>VZRF01009394.1:566601-847555 GCA_013396875.1 Vireo altiloquus
GGGGGGCGCTGCCGGGAGGGGGTGGCGGGCGGCGCGTTGTTCCTGGTCCGCGATACGCCGCGGTGCTGCCGGAAACAAATAACAACAGCCGTGGTGGTACTGGGGGACCCCGGCCCGTCCCCCGGCTGCGGCCGTCCCGGGCGGGTGGACGGGTGTGGGCCGGCTGCCCAGAGGGGACTCGGCCGGTACCAATGGGAAAGAGCGGGCAGGTGCGTCAGGGAAGGGGCTCCCGGCAGCTGTCCATCCGTCCCTCTAGCGCTTCGCTTGGTGCAGGTTCACAGGTACTCCCTGCCCCAAGTCAGGCCGGGAGCAGGGAGGCAGCGCTTTCCGGAGCGGTACCCTTGGATGGGCTCTTCCGAACAGCGTATGTTGAGTGTCGGCTCTTGAAAGTTTTAAATGTTCAGCTAAAATAGTGTTAAAGTTACAAGAAAAAAATTATAGGTAGCGATTCGCCTCAACATGAGAACGAGTTTCTTTATGTTGAGGGTGACAGAGCACTGGAACAGGGAGGTTGTGGAGTCTGCTTGTCTGGAAACATTCAAACCCTACCTGGACGGGTTCTGCTGCAGGTGATCCTGCCTTGGCAGGGAGATTGAACTAGATGATCCCCAGACCCCTTCCAACCTTAATGTTACTATCGTTCTGTGATAGATATCTATGTTATTTTCTACTGTGAGCAGAAATTGCTTCAAATTTTTTTCTGAGGTTTTTCAGCCCTCGTGCGCAGCTCCTTTTCAAATGGTGAGAGTTCAGATAGCCTGTATGTCATGCAGAGCTGCACTGCTGTTGCTGGTCGGTTGTGCATCCTCCTGATGTGCAGGCCGATAGTTAGATAGAGCTTGCAGTAAACTGATTTTAATAACCATTAGTTTTTAGGTGAAGCAGCATTTGGCAGGCTAGGGAAACATGCTCCTTCAGAAAAGTCGTGCCTCTTTACATGAGTATGTTAAGCTTGGCTGCATTAATGATTTTTGCCACAAACCTTGCAGTTATTTACATTAAATGCTTTAGCTATTAAATGGTCACAGCCATATTTTTTCTGAAATTAAGACGCAACCATGCTGAACATCCCATATATAGGTTTCTAGTGCTTGATAAATTTTTTGGGATCCTGCAATTGCTGTTTTACCAGGTGTGGTGAGCTTGTGCTGCCGAGTATTAACTCTGTGGTTGGTAGCTTCTCAGTGTCTTACATTAACGCAACACTGTCATGTCTCCCCTTTCAGGAGGAGCCTTTTAATACAGCACTGTGTAAGGCTTTCTTTTAAAAGTCTTCCAGATTTTTGTTAAACTAAAGTTATTCAAGCTGAAGGCTGTTTTGCCTTTTTTTTGTTTTGTTTTGTTTTTTTTTTTTAATTAAATAGAAATATATTGGAGGGATTCAGCGGCAATAAGTCAATCTTTGTTAATTTTTCTTTTGCCAGAGTTTGGTATGAAACTCTTTTTCCCTGTGTGAAGGAAAATGGTTAGGGGATTCAGACTTGGAGAGAGGATGCATAATTTGGCTTGAAGGTAAAACCTATATGAAGGATGCTCTTCTGAGAAACAGTTTAAAAAATGTACCCAAGCCCTGAATCGAAGACAAAGGTCTTCAGAATTTGTATGTGCTTGGGGGTTGATACTGCTGAGCAGTTAAATTATTTGAAACACTTGCTTCTATTGAATGTGCTTGCTGCAGTTGTTCCCAGTTGAGGAGTGAGGGCACCAAGAATGGAGAGGCCCACTATGATGTTGTCAGTGGCTGCCTGCTGGTAAGGCCACATCAATTGTTGTAGGGGGCAAAAGCTTCAACTGGTTTTGATTTTGAAGGACACTAGCTTGGAAATGAAGGACAGGGAAATTAAGTTGAAGAGCCAGGGAATGAACCTAGTCTCACTTCTAAACTTCTTTACTTTGGGATGCATTTGTGAAAAAAATAAGGAAAATAATTCTTCAAAATCTGAAGTTGATATGTATAGGTACTGACAAGCTAATATCTAAATTCCTTACCTTGCTGATGGCCTTTGGGGTTAACAGTATGATTTCCAAGTGGATTGAATGAAAGTTTTATTTCTGTGGGTGTAGGAAGCAAGACACAAAGTTGCATTAAAAATGTTCTGAGGTTAAGACATGAAATCGGGAATTGCCAAAAATCACCTGGCTGTACAGTCTCACTGACTGTCTTCTCTAATTCAGAAGCATTTGGTAGTCTTAATGTAACTGTGGATGCCACCTTCTCTTACTCCTTCCTCACTGGACACCAGCCTCATTCAGTGCACAGAGCAGATAATGCTCATTGACTAATTAACTGGGTAGTCCTATTTATTGTTAAAAGTGGGTCAGTGCCTCATTCTAACATGCGTGTTACTCTAATCCTGCTTTGAGTACAGGATTATTAATTTACTTATAGGTTTTTCTGTGTTAATCACAAGGGCTCCCCAAATACCAACTTATTTTCACAACATGGGTGGTAGGAATGTTGAGTGGTGAGGCGATGGTGAACAGTGGAAATGTAAGAAATATTCCAGTGAAGTGTTTCAGTATTAGAGTATGAAGTGGAATGAGCATCCTCAGAGCTAATAAGGAGGAGTTTCTCAGGTAATGTGTGATTAAGCTGTTCTGTGCCCATAGGTGTTTTGAGTGCTTATATCTGAGAGAATTCCAGAAGTGATCAGATAGTCTTGGAAGAAAACTCTGCTTGAGGTTATTGAATACAAAACCTCCCCATTTCTGTGTCAGACTCATCTTCCCCTACATATATATGGCTGAAAGCCTACTGGGAAATCTGCTTTATCTTTGCCTCGTGCTTATGCTTTTGTCCACATATCTACTGCTGTCCAATGTCGGAGGAGGTAGTGGGATTAATGTGGCTTTGGCTTGATAGTGTGGCTTTTTATGTTCCTGGGGAGCAAGACAGACCATGCCCATGAGGTCTGCCCACCCTCAGAAGGTAGTGCTGCTGCCTGCTGCCCCTAGACTATTTGACATTTGAAACATGTGTTCAAAACATCATTCCTGCTTCTTCCACCAGAGTTGTGAGTGCTCAGCCTTCTGCATGGCTCAGCTTCCAAGAGTAACATGGCCATCTGACTGCATACAGAATAGGGAACATAGCTGATACTGCCTATCTAAAATTTTATTTTAAAAAATTAATCCTTTTTACAAAGAACTTATGTGACAAAATAAGAGGGAAAGGGAAATAACACATTTTCTCCAAATTTGGTAGCTGCTAAAATCTGCACATGGTGCTTTTCTGATAGATGTGTGTCCCCAGTGTCAGCCCCGTGAGCAGCAGTGGTAGCAGGACTGAATCTGTAGAAGGCTATAGAAGGAGCAGAGGTGGGGAAATGGTTGGTACTTGCTGTTTAGGGGAAGAGATATGACTGATTAACAGGATTTAAAGGAGTAGCCTGTGGAAGGATGGGTAGAGGGCATGATGGCATTCTCTTCTTGCATCTGTTCTCTGACACTTCACAGCTTTAGTAAAGAGCAGACCGGCAGCCTCCTTTGCTGCAGGCTCCCTCCTAGGCTGCTGTCCCTTCTCAGTGCTGCCTGAGGAAGGGTCTAGAGGGAAATTTTGTGGTATTAAAATGTATCTTGCCTATACCTAGATCGGACAAGTTAAAGTTACATGGACAGCTGCCATTGTATTTGTTAGCTTTAAGGTAGTTGAACAGGTGTAATATTCTTTTGCAGGTAGACCTCATATTATATATTTATAGATACAAGCTGAAGTACGGCTCCAAACACTTGCTAATTTCTGCCCTGCTTCTTGCTGTGAAGTTCATAATGCATAGTACTCACCCTTTCTTCTGGCTTCTGATTCCTATAAAACACTGGAGTGCTGAGCTGAGGAGTGCCAGGTGTGCTCTGGGCCCAGTGGTGGCTGCGGAGCTGCCTGTGAGGAGCTAGCCACAGCAGCAGTGCTGTTTCTGCAGGAGTTTCCTGTGCCAGAGCCTAGCCCACCCTCTCATTGTCACATGTTTGGATCTGGTTCTCTGCTAGATAGCATTTTTGCAAAGCCCTCCCAGGAAATCTGTAGTTGGAAAACAGGCTTGTGTTTTTGCAAGGTGGTATTTTTCTATGGCTGCTGAGAAAAGCCCATCTGTGAATAGACTTTATTGCCAGCCTGCGAGAAGGTGGAAAGGGACATCAAGACTTGGGATGTGTTGGGTTGGCGTAATAAAAGCATTATGTTTGTTTTCACAGCCCTAATAAAACCATTATTTCTGTTTTCACAGCCAACCACCTGCATGCTGTGTCTAGTCAGGGCAGTAGTGGCCACTGCTGTAGCAACTCCATATGCAATTGCTCCGTGGTTAGTTTAGTGAGCATTACACCTTAGGTTTTGTGAAATCCCTGAACACACTAGGCTTGGAGTGGAAAGAGAGAGACATTTGTGAATTTTCTGCTTTTTAAAAGGTGTTTGATTCTTTAACAGTACATTCCTTTTTAGACAAAATGCAGCAGCTGATATAGAAAAAAGGGAAAGATAGCTATTCAGCAAAACTGATACTAAAGGTAATCTGTTGGATTACTCTTCTTAATGCAGTTAAACTGGTCAGGGTTATTCTAAATGAGGATTTTTCTTACCTTTGGTAGCATTTCAGTATTTACAGATTGAAGTGTTTCGAAACAACCAGTTATATGAAACTTTTAAGTACAAGTGTAGTTGCAGTATGTCACATACTATTCACTTTTCCTGGGGTTTGTTTATTTTCCACTTCTTTGGAGAAAATAGGTAATGTAGTAATGGTGTATGGTTGAGAATTCTTTTTCCAAACACGTTTGTACTTTTTGTGAGTGATGCTGTATTAGTTGTGTATCTCAGTTGTTTTGGTTTTTTTTTTTCCTTTTAGAGGTGCCTCCCCCTTTAATTTTCATTATGCCTTTTCCAGGAGTTGACAGATCATACAATTTTCATCTTGTTTTGCTCTGAATATTTTTAAGAAATGAGAAAACAGTTCTGAACATTGAAGAGACATTTGGGACATTTGGAGACAGATACAATTGAGAATTGAAGAGTAAAACCAATAACCAGTTAGAGATGCATGAGAGGAAATGAAGATTACTGAGTTCACTTAATCACTTTTTGTCTCATATGTCACCTCCAGAAATCAGGCAATTAGACATGGATTTTCTTTTTGCTTTTATGTGTTTCGTGTGGAATCACAGAATGTGTTGTGTTGGAAGGAAACCACAAGGATCATTGAGTCCAACTGTTAAGCGAATGGCCCATAGGAGAAAAATGATTCAGGGGAGCTAAAGAAAAAGAAAGAGAAGGAAGAATTTCTCAATCTGCAAGGTTATTTGGAATTTTGAGGGCAGTGAAACTTAAGAACAATTACACTATTAATTTGCTTTGATTTTTATCTGTTGATATACCTTGTGGGTTTTTCTTATTGTATAGGAAGTCATTCAAAGTCCAAAAAATTCACAAGAACTGTGATTATCAGAGGACTATTGGTAATCACTTGTTAGAACCCAGGCTGTGTTGGGTACTGAAGAATACTGCAGGACTATTACTCTTGTCATTGTTTTCCTGCTTCAAAGCCAAACATGAAAAGGTGTGTGAGTGTGGGGATAGTTAAGCTGTATGAGCAAACTGTATGCTGTATCTTAATAATTGGAAGCTTGTTTTTCAAGATTCAGAACAGCCCTTTTTAATTTCTATCTAACAGATATTAGAAACTGATTGTTTTAGGTATCGCTGTAGGAGTGGGCCTTCAGGGATGATTTGAATGTCCAGAAAGTAGTGACTCTGAGGACTAGCTCATAAAGGTTTCCATGTGTAAGGAACCAGCTAGAAGCAAATTTAGACTGCTGCGGGAAAAGTGGACAAATGGTGAGGGTTGAGTGATAGACACAAGCATTTCTGTAGAACCTCCAAAGTGGAAAAATAATCTTGGTTGTGAGGCAGCTGATGAAAAGGGGTCAGTGGAGGGATTTAGATAGTAAGCTGATGTGGCTGATGTTTTCCTGATTTGTTGCTTTCTAGTAAAGATGTAATGCTTTATACCATCAGAAAAACGGTGTGGTGAATCACTGTATATGGGCATGAGTATAGGACATGAGTTGAAATTGATCATGCTCCTTGTGTGTATGTAGGCTTCATGAGTCTTTCAGTAGTTAAAAAAGTTCCAATTATGTGGTTGCTTTGTTTGATCTTCAAAGGTATTTTGTGCTTAGAACTTGTATTTTTTAATTTTCTTTTTAACAGCCTTTTACTCTTGACCTTTTTAAAATTTGAGAATAGAGACTTAGAAACAAAGCACAGATATACAAAAGTGAGAGCAGAGACCCACATTGTGCAAATTGTTGTCAAGTTGGTCATACAATGTGTGATTCCTGTAGTTTATGTGTAGAGTCCCTCAGCTTCAGTTGGTCTAATGCTGAGGCCAATGACAGGAAGACCTTTCTTTTATGCATTCTTCCCAGCTGCTGTGAAAAATATCCTAATGTTCTCTCCAGGTTATCTGCACGTGCCTCATGCAATTATTTTTATAATAAAAAAAAAAAAAGGTGAAAGCTATGATACTAAGTAATTGTATTACTTTAAATTGCTGCTTCTGATAACAGAATAGTTCTGATTTACTCTTTTGAGAAAGTATCAACTTTAATTTGTATTATCACTGTGCTTTTGGACTTGGTCCATGACGAGGAGTCCAGCTGCTCTAGGCTCTGTAAGAAGACTTCTGCAGAGCACAAGGATGGCACCTATGCTGTTTTTCAGTCTTTATCAAATGCTTCTATGATATGTGAGGTATCAAAATAAAGACAGTCCAGCCGTTTAATATTATGGTAATGTTTTCCTTTGCTTGCCCATGAATATCTCCTCGTGTAGTGGGAGTGTTTGTAAATAAAACAGCATTTCCCAAACTGTTTTGCTTCCTGTCTGCCTTTCAGCCCACTTGGTTCATTTGTGCTGTCTGCCCTCCAACTGTGCTCTGTCACAGCATCCTAACCCAGGCGTGTGCTTTTATTTTTGCCTCTCATGCCCGGGAGTGTTGTTCGTTTTCTTTGGCTGGTGCCTCTATTTCAGAGATTTTTAGTCTGTTTTTCAAAAACATTGTATTTAATGAGAGAGGTATTAAAACAGCAGAGAATCCAATTTCCCTAACAAGTTCCAAGTAGCGGCACTCTAGAGAAAATAACACTGAGGTGTGCAAGTGAGGTTGGCACCACCAGCACAGGATTTCCTGGTGTGCAGAAGTGTGCATGTCAGTACAGAAAGGAAGACAAGCATAAGCTCCTCTGACACCTCAATGCTTCTAGGTGTCTAAAAGGACACAAATCTTAAATGACTTGCCTTAGATAAGCTTTGTGTAAATGTTTTATTGTTTTTGTCTCAATAGTGGGATGCCTATCTCTGTAAATTCCTCTGGAGACATGGCGCTGTAGTTTTTACTGCTTTATATCTAGCTGAGATAGCACCTTGTCCTTAGGATGCACATGTATACAATAAACCTATGATTCAGTTTACCAGCATGGGCAAAGTGCACTGTTGCAGTGCTGAGAGTTTAAATCAAGATTATATATAAATGTTCTACCCAGCATAAAAATAATCGTGCATTAAAAAAAAAAAAATTAGTAGTAACAAAATGAATTATCTAAATCCATGTTTTATTTCCTTGTTAGAAATCTTAAAAATATTGTTTTGAAAAATATCAGCTAAATCTGTTGTGGCCTTGCTTTAGCCCATTCATGTTGGGAGCAATATACCATGTTGCTGGAAAGGATCCTTATTTATATTAAGAACAGTGTCTGAGATTATCAGTGCTGATACTGGGTTCATAAAAGTAGTAGCCTAGGATAATACAGTATTTGTTTACTGGTTAGTGAAATCATAGAATGAAAACATCAGAAAATCTTTTCAAATAGTATTAGTGTTCAGATAGTGCCAGTGTTAGACAAGAATTAAATTAAAATTCACTAAAACTGACCTGTTCAGTTGAAACATACGTGTTGAGTTTATCTTAGTACTACTCAAGTACTTAAACTGTGACGAGATACTTTGTTTCTGAAAAATGTCATTGTAATGACTAAGACAAAAGTAACTATCTTTTCTTTCTTTTTCTCTCTTGGGTGCCTGCATCTGGTGGGAAGCCTACTTTCTGCTAAAATTCTGTGGGAGAGGAATTATATAAGAAGATATTTATTTTTAATTGCAGTTGTCACATTAAGCTGCAGTGTTACTCACCAAACAAGAAATGTATTAGATGATATGTGTATAAAAAGTAGAAAACTTCATCTTAATTTCCCAAGATATTCTATTTAATTTCTTTCCAGAATTGCCAGGATACAACTTGTTTTGAATATTGATGAAATTTAGAAATTTGTTCCATTTTCGCATAGGTGCTTACGTAACATGTTAGCATTTTTTTCCCCACTGGATTCTTTGTTCTTCCCTCTCACATCCACCTTTTCTCAGACCTTCCTGGTCAGCATTTCTCTTTTTACAAGGAAGTTGTTGCTTCTCTCCAAGCAGAGCCTGTTGAAATATGTACAGCCTCAATGCATGGATAGTGCTGCACAACAGAAAGGCTTATTCCTTTTAACAAAAAATAGCTAATTCAGGATTTTCCTAAAATTGCCTAAACTTACCTCAAGTTATAATCAATGCCTTAAAGGAGAAAAGACAGACATCAGAAGTTTACTACTATTTTAATAGCATGGTATATGGGAATGTTTTAAAGAGTTTCCTTGCAATTGTCCTATAGGAAGGATATGGATGGATAAATCAAATGCAGGGACTGATGTGAATTAGTAAACACATGAGAATAAAAACTTTATGAGGACTAAGATATTCTTTTTCCAGCTTAGGTTTCCACTTTTTTAATAGCACACTGCTCATGTGGTAAAGTGTGTTCACTTCTGCAGACCTTTTATTATGGTTTGCTTATGATGAATAACTTTTCTTTTTACATTCTCTAAGCTACTGTGGTTGTCAAGAAGTGAGAATTTCTGATTTGCTAAATGTTTGGCTGAAGGAGGATAAAATAATCTGCTTCTCATAGAGAAGGCTCAGTACCAAATACAGTAAGAATGTATGTTTGGCTGTTTAGGTATTTGCTGGGCTATCATCAGTGTAAAAGCCAAGTGTCCCTTTGAACACAAATGGAGTATGTATTGAGCACTTCTTTTTTTCACTCTATAAGCAATGCAAGAATTACTTTTTTCATCTTTTCTGCAGGCTTAATTAGCTTGCTAATTGCTACGGGGAAGTCAGTTTAAGAAGGCTAGTACTGAATTTTATTTTGAAGGCAATAGTTATACTGGCCACTTCTAGAGCATTCTGCTCTAAACCTGAACTACTGCCAAAAGAACTGTCCTCTCCTCCCGTGAGTGTACTTTTGATGGTTTCCTTTTGACTGTTCCTGCGGAATATGCTATCTTGTGCTCTGCATCCCTATGCTAGATGTATGTTTCTAGATCATTTGGAGGAAGACAATAAAAATCCTTGAAGTCGAAAGCCATTTTGAAATTGCTGTACCAGTGGAACTGGGTGCTGTGAAGGTGGGTCAGTGCTGGAGTGCAGCAATTTATTGGAGTGGAACAAGGAGGCTGATTGGTATGGCCAAACCATAGCACTTCAGTACAGAGATGGTCTTCCTGCAGCTAGATAAAAGAAAATGTTGTGGAGTAGCTTCTGCTGTTTGGAGTGCCCAGTTAGATACCACTGTGCCAATAGCCCAAATTGTAGCTCTGAGCAGCTTTTAAGTGTCTTGGATAGGCTTGCATAGCAATTACCAGGAGTAGAAAGGCTGCAGTGTGAAAGATCCCAGCAGCGTCCTCAGCCTTGCTCAACTGTGGGGTTGCTGCCCAAAGCCTGCTCCTGCTTGCAGCTTGACCTGCCTGTCACTGAGGGTATTTCAGCCAGAGCAGGAGCAGAACACCTGGTGCTGTGTCTGTGCCCTAGCAAAGTTACTGTCACAGGTTCCAGTGCTTTGTTTGGGTGACTGAGCTGTACCACCTGCCTGGAGTTACTGCAGGTCAGCTCTGGAGTTTTTCAGTGTGGCAAAACTTGAAAGTTTTCTTTTGCTTCTTCCCGGTTTGAAGGATTTTGTGCATTAACTGTATTTATTCAAGGGAGAAATGAAGGTGCATGGATTTGCCTGATAACTCTGGCATGAGGAGCAGTGGGAGAAGCAGGAAGAATAGTCTTTTTTTTAATTCTTGAACAAACCTGGATGATTTGAAAGCTGATGGTGTCATCTAAGGGAGTATCTTGCTAGTTTGCTAAAAATTGGATAGACTCCATATTTCTGGCAAAAGTGTAAGATAAAGTAGCAGATAGACTGCTGAAATTTTATAGTGTACCTTGAAATGACAGTTGTTCCTGGAACTGAAACAGTTTTTCCCAGTCAGTCACGGTGTAGTGTAAAAACTGCAGGAGTTTTTGATAAAGGCTGAAATGTAAGCAGAGAAAGCTGTATTGGAAATGCATGTTTAGAATAAATAAAAAAAAACCACAGTGAAAACCTTTAATAATTTATGGGCAAACTGGACTGAAACTTCTTACAATTAGACATGGATTTGGTATCTTTTTTGTTTTCTTGTATGAATGGGACTTAGTATTGTTCATGTTGCCAGAATACCATGTGTAAGATGCTAACCTTCACAGTATAAGTTAGGGCCTGACTGTAGCAGGAAGGATGAGACAGTAAGTGGCATTACTGTAGACATTACTATTTTCCATAGTACAGTAGTTGAACTATAAAATTCTTTTCCTAGACTTCTGAATGTGACTTTCCCAAATGAAGGCAAAAGAGGAACAGTCATTTAAAAGACAAATCCAAAAAGTTGTCTTTTTTAGGGCTGTAGCAAGAAGACTTCTGAAGTTTCTACGTGACTGCTTGTTTAAAATTATGAAGGAGGATCTAGGGCATGGATAGTGGAGGGAGTTTTATTTTCCTATTCTTAGCTAACTTTTAAAACATTTGTAAAAAGAAGTAGCAATGCATTAATAATTAGCATCTTTAAAGTTTCTTAGTTATTTCCTTCAAACCTACAGAATATACAAATAATGTTCTAGATTTGGCAGCAAAACTTCAAGAATCATTTTCCCTTGCAGAACTGTTTACTGCCGCTGAGATTGTACATTTATTTGGTGTCTCACATACAGCTCTCCATTTGAACTGGTGTTGGTGTTACCCCTAGTGGGCTGATTCATGCAGCTCCAGTCTCAGAGGAGTGCAGCTGGACAGTGTTTCCTTCTGTCTGTGGTGTGCGTGCTACTCATCATCCTCCTCTTCAGCCCTTCCTGTGGTGGTTACGTATGACTGTACTTCTTTTGCTATTTCCTGTGCCTAACACATGGAAATGGCTCACCAGGTTATGTAATTTCTTTTGGAGGGAAAATTCTTGTTCTGATGAAAATTGAGGGTTTATAGTATGCATTCCTTTAGCTGTGCCACTAAGTTGCATTTTATTTCCTTTGAGGATTAGGATCAGGAAGTTGTTTCCGGGTGTCACCACCTGGCTGCGAGTCCTCCCAGAAGTTCAAGTTGGATAGTTTGGTACAGGATGTTCTCTGAGTTGGATATGTGCCTTCCTACCTTGAAGCTACCCATTACTCATGCCTGTTGGCTTGCAGTGGCCTGGCCATACTGATTAGTGTCTTTATAATTTACTGTGGGTGCTTTTACAGAAGGTTAATTTGAACTGCAGCTTGCATACCATTGTAAATGGCTTTTTTTTTCCTGTCAAAGTAATACCTGCTTGAGACTTTTGTGTTAGTTATGGCAGCTTCTTGCTGTTCTTTGTAGTTTTTTTGTATTAAATTAATTTATTTGTGGTTAAAGTCTTGTATGTTGAGGCTCTTGTTTCTAGGCTGGATGAATTTCTTCGTGCATCCTTCACACTTGCTTTCAATCAAAAGGATTTTTTTGGCTACATTTCAGGAAATTGTTGCCACTTTATGAAGAATGAGATGATGAATATCTTCTTAACCTCTTAAGGAAGCATTTAAAGTGTTTGTGCTTTCTGTGAAAGGGTTTGAGATATTTTTAAGTGTGCATTTTCTGTGTTACCGTTTAAAAGAACCAGTGCATCTAGTTCAAAACTCTGCTTAATTCATATATTTCCAAGAAGGGCATGCAAGAATATGGGTTTTCATAAATAAACCTGCCTTCTAAGTTTTTTAATTGATTTATTTTCTTCTTTATATCATTACTGTCCTTGTTATTCTTGTTTCTAAAGTTCAAACTCCTCATTGCTTCTTTTTGCATTTGTGCTGTAACTTCATGCTACAAATGCTCTCATTTGGCAACTTCTTTTATAAACTTCCTTTTTCATGCTATGCACTAATATGTTTTTGGTTGTTTTGCTGAGAAGACAGTAGTACCAACTGTTTCCTATTCTATTCCCCTGCCAAAAAAAATAATAGATACTAGCGAATAAACCCATGGTAAAGGAAACTTTCTGAAGCATTTTTCTATTTTTTTTTTCTTTTCTTTTTAGTTCCCGGCATGGATGGCGGTGGGTTAGCTGATGCTGGTCTAACGGATTCATACTTTAGCACCAGCTTCATTGGTGTTAATGGATTTGGAAGTCCTGCTGAAACGAAGTATCCCATGATGCAGGTAATAGCAGTAATTTGTATAATGTTTCATTAGCTCCGGCTGGTGTTAACCAAAAAGGGAAAACTGCTCAAGAGACAGGATAAATGGAGCCTTTTGGAATGTGTCATCTTGTATGATCTACGGTACTCACTTTAATCTTGCAAATGGAAATGAAACAGCATCGTTGCTTTAAAATTAATCTGTTTTTATTAGCACTTGCCTGAGCTGTTGTGCTGCGCTTTGCTGCATACGTTAACTCTGTGTTAGGTTTCTTTTCTGAATATGAATTTCTAGATTTCTTTTTAGGCGCATAGTTTTTGATAGCCTTTTACTAAATATATAAGAATCAAATTTAGAAGCTTTTCAAAGATCAAAAGTTGCTGAAGCAAAATATGAACTGTCAAACCTGGAATTACTAGGCAAAAATTTCAGAATTTGTAAACTCAGACTCTGGTGGTAGTATGTTGAACTCATATTCAGATCTTCTGAAATGTTTCCCTGTATTTATAGTGTTCTGTAGAGGTTGGCATAGGAACTCCCATGAGGTGGAATTTATTGTGTAGGTAGTATTATGCAAAATTTGCAAGAAAAGTCTGTATTTAAAACCTAAATGAGTATCTATTGAATTAACACATGAAGTACTATAATAACTCCCTCAAAGTGTTATGCATTTTAAAAGAAGCACAGTCTGTCCCTGAAAAGAAGATGATCTGTCCTGTACTAAACAAAGCAGCTTCTGGTAAATGAGAGAGAGCACCAGCCAAACAATTCACACTGAGTCCTGACAATACCTCTCTTCTTTTATATCGAGGAAACTCTACTTATGAGGTTACTTTGATCTCAATTGTGGCTGTATTATGGATTGAAAAATAACTCAGCAAAAGGTGGGAATTAATTAGGTGTGTTCCTTTTTTTTTTTTTTGTTTGGTTGTTTGAGGTTTTTTTCTGCATGTTTTCAAGAAGGCTGGATTTTCTTATTCAACAAAATTGCAGAAGTATGGAAATGTTTTACTGACAGTTATGCATGATTTAAAAGAAAAATTTTAACCTCTGGTCCCAAAGTGTACTATTGAAGCTGGCAGTTAGAAATTTTTGTATCACTGAGATCCGATAATTTTAACCCAAAGTCCTTATGTTTTGTATCCTTAAACTGTGTTCTACAGAAACGCTGGTGTCTTTCTAAACACCAATTTTTAATTATAACTGTTTCTTCTAGAGAGACAGACAATAAGGCATGCATCTAACATGAATGCTCATAGGATTTTTAAATACTTTACTAATGCTGGAGATTACAGTCAAGGCATTGTTGTTTCTCTCTGAGAAAGTATCAATGTGCCTCTTGCCCATTGGAGAATAAGGAAAATTACTTCTGAAGAAGGGTTTTATTAGTGTTGAGAATGTCATTACAGGCATCAAACTACAGTTTGAAAAGCATTTCTATATTGATTTTCTTCCTTTGAATCCTCTAATTTATGTTCTTGTTTGCATAGGTAAAGCTGGTAATGCTGTCTGTTTTGATTGTATGTCAGTTTCTAGGTTAAGTCCATACTGACAAAGTTTAGCCACTTGAAATGAGACTTCTGTGTCATTCAGCCCTTTGGAAAACAAGGCAAGGGAGAAATTTTACTGTTTGACTTTAAGTAATACTAGTTCTTCATGGTTTGGAACAGACTTTAAATCTGATAGATTGGTTATTGTGTCAAGGATATACCTCTTGCTTACTTTCTCTGAAAATTTGTGCAGGTTTTGTCACTTGATTAAACCTTTGTAGAACTGGTTAATATAAACCCATTGGAGACTTCCTAGATGTTAGATAATTTCCCAAGGATGTAATCTGCACCGGCGTGTTTGAGCTTGGGTACGTTTTTGCAGTTGCAGCTCTGGCATAATCTAGGCCTTGCCTGAACTCCCAAGCAGGAACTCTGATCAGCTTCATTTCCCTCTTTCCTTTTCTTCCACTTCAGACTGAAGCAGCATGGAAGTGGATCTATATTTAATGAAAGAGAGCTGTATGTGTGTTAATTGGAGCAGAGGGGTAGATAAGGGAAAACAGTCTTACACTGTGGACTTAGAGAAGCTGAGCTGAAGATAAGTAAACAAGAACCCAGGAAAGACTGAGCAAAGGGGCTGAAGCAGAGAGGAGACCTTGGTGGGACATTCACAGAATGGAGACTGGAATGGTACAAATGCAATACACAGAAACTGAAAACAAGTTTTCAGAATGTAAAGTAGGGTGGAGAGAGCAAATCCATGTTCCTATTTCTCTCCAGGTTCTTGAATCAAACTAAAGGTACTAAAAATGTAGTGTTCTGCCATCAATGAAACATCACGTATCTTCTGTAAAATATTTCATTAGCTCTCAGTTTTGCTTTTGTAGACGGAAGCACCAGTTCCATCTGAGTTACTTTGTCATCTCTGGTGAATCTGTGTAATTTACAAACAGATGCATCAGTGATGCAAAATGAGGCAGGCTCCTCAGCTGGTTTTTTAAAACTGGGAAATCACAAAAACATGCGAATAAGCACACCGATAGAAAAACAGTAGTAAGATGCAGCAAGATGTTAGGAAATGGTAAGTTTAGGTTGCCAGTGTAGCCTTGAGGTTTATATAGAGTTTTATTTTTCATAATGTTGTGTAGTTTTTTTTCAGTGGGAAAATGATTAGTAGGACTTAATCAGAACACAAGATGTGTGACACATCCATGTATATTGAGCATCTGTTTGATATTTGATTAAATGTTTATCATATGGTTCTGTGCTTTATTCCTGCATGCTGTTAGCATCCTCATGAAGACTCTTAGTTGGCAATGTGTTTTTGGGTGCTGTTAAAAGTATTCCATCAAACTTTGTGGAATGCTCTCCTGATGAAACAAGAAAGTAGTTGCATTTTATAGATTCATGGGATGGAAAAGAATGACAGTTAAACAAACAATGCCCCAACAGTGCTGGCAAACAAGAGAGTTGAGTTTTCGAAACTAATCTTTTCAGTTGGAAGGTAAGGAGTGGTGTTAATGACCATCAGTAAAATACTTGGTTCAAGTTACTTCACTGGCCTCACTCTAGCAAAGATAGTAATAAAGTCAGTCTCTTCTGGGTATTGCTCATTTCTGTTAGCATCAAATAGTCTTTCTGCTGTCCTTGTTTTATTCACTAGATACCTCTCAACATAATCATCAGGTATTCAATTGATGAGTTGTCTTGACTATTCCTGTCTAATCTCCAGAATGTGTTTGTCATGTGCAGCACATAAAACGGAGGTTTGTTGAAAAGAGTATGTGGTTGCATATGTTGGGGTTATCTTAATGCATATGTAATGGAACTAGACTGCATCAAGCAAAGCTATAGCCAAAGTTTGCAATTACCACATTTTTGTGTACAATGCCTGATCTCTAAGACTCAGCATTAAGTAAGCAGCAAAAGGGAGGAAAGTTGATTATATCATGAGGAACTAGGAATGGATGTGCTGATTTGACCATAAATAATGTAGATGAATAGTTGTCAACATTTCTGTAGAATGGCTATTTCTGGCTTTTAGACTTCATTTATATCTGTGGAAGAATATTTTATGAGATCTCAAACATATCTTTGGGCTTAGATTAGTGGCTAAGATGCAATTAATGGCAATGCTCACTTTGCAGTGGGAAAAACAGGGTAAAAATGCTCGGTACAGTTAAGAAGCAGCAGGATTTTTGAAGTGGCTGTGGCTCTAATTCTTCCTTCTTCTTCCTTTTTGAAGAGTATCTCTGCCTCATCCTTCCACTCCTCCTACTTCAAAGGTCTTTGCTGTTAGCCAGCTTCTCATTGCCCCCTATTGTCATCTTCTGTTGTTACTAACTTAGTTTCCTATTGATTAATAGTCTTCTGTCCTCATTGGTTTGTGTTTTTCCATAATACTATTTTGTTTCACATCTCTTCTTCCCTGAATCTGCATATGCTTTCATATGCTGTAATAACTGTGTTGGCCTCCATCTTATCAAAGCACTTTTTTTTCTGTTTTCCTCTTCTTTAAGTAATACCGACTGCAGAGCAGGCCTGCACAACACATGGCCCACAGGCTGCATGCTGTCCTCAAAGCTGTTCTTTTTCTTTTTGGCATAGCAGCAGCTGCCAAGAGACAGTCAGAGGTGTGGTTCGAAAAGCAGCTCACTGTTTTTGGCGTTCCCAGCAGTGAAGAGGCAGGAGCTGGCTGGCTGGGATGCCTCTAATGCTTGGCTATTTGCTCAGTTGCTCTGTGTGTGCCACTTGGTTGGCTGGTGTCACTGTCCTCTGGCATTAGTTCTGCCCTTTGACTGACTTGTGGCTTGATCAAAGATGCAGGTGATGTGTAAAGGAGCTCTAATAATTTTATGTTGGGCTGTTAAAAGGGTATTGTAGCAGGAAAAGGCCGAGAAGTATCTTGATGTTAAAACTTTTAACATTGTATTAGAATTGAGCAACTTGGTTGTAAGAGGATAAAACAGTAGAAGGTGCCTTCATCCATGTTGCTTCACAGAAATTTGGTTTTCTTTATTCTGGTGGGATGAGATTTATGACTACATGGCTTTCATTGGACTGCAGGTTACATAGAAAGGAAGAATCTAAATTTCTCAGAAAATCACCCTAATCAAAATAGTAAGGGGGTCAACAGTCTTCAGTATTAAAATTGGCAAGGCCAAGTAATGGCGAAGAATTGGTTTTGCTTGCTTTTGCCATGCAAATATTGGTGTACTAAGCATTCTTGAATAGCCTGAGAAGTAGCAACCATGCTCACTTCAAAGCCTTGCAGCTGAAGACCTTTGTTGCCATTGCTGCATATGCCAACAGTCGAGTAATAAAAGTCTCCTTATAGCACGGAAGTTTGTAAATGTCTTCAGTTTTTAGCTGTTGAGAACTGAGTGGTACTACAGACGTGCTATTTTAAATATAAAACTATGCACTTGTTTTTATAATGCTTTCTGAAGAAATCCAGTTGCTTTAGTTTCAGCATTTGAATGGGTCATGCTGTAGATGGTGCCGCATATGTTAACTGTCAAAGACAGGTTTTTTTATTGTTTAAAAAGGAAAGCAAAAGATACCACCCTTGCTAGATCACAGAATCTGACAGCTAAACAATGTCTCAGCCAAATGGATCAATCTTTTGCAGAATTACTTTTTGTACTCCAATCAACATTGTTCTAAAAATTATAAATAAATATTCTGAAATACAGTTCCAGTAAAACAGTAGTAAGATGAAGAGACTAGATTGTGACATACTGCAAAATACTTGAGATGGTATGCTTAGCACTGTGGAATGACCATGAGGAAAATCTGTACTTTCTCAGGGTTAGGACAGGGAAGATGGAGACAAAAGGAATAAATATCATTTATTAATGTATTTTGGAGAAAATAAGTGGTGAAGAAAAAAAGGAAAAACACTTGCTTCAAGATAAGTCTTATAAGCTATGTTAAATTAGATCTAATTGTCTGTGTCAAAGTTTTATTCATGCTTTATCTTGATGAGAATTTTGTAACATACACTTTAGTGGAGGGAGATGAAAGTAAAGCAAACTTGCCTTAAGTCCAGCTGTAATTCTGGGGTTTGTCACTGAATATTGAAGGGTGGAGGCAAGGTGGGGTGTACCTTTAAAAGGTGGGAATATTTGTTGTAACGTTTGACATGAGTATACTGAAGAGTCCAGTGAAAGGTCACAAAGATGGTGTGGATATTGGAGCACCCCTACCATGAGGAAAAGCCAAAACACAACTTTTTAATGCCTTTGAAGGGAGAGGGGCAGCATGTATGCCAGCTGAGTTTTCAGTAGTGTTGAAAGAACATCATAACAATAGGCAGGCAAAGAAGTTTGTGGAGCCGAGTGTGTCACTTGGTTATGATAAAGTTGTCTTTCTACATAAGCTTCCATATCATAAAAGCCCTGATACACTGAAACAGTCTGAAGCTCTCATTTGTGTGTGCTTGCCTTCCCTGTCAGGCTTAATATTTAATTTTCTTCCCCTGCTGGAGCTTTCATCCCTTGGGCTTGAGGTGCTTACAGTCTTCTTGAAATTGAATTTGTATGAAAAATAGTTCAGCATCATTAGAAGAGATTGAGAAGTGTTATTTAAAATCAAAACTACCTTCTGGAAAACGCAAGCAACAAACAACACTTGTGTGTTCTTTTAATTTTTTTTTTCTTTCAAAACTTTTTCAGTAAAAATCAGATACAGGAGTAACCTTCATTAAGACTAAATGCATTTGGGTGTGGTAGAAATCTTAATATTAAAACAGTTTAAAAAGTCTTTACTGATTACATGCAGGTCTTCTATGAATAATGTTAAGGTAAGAAGCTTGTGTATGTGTAATAAAAGTGAGCAAAATGAAAAATTCATGAATGGGTGGAGGTTTCTCACTATTCAAGGTACAGGTTACAGCAGTTGTTAAGGCAAGAGCTGCCCAAGCTTTGGTTTTTTGGAATCCTGGTGTGTGTAAGATACATTTGTACCTTGAATGCTAGCCTGACTTTTTAAAAGCACAGTTGATGTTCACAAGTTTGGGTTGCACTGTATTTTGAGAACCCAGAACAATGTGCTCTGTCGCAATCTGCAGTGCGTGTGCTGCATGTTCTCAGTGATCATGTCTGCACTGGTTTTCATCGTTTCAGGCTCCTATTCATGTTGAAAGTCTGTTTGTTGAATGTTTAATTCCTGTACCTGAGGACGGGGAATATTGATGGAATAAAAGTACTTGGTTCCAAGTTTAACCTCTGTGCTTAACCACCTTTGATACCAACGCAGTTCTCAATATCATATTTATTCCTGTTTCAACAGATTGTTACTTTTTGCATTAAAATTATTAAATCTGGTATTATAAATAGACATTAATACTATTTTTATCTGCACCTGGGCAAATTTTGTGCGAATCTGAAGGTTTGCCTTTAGGAAATTTCTTCTTAAACCCCTTTGTTTTATGAAGATCAGTGGATGTATCAAATGCCAAAAAAAGGATGAGTAACAGGGATGCTTTTTAAATATTTGTGAAAAAATTTTCAACTTCTTTCCAGTGTGTGATTACTTGAGCTACTATAATCCAGAAATGATTTTGATGATTGTGAGCAGTAGGATGAGCTTCCTTGAATTTGGGCCAAGATTGTCAATTTAGTGTGGTTCTCTCAAAGTGGTACCTTGTTTTGTAAACATAAATCAGCTTTGTTTCACTAGATGCATGCCTTTTGTGTATACACAAAAGTTTGTCACTTAAGCAGTTAGTGATATTTATATTGTGTCAGTTCAGTATATTTCGGAGCATGAGACAGGTGACATCAAAATAAGGGAAAGAACATGTAGCAAAGAGCTTGCTTGAAGTCTTGAAGAAGCTGAGGGTTTATATGCTATTTACATGTGTAAGCATTCCACATATAAGCTACTTTACACCATCTATTCTTTTAGATACAGGTTTTAAAAGCTGCAGCTTCTGGTGAAGTTTGTGGTACTCTGAAAACGGCAAGTGTTGGGAGACTTGAATTGCAGTGGATTTACAGTTCTACCAAATTGAATAGCGCCCCAGCATCTATTGCTTGTCCTCTGTTCTTACAAAATTACTCCAGAATATTGATCTTTGTGGTCAACAATCAGATGAAATGACATTGAAGTATAGCATAGTAAGCTTCCTGCCCTTTGCCACCAACATTGAGATTAGCTACAGAAAAAAATAACCATAAAGAGCAACTCCAGTGACCAGTTTTGACTCAGTCTGTGTCTAGACTACTAAATGAAACATGCCTGGAAACTTTCCTTGATGTTTAGGGCCAGCTGGCACAAAATGGCCTGTTTGTGCTGGTGTGTGCTCACCCACTAAAGCAGAGTCTGCATGCAGACTGTCTATTTGAAGGGTTCTCAAACCTTTTCACTGCTGAATAGTGCCTGGAAATTGACTGGGAGACTCTGAGCTGATGTGGGCCAAAAGCATGCCAGTGAGTATTTTAACAAATTAGTGGTTGTCTCTGTGATGAAGAACACTTCCTGACCTTCCCTTCCTTTTCTTCTCGCACTTTTTCTTCCTGTTCGGAGGCTGGTGAAATAAAACAATAAGCAGGAGTAAGAAGAGACACTTTAAAACTTCTCTGTCAAGGAAGCAGTAGCTCTTAGTGCAGCACTGCTTCACTTTACTCTGGTTTATTGCTAGCTGATATCCCTAGAGGAATGTAGGAGAAGCAAGGAGAGCCTAGGAGGAGTGTTAAAAGGGTTTCAGATGTCCTGCTGACTTGGAAGAATCGGATGTTTTGCTGAGAGGTTTCAAAAGGATCTTTTGTTTTTAAAAAGCATCTATGAAATACTTAAGTATTTTTCATTGGAGAAGTTTCATGTCGTGATGATAGTGTGTTAAAGGGAGGAGTTGTTTCAGGAGTGCAGTGTGAAAGACTGTTTTAAGGAGATAAGTAATTGGCTTGTGTCATGTTTTCGCGACGTGCAGGAAGAGAACCATAGGTTTGGTAGACCCTCTTCATTTAGAAGAAATTAATGAAGATAGTGTTTAATTTTAATATACAGTAATTTTTGGTTGGCATTTCTGTTGTGCAAAATGCTTTATTTTACTAAATATTTTTGTCAATTATGAGTCTGTTTGCTCAGTGTATTTACTAAATTGAGAATGAGCACAAGTTTAATAGTCTGTCCTTAAAACTTTAAAAAGGTCATCCCTAATGCCCTCACTTAATCTGTTAGGACTTTATTTTACATGTACACTTTCATCTTGTATTTTTGCAGAGAATGACAAATAGCAGCAGCTCCCCTAGCCTTCTCAATGACAGTGCCAAGCAGTACGCAGGCCATGGTAAGTATGTTTAAAGTAATACATATGAAAGTATGTTTGAAAATTTTAGATTCACTTTCACAAAACTGTGCCTTAAGGAAGTGTTACTTGTTCTCTGATTTTGAGGTACAACAGAACTTTATTTTTTAACACTAGTTAATGGAAAGCTAAAGGGCTACCGAACTCCTAAATTTTTAGCCTTCTTTGCTGTGGGGGAAAAACTAAAAAAGTCATTGAGTCTTGTCACTTCAAGTGAAATGTTAGTTTGGATATCCACTGTAAAGCACTGATAGCTTAAACATTTATGTTGCTTCATCATAGTATCCCTTTTTATTATGCTTTTTGAACAAGTTACTGTGTGGGATTAGTGTTTTCACTTAAATTTAGGGTGTGTGGATTTTGTAAAATGTCAAATAACTGATGATTTTTAATATCAGTTATGTGACATTTATTGCTGATTTTTAATAGGTATTAAGTTTTGTCTTGGAAGCAGTACTTTGCCTCTTATAACCTTTTCCTTGCTATTGGAACATGTTTTATGTACATGATTTTCAGCTGAAGAAAATGTCTTGATAGTGGATGCTTAGGTACTCACTGAATTATTGTGGAGGGTATATTGAGCTTTGTAATGGGCTCTTCAAAAATCACTGCAGACTATTTCAGCTGTAGCTGTTAAGTTCTTTAAAGAAGAGGGTATTGCTCCCTTATGGCAAGGACATACATTTAAAATAAATTTCTGCTTTGAAAATTGCTGTGTAAATTATGCTCTAGAACTGCATTTGCATGTCTGACCCTGCGGCTAGTCTACTTACTAGGATTATAATTTTTTAAGCATGGTAGTAACTACTATAAAATGAACTTGCTTGAAAGTCATAATTTGTGGGTGTTTCTTGCTTTTTCTTCCTAGTTTATTTCCAGCAGGCTTTGAGATTAACTCTGCTGCTTTTGTCTCACTTAACAGTTAGCTATTCAAGGCAGTGCAGGTCTCCAGTTTTAAATGCAGTCAGAGTTTGACTGTGACAGGCCAAATAGTAATGGTGATGCATGTCAAGGAGAGAACTCAGACCAACCAATGGTTTGCAAACCATTTTAAATTTTGTTGTGTCTCAGATCCTTCCCCTTCTCTCTCCCTTGCTCTGCCAAGCAGTGCTTCACTTGTAAAATTGCCCTTTTAGGGAGTATTTATTATTGAACAAATTTAAGATAAATTCTCTGTTAAGAATTTAATATTGAAGAGTGTCTTTCATTAAAACACCAATGTTTACAGCTGGCAGTCATCTGCTAATTTGACAATATTAGCCATGCAGTTCGGAGTTTTAAGTTACATTATGTGAATGTTACACAGTTTTTGATACTTCAGCTCTGGAAAGGATGAATAGGAACAATGAAGAGCAATAAAAAGTTATTAATGGAATGTGGACTTTTGCTATCCTTGGCTCCGGTTTAGATTAGATGTGCGGAACAGTGACAGGACAAGCAAAATCCACATAATTATTTAGAAGACCTGTTACACAGGAGACTGCTAATTTCAGGTAACTGGAGATGATAGAATCATAGGATCTTTTATGCTGGAAAAGGCTTTTTAAGACCAAGTCGAACTGTTACCCAGCACTGCCAAGTGCACTACTAAAGCTTGTCCCTCAGAACTACATTTACACGATGCCCCTAGGGATAGTGACTCATGGGCTTGCCCTGGGCAGCCTGTTCCAATGCTTGTCAGCTTTTACAGAGGATCTTCTGGTGAGTTAGAAACATTGTAATGTATCATCTACAGGGTTAAAAATAACGTGCAAATGTAAGGAGCAGTTGCAACAGGTTTTCTGATCAGATGAAAGCTGTGAAATTTTAGGTGGACTTTAAATAGTGTCAACAGCAGTTAAACTTTCTGAATTGTGTTAATGAGCTCTATTTCAATAAAGCAGTTGCATAGAGTCTAATAAATGCTGTGGGTTTTAGCAGTGTGATTGCTAAACTTAGCTTTGTCAGAAGGATTTTTTTTCGTACAGAAATAAGTTAAAAATCATAAAATTTCTTCCAGTAGTGTGTATATATATATATAACATGTTGGTTTTATGTTGGTTTTATAGATCCACTACCTTCACCAAATTCATCCCTGTTTAATGAGTTTGCTGCCCTCAGCGTATCTCAAAGGAGGAAGGTAGGCGACAACTAAGTAGCATATTTATATATAAGTTGACAGGGAAGAAGATCTGGCATAACTTGAAATGCTACATGAAATAAAGATAACTCTTCTGATGTTACTAGTTTTATTTTAATATGTTGCTGCTGATATAAATAAGATCTTACTGCTTCATTTTTGCTACATCAGATCAGACTGCTGCTGCTATTAAGAAATACTCCAAGCACTTGTAAACTGAAGTTTATAGGATAGGAAACTTAGTATGCAGCCCGTTGAATTTGAAAACATATTATTCTACTAAGGGACATGTGACCTACAAGCCTTTATGGCAGCAAGTTCAGAATACATTAAGACTCATTCTCCCATTTATTTGTACATTATATGATAATAATTTTAACAGTTTTAAATGCATTTAGTTTAAAAGACACTGTTATCATTGGGATGTGAGTCATAATTTGTTTTTTTTCATAGGGTTTTTTTTTCATCCCTCTAATTTGTATTGAGAAATCTTTGTTTTGCTGAGGGCTTGACAGCATCTTCAAACACCTTTGACCTGCGGCTGAGCAGGTTGTGGTGTTTTCCAGTTACACCCTCAGTGACTGCATTAAGAGACAAAAGTTTGATTACGTGAGAATTCCTTCTCATTTTTGTGAACTGTCACTTACCAAACAGACATTATCTTCTCCCAACCAGTTATTAAATTTTACTCTCACTGATGACTTTCATGTTCTAGTACTTACTAGCCACATTATCCTAAGATTTCCTGTAGTAAATAATGAAAGCAAGCTACATCAGCATGTTCTGTATTATTCTGGCTGGTGAAGATTGAGCTTAGAGATAATTGCTCTAGTTGGTCCATCACACTGTTTTTTAAATATAAATGCTGTTGTAGAACATTAAATTTCTAATATTTTAATGTATCCAAAGTACATGAAATGTCTGCATTACTCTTTTTCTTAATGCCAGTAAAGTGCACTGAAAGTTGAATGTAAAGAACTATAAATGTGTTGCTTATCCATTTACAAAGGCTGGTAAAAATGAAAAATAAGTATACACTCCTTCTTAACACAGGCTTTGAGAGCCAATATAAACACATATGTGTGTATGTACATGCGTGTAAACTTGTGCTTATGTGTATGAACCTCATGCACCAAAGAAAACAAGCTATGAAACAGAAGTATTGGAGGAATGACCACTGTCTCTAAACATTACTTCAAAGTTAAGCCATAAAAAGTGAAAACAAGCCAATTAATGTTTGCTTGTAAAGCACAAATACCTCAAAGCTCAAATACTAATTCAGAGTGCTTTCTGTCTTGGTCCATTTTTTCCTCAAGAAAAAAAAAAGCATATTAAGGCACTGGCTGCTAAAATAGTATTAAGTGTAAGTTTTATCTGCAAAATTGATTAACTTGGATTTTTTTCTAGTTAGCATTTCAGCTATAACTGGCATTAACTGAAAGAGGTTTGTATTTTTTCCTTGCATATTAATAATTTATTTTTTATTATGACTGCTATTTTGTAATGTATGCTTGTAGTACAGCTTGTTGAATGCCAGTAATGGGGAAGTTTTCATAAAATACTACTTGAGCTGTGTAAATCTAGGCATCCAGGCTCCCTCTATAGTCAGAAGAGAGAGATGAGTAGCTTAAAGAAACATTTAGCTCACATTGAGAAAAATACTTTGGAAGTGACCAGATGTTGGTCAATCATTGTGGTTGCTTTAAGTGGAGAAAAATTGATGGCTAAAGTTAAGAGAAATTAATTACAGTTTTGTGACTGACTTCTGCTGCCAGTCAATACATTGCAAATAGTCATGGATGCAGTTTTAAAATATTTTTAGTGTTTTTTATTACAATATCCAAATTGTATTAAGCGATTTTCTTAAAAACACTAAGTGCTTGAGAGCCAGATACTCAAAAACCTGCATGATTCTCTCTGTGTTTGTTTAGAGCTTGAACAATGGGATTTATCAGGCCAGTGTTCAATGCCTGCTGTATAAAGGGAGCCTTAGTGACTAGTTCAAATGTAGGTGTTTACAACATATACTGTTTGAAAAAAATCTCCATTATCTTACTAAGAGCACAAGTCTAAGGTTTTGTTTGTTCTGAACTAGCTGGCAAAACCAGCATTTCCTTCGTTTATCACTGACTTGGAGGACAGATATAATACAGTCTTGGTAAGTGAATAAAGAACAATTACTTTCCTTTAAAAATACCACAATTCTAATTTGTAATATTTTGAAGTATTATGTTATTTGGAACTATGTAAAAATTGCATGTTTGTGTCATGTAGAACTGAGTAGTTTCTGTAAAAGCATGTACTATGTAGTTGTGTTAAGCAAGTTTATTGATTCTCTTGATCTTGCTGATCATGTTATGCTGGCAGCCCTTTAACAATGGGCAAGCCATATGGAGAATATTTGATATCAATAAAATACTAAAGAAAAGTTGATGATTGTAATTCTGAATACCCTTGCTTTTTAATTAGACAGCATTTTTGAAACTAGTTAGTATGACTGAGCTATTTAATTTGCTTTTGATTATTTGATATTTAGAGACATTCTACTTTCTGTTTAAAAAGTAAACATAGTCCTTGAATTTTTATGAACATTCTTAGGTAATTATCTCTGTTTAGAAATTATTAAACTGCATTTCAATTTTAGATTTCAGGAAAGCTAAGATTACTATTTAAAGACATTTTTATAGGATACTTAAAATGAAATCAAAGGAGCTAAGTATTTCTGTAGATGGAGCCTTGGTGGAGGTTCTGTCAACTGTAAAACCTTCTGGATTTACTGTCCGGTTGTTGTAACTCCACATGCAGTAAGACAAGCAACCTTAAAGTGAATTTCCTATAAGAGATTTTTAGGTAAGTATTAATCTACAATGCACAAATAGGATTTGTGAAGCATGGAACAAAAACTAGAGTTAGTAATAGACTAACACACTTTCCCAAGAATAATGATGTTATGCTTATTTCATTTTTTCTTCAAATACATGTTATGCTTGTTAAAAATAGGATGGCATTCTGAACTCGAACTTCTTGGGTGTTTTTCCTAAATTGACTTTAGCCGTTATCTGGAAAAGTGCTCCTCTCTAAACCTGAAATTATCTGAAATGTCTAGAAAACTTCTTGCTTTCCTTGTGCTGGTTCTGGTAAACAGTTAATAAAAGCTTGTGTGACATTAACTGATCAGGATCTGCTGCCAGAGACATGACAGCTTAATGCACTAAGAAGAAAATATGTTATGAAACTTTTGTTTAACTTTGTTCTGAGACTGTTGCCACCAATCCAGACTAAAAAGTTCCCATACTTGTCACTGGTCAGCCTTAGAGGACAGTGAAAAGCATTTTCTTTTGCATTTTACTTTGTTTTTTCATACCTTCAATCCTCATGAAAACTGAACTCTTATGAAAAGCTTCTAACGCTGACTTATTTCCATTTCATTTTTTTAATTGTTCAGTCTCACCTAGAGGAGGTCCATTAAGGTGAGAATAATTTCAGTTCCCAGGCTGCAAGGGGTGAACTAATTGCTGTACTGAACAACTTTAAATACAATTTTAATGCTGCTGTTTATGTATTTGGAAGAAATTTTTTTCTAGAATGCCTTCCATTATTTTAGGCGTGTAAAGTCAAGGACAAAAACTCTAGATTAGAAAGTACGGGAGAGAGTATCTGAACTGAAGTTCACCCCAAACAGGGTCCAGCTGTTCAGTGCCATCTGTGGAGATGTACAGCAAGTGAGGCTGGACAGCAGACTTAATTTACTTTGATCAGCAGAAATAAATGTGCATAGAAAATTACTTGAAACAAAATAAATACTTGTAAACCTAGTCTGCATAAATGCAAGCTTTTTAATGAGTTTGAGAAGAGCTTGACCTCTCAAGTTAAAAGAAGACTATAATGATAACTTCAAGTCCTGTGGATATTAAATTCTTAAGACCTAAATGGTTACTATTTTATTTTTGAGTGTCCTGCCTTTCATCTAGTTTTGTTATCTCTTGGGAAGCTGTATTTCTCTCCAGCTTCTGTTTACAGCTCTGTGTTGACACCTCTGATACCTGATCATTATCTCTTTCAGTGGTGTTCATTGAAAAGCCATATGTGCCATATTTGATCTTGCTGAATTTACTTTTAATGAAAATGTGTTGAGACAGTTTTCACCTTTCAGAGCCTACTGAGCCTGCAAACTCAGAAGCACAAATCATGTTCGGTAATGATCAAGCATCATGTAACTGTCCTGTAAGAGACAGAATTATGGCTGCACAGACTCTACCTGGGCTAAATTTATATTTCAAACCTAAATTTTCCCTTCTGGGATTTATACACCCATACTGCAATAAGAAAACATTACAGTTGATAAGTCATGCTAAGAAAAGCTGTTGCAGCAATGCAGAAAGACTGTGCTTTATGAGAAAACTAATAAATGTTTGTAGGTAGTACTGTGGTCTGAAATGTGTTACAAGGATATAATATAATCTAATTTACTTCACATTTTTCCTTGGTATAGTTAGTTATTGAAATTATTCCTTGGTTGTGTGTTCTAGCTATCTTAGTTATTACTACTTAGATAAATATGTGTTTTTCACTTCGAAGTGACATGAGAGAATATATTATTTGCTTTTATTTCTGTGTGTGGATTAGTGATCATTGCGATACATAAATCAAATTATAAAAGCATTTCCCTTTAGAAATATGTAGCACTTTTACATTTTGTTGCCTCATCCTTTTGTGTATTTGAAGTCAAATAACTTCAAATGTAACTGATACGCAAGATGCTTTTGTTTATAGTTAGAAGCTTTGTTTGATTCTTTCTATGCCAAGGTGTATGTAGTCTTCAATAATGATTTGCAGTGAAATAATTAAAATTTTTTTAGAAATTTGTGTACACATTAGTTGAAGACGCTATACAAATACTTAAAGCAGTTAGAAAATATACCACTTTTGATAAGTCATGCTTATTAAAACCAGAGTAAAAGCTGCATCAGTCTTTAACTCTCTTACCTATATATTTGGTAACTGTACGTCGTTTTCCGACTTTTTTGGTAAGACAAAAATTTCTGTCCTATTAAAAGAAACCTTTAAACATGACAAAAACCTGTGGGTTTGCTCATAGTGTTCATTTAGCAATGGAGTTTTTGGAAGTACATCTTGGGCTGATGGTACTCTGACAATCTACACTACAGTTAGAACTCTCTGTTTTAATGGTGATGGAAAAAAAATTGGTTTTCCACCAGTTTACATCAATTCAACAGGTGATATGAATTTCTTAGTAAAGAACTTTGCCAGTATAACTACATCCATGCCACGATTTAAAGTTGTGGTAGTTGATACCTCATCCCAACCTAGTTAGGCTGCAAAATTGATGAGAAAAGATTTGACTTAGATATGTCAGTTTTCCTGTTTCTGCACTCTTCGAGGTTTTCATGCCTTCAGCATATGTACTTGTGAAATAAACCTTTTTTCGTACGTTCACCTGAAAAATTTCCCTTAGCTATGGTTTAAAATGCATGGTACTATGCCTGATCTATTGCATCTCTTACTCTAAAATTTTTTTAAACCAAAAAAATTTTTGGTTTTTTTTGCAGTGATCAGATGTGTTGCTCTGGAATAAGACATATTTTGATGCCCAATGGTACACTTAAGTTTTCTTTGGGTAGAAGAATCCTTCTTGTTTCTCTCTGTATGATACTTTTCTACTAGTGAAATTCTGTCCCCACCCAAACCCAAGTTTTCATGAGCAATCTGGATGAAAGGGTGGTTAGTCTGTTAAATGCATGTAAAATCCATGTATAGTAGAGCAATTCAAAATTATAAACTTAAAAGCATTATACATGTTAGCATAGTCTTCTTTTTTTCATAAGGGAAAAAACCCTCCACCCAACAACACAATTATTTTTAAGCTATTGACCAATCTCCTATTTCATTTTTTATGGATATCAAAATTGAAAAAATTGGTTCCAACCTTCAGAAGCTGAAATACAAAAAACACAGGTCTGCCTGTCTACCAGTGGGATGTTGTAATATAAAAGGAAGAGTAGAGGGTATTTTGGTTAGCAATTAACCCAATCCATGTGAAGGGGTTTTGCAGCTTTATTGGCTACAAAAGATTTAAGTCAAACTTAAGATACAGCTTTTCTTTTTCATATTTCCATCTTACAAATCTGTTAGGATATTCCTGTTGACCATAACTAATGTTCAGATGTAACACTTCACTGTATATTAATGAATGCAGTTACAGAGTTGTGTTCATAATTAAGGTGCTTCTTAGTTGATTGTGCCTGTACAGGGGCTCAATATCTGTGGCTGGGTGTTTCAAGTACTGTCTTATTCCAGCTAATCAGCTATGGTTGTTGGGTGAAAATAGCAATAATGACGCCAAGAACTTTTATTTCGGTTTTAGTTTTAAAGGCATAATAAGACAGAAATCTGCTCTTTTTCAGTAAGCTAGCAGCCTACCTGAGTGTTTAACGTCTTTTTCCAATGGTCTCTCAGCCATTAGTTTTTAAAAAAAATGAAGTCTTCCAAAAGTCAGCATTGAAGTTTAAAATTGTGTATGTCACTTAATTTTGGTTTCAGTGGCACCAGGAAAGTGTGAGTTTGAATAGCTGTTCTTTTCAGTCTGATGATGTAATATTTTTTACAATATGTTTTAATACGTGCAGATAATCACTGTACAACAGATGAGCCCTAGCTAATGCTCATGTGATACCTTTTAGCTATAATAATTTAAGGTAATGCTGCTTCATTTAGCCTGTAATGGAGAAGGCTTAAGATCACTTCTGTTTGGTTTGGTAGTAGAAGCTCATAGACAGCATGACCACAGCTCAGACTCTTCACAAACTTTGAAACACAATAGCTTGCTTGTGTGTTTGTATGCCAGATTTAACTGGGTATGTTTTGGTACTAAAAAGGTCTTGTAAATCTAAGATTCAAAACCTACTAGAGCTAAATGTATTTTAAGGAGCAGAAGTGTAATTTGGGACCTGAGTGATCCTGAAAAAAATAGAGTTGCAGATCTTCGGTAGAAGAAAACTTTTCAATTGGGTAGTTTGATTTGTCATCTTATCTAGACTTAAATACTACATGAAAGTTATTAGATGGGGAAATCTTTACAATTTGAATGTTTGTAAATATTTTATTGTTTAAATGTATTCCTCTAGGAAAGCTATGGAACATCTTACACTAGAGGTCAGTTTAATCCTGAATTAGGAAAAGGAAGTGTGATATTTCCCACTGTTCTTGAAACAGGAGGAACTAGGGGCAAAGACAGTGTTACAGCAAATAGTAGGAAGAAAATAGACTTGCTGAACACCTTCCCTAAGTTCTTGTTGAATGAATGAGAACCAAGTAATTAAGCTGACTTGAGGAGTACTTACTAGCATGGGCTAGTGAAGTTAATAATTATTAGTGGTGTTCTCATGTGAAGATGCTACTTAGGAAGGACTTGTTTTTGGAATGGGTTTCTTTTGTTTCAAGTGTAATGCTTTTCAGACTTTAGGGGTTTATCTTTCCTAATAATTGTGTCAACCAGTAGGCTCCTCTCATTAATTGCTGGCAGCAGCTTGGTTTTGCAAGGCGAGGGTTATAATTATTAGCTATGGTTGAAAATGCTTATCCTTCTCACCCTGGGGGAAGCTAAGCTGTTGCTAGCAATTAAAGGTGGTTAGCTGTTCCTTGCCTCATGTAAACATTTGCAGCAAGTAACTACTACATCTGAACAGGTTTTTTTAACCTCGTAGACTGTAGGGAAGGCAGAAAAGCAATTGTTTTTGTAGACATCCAAGAGAAATTCTCCTCAAGCATAAAAGTTTGGTTTATTAGTCCAGATTGTCATGCTCTCTGTGTTTTAGGTAGATATATTTACATGTTCATATATATATATAAAAGTTCAGAAATGATTAGTGGTTGATGAGTTCTTGCTCATTTTGAGGTGAACTGCTTTGTGCTGCTTTATTTCCTACTCTTTGTTGACGTCAGGGATCTAGGAAAGTTGATACACTTATTCAAACTTCTCAATCTATTTGCTTTCCCTTCTGTTGAATCTTTCTTCTTGGCAGATACTGTTTTCTGATATCCTTTAAATTCAGATTGCATTTATAAATCAGATCCCATTTTGCTCATTGAGAACAAGTGTTATTTAGAGTGACTTTGGTGTAAATAGACTAAAATTTATTTCCAAATGTTAATATTGTATGTTCCATCGTCTGATGTTTGTCTAAATAATGAAATCTTGACCTAGTAATCCCCTAATGTTTTATGATAGGTAATTAAAGTAAAAATTTTATTTTAGTCTCATCCAGTTTTTAATTTCATTTTTTAAAACAAGTAGGCCAAGAACTACTGGAACATGAGCTTGTATTGTCTCTATGTTGCTTTAGGGTTTAGAATTGACTGTTTTTTGCTCCCAACTCTCAATATGGTTCTTCATAAAGAATAAAATACAGTTTCATCCTGTTGTCTGGAATCTGAATCCAGTTGTGACCAAAACAGCCTTCTTCCAGATTGGCTCATTTCTTCTTTCGTTTTGGTTCTTCTTTTTAAAATATTTGTAGACAACCAGTTATGGAAAATTAGAAGAACCCTTTATGAATGGAAGTATGTTTGGGCACTGAGTTGTAGTCCAGTAGTCTGAGGCAGGCTGTGCCCCTGCATTTGGTAGAGCAGGGAGAGAGAGAGATGGGAAAGCTTCCAGGGAAACTGTTACTCTTCATTATATTATATCCGATAGTTGGCCTAAGAAAAATACATACTGTATTCAAACCCTGCCCTGAAGTCAAGTCCTGCTTGAATGTCTAGCTTCTCAGACCTTATAGCTTTGCAGGTTAGGATTTTAGTAGTCTTTCAGATTTACTGAGATAAGTTGCCCCGTAGTTGAGTGTTTCTCCAAATAAACAACCAATATTTAGATTTACCATGATCAAGTGTGTGTTTGAACTGCAGGAGGACTTTGTGCTACCCATCACAGATTTCTAATTGGTATGGTAAAATTCAGTCGTGTTTATTGTTGCTAAGGTTGGTTAACTCCTCCATGAAGTTTATTGCCTTTGGTTCATAGTCCATGTTGGTATCATTGGGGGTTTTTTTGTTGCTTTGTTTGTTGGTTTTGTGGGGGTTTTTTTTGGAGGGATTGCTTTGTTTTGGTTTTTTAGGCAAATGAGGTACTGTTGACTCTACTGAATTTCAATTCTTTTCAAAGCTTTCAGCCTAAAAGGTTTCAGGGAAGTAGAGGAGAGAATCTATTTAGGTTTTGGTTTTGCAGCCATTTTATGATAATTTTGTCCTGTGTTTTACAAAATTGTTTCCGTGTGAGTGGGAAATCTTCTCCAGTTAGATTCTTGCCTTGTTTCCTGAGGAATAATTTCTAAAATGTGTATGAAGGTACATCTTGCTAAGATTTCTAAGGTGCTAGGTGAAGTAGATACCTGAGTAAAGGTAAGTTAAAGCTTTGATTACTTAAGAGTGATCTATATCCAGGTAATAACTGTTACATAAAAATGCCCAAACAAAACCCCACAGCAAAAGAAAACCAGCCAACCTGTGCAGTTTGATCCAATCGTTGATATAATTGGTATAAAAGGCCCTGGTCTAAATATGCATAGATGCTAAAATATTTCTTTTGATGATCTTTACTATTTATGTAGATACACATAGGTTTGAAAGCACAGAGAAATCTGTAAAACTTCTGTACTTTGCCTGTTTGAAAGTATTTAACAGATTTTCTTTTTTACAGTGTGCCTTTTGAATTTAATGTTCATATCATTCTTTATAAAATAGTTCCATTTGTAGAGATCATTGGCTATGTAATAGAAATGTCACTGTTAACGAGGTGCAAGTAATTTCTGCATGTTAACTTCTTTGAATGTGTTTTATTTTCTCAGTTTTATGACGGTTCCCAATGCATTTGTCATAATTCTTGTCTGTTTTCACTTAAGACAGTGGCTGAAGTTATTTTTTTAAACATTAACCCAAGCAGAGATATTTTTCTCAGAGTTCTGCTGCAATTGGCTCCTCAGTTCTACCTGATTTTTAAAAGCACATTTTCAGGAGATGAGTCATGGCAAATTTGAATTTAAAATTTGTTTGGTAGAAATTTCAAGGGAGGTGTTCATTACTATGATGTGATTGAAGGTATCTATTTTGAAAATATGGAATTTTTTTAAACAATTCCTCATTTGTACAGAATTCCCAAATTTATGTGCATATTTCAGTGGCTGACTCATGATGGATGGTTTTGCTTACAAATAATTAGTAGTCCCTGAAGTTTCTTTTTTTTTTTTTAAGCATTGTTTATTTTAACCAAATAGTCAGGATTGAAAGGGAACAGTCTCAGTTAAATTTTACTTGCAAATTGTTTCCTATTCCACCAATCCAGAATCATATCACAGTGTGATACCTATTTTAGCGTAGCTTTAGATGAGGGTTGTTAGGAGTGGCCTGGTTTCTCTCCTTCTTTTTCATAGCCCAGGAAGTATCGACTGGGGATGCTGGATGAGAGGATAGTTCCGGTGGGATCAAAAGCAAGAAAATCAAAGAACCCTATTGGCTGTCTGGCTGACAGGTGTAAAACAGGAGTACCCATCAATATGGTTTGGTGGAACAGAGGCACAGAAAACAATTTACAGGTAAAATTATTTTTTACTAGTTGCTTTTTCAGTATTTTGGGTGTTTTATTTTAAATTTTGGAAAATGTTAGAAACAGTTACTCCAAGTTAAGATCAAATATTTATTTCACAAAGTAAATGTACTGGCCCTCTAAGAGTGTGATTTGGAGATATTATCTTCACTCATTGCTGATCTATGTACTTTACTTGATTTTGGTATAATCTGAGGAGAAGAAGCAAAAGTAATCATTTAATGTATTCTAAAAGCAAACCACCACAACCTTTAATTCTCATCCTAGGAAGTTTACTGGTAAAATTAGTGATTGTTGTCAAAATGATTGACAGAATGCAAATAGATGCCCTCAGTACAGAATTTGATGACATTACCACCGTGATTAGGAAGTGTAAATTCTTAATTTTTATGTTGGGATAGTTTATATTTCTCAACTTTTTTGAGAAATACATGCAACTCTGACCAATATTTTACTTTATTCCTGTATTTTCTAAAGCTCTGTAAGGGGCAGGGAGTGGTACAAAAGGATTTGAAAATCTCTTTATTGAAGTAGCAGGGCTAATAATGAAGATAATTCTAGTCTAGGATGAATCTGCTTCATGTCCCTTAAAATGGAGTTTAGATGGAAATTATTAAAGTTGTGGGGACTGCACCACTGCTGCTAATACTGTTTTCACTTCTGTAGTCCTTTTGATTCCTCAGAGATTGTTATTTTAGTCTTCTTTTGAGGGTTATGTTATTTTTGGTGTTTTCTAAGTGAGTGAAATGCGTAAATTGACAACAGACTTACAACTAGAACTTATGACACTTTAGGATTTTCTTTCAGTTCACTGAATTTCTGCCATGTAGGAGCCAAGATGATGTTTGTATGAGCTCTTTTCCATGCTGATACTAGTTCTGCATTATTTGATGTTTGGACATCTCTGTGTTACTCAAATGGGCAGTCATGGGCAGCGTGATGTAGGCAAACTGATGCTACCTTGTTGAGGGACATTTGGACCTTCAGTCTGTCTTGGCCCTTTTGCTGCTGGGGAAGCAGCACAGCCACTGATGGAGAAAAGATGAAGCTTAAGGGAAACATTGGTAGAAGGACCAGGTAAGCTTGGAGGACAGTGGTGAGAGCCTGTGAAGCAGTACTCTTTTGAAGGGAGAAAAGATTGACAAACTGAATTTTTCATGTGTACCTAATAGTGAGTGTAAGCCATAATTAAAGACAGTTGTTCCAAGAAGACAGAATCAGAAAATTGGTCTTGAGTGGACATTAAAGGGCAAGGAAAGTCCCATTTGCACTCCTGTTCTCTGTTGTTTTGCTGTACAGCGATGCAACAAGTTTTGTTGTTAATCTACTCCATTTAGGTTAGAAGCAAAAGAACTTAATGCTTCTGGAGGCTGGAGAGGCAGTAGCCTGAAGCTTGAAGCTTCTTGCCAGGAGCAGTTGTCTTCTCCGTACCTGTGCACTCTGAAGTAGTGTTCAAAGTGTGGCAAAGGGAAGGGAGCTCAAGGTCCCCATGCTTTCTGAGGTTGGCACTGTTTGGGATTGACTGCAGAGCACATAGCTTGTGAAGGGTGCAATTCCAGGCTCCTTTATTGCACCAGAGTCCTGGCTACATAATTGATTTAAAGTATGTGCAGCTTAAGATTTTGTATTGTGTGATGCAATTGCATACCTTCCCATGGACATGTGGCTTTAGCAAAGCATGTATATGCATGTGTGGTACAAATACAAACAGAAGGATGTGCCAGCCATAATAAATAGAATTGGAGGAGGAACAGGAGGGATTGAAGAGAAACTGAAGTCTGGCAAGACTGAAGAAGGAAAGGTGTTAAAACTTGCATTGTAAAATAGTTTGTTACTCCTGCATGGCTATGAATTTATAGTTTTTTTTAAATATGGTATTACATTTACATGATTAAATGTGACGTCTGCGGAGTGAATTATACTCTGGGGTGTGCATTAAAAAAGAAAAAAATCCCAAACCAAAGTTTGTTTTATAGTGATGTATCCTACCTTATATTAGGAAGTGTCCTGAGCTACAGTACTATACACAATACATATTATAATAGAAAACGTCAATTCTCCTTAAAATAGTAGGAATAGATATGTTTTAGTTATACAGATCAGTTCTTATTCACCATCAAGAACTGATTCTTTGTTTGTTTGTTGAGTAAAAAATAATCATAGAAAAAGAAATTTTTCAAGTATGTTGCATTAGGAGCATGGACTTCTAAAACTTTAGATGTTTTTGCAGTACTTTGAAGGATTTTTGTTAAAGAAATGTGAAAATATTCCAAATCTTTTAAAGTTTACTTTTTAGTGAGGTCTACTTGCAAGTTGTAACAAGACTTTGCTAATAGTTTTGTCTGAGCCTCTGTTCTGGTTTATAAACTAATAAATCTTTAGCCAACAAATTTTACCCAGTTTTAAATTGACTCTTAATTCTTCTGCAAGAGCAGTAGAGTAATATAACTAATAATGTTGACAAATTGGAATTTATTAGAGCCCATTGTTGGAGTGATGTGATGACTTTTCACAGTAATTATAATAATGTAGCGTGTTACACCAATTCAATGGTGGGAGAGAAAGATACTTCCTTTGAAGTCTTTGGTGATATCCAGTGTCTTCTGGCTTGCTCTGACATCACAAAATGCATCCTTTCCTGATGTTATGAATCCTTGCAAAGAATCCTTAGAGGAATTGCAACAATGCTCTGTGAAGTGAATCTCCTTATATAGAACATCTGCCCATTAAAAAACAGCAAAGAAACCCCAAAACCCCAACAACAACAAAATAACATGCTAAGCTCAAGAAAGACTTCTGCATGTTTCTGTATTCCTAGGAGATATTATGAAAACCGTGCCAAAAATAGACTGGTAAAGGAGTGCCCTGCTTTATAGCATGGGTGTGGGTTAGTGGTGGTTTTCTGTAACCATTACACGATTATGTAATTTGGGATGTCAGAACAGATCAGCATGAATTTGGAAGTGAGAGAGAACATAAAAAGAGAACAAAGAGGCTTGTATCCAGTTTTTAGCATGGTAAGTACATTAGCACATCCTTCTGAAATCAAATGAGATTGGCCTACTTTTTGAGTTAGGTAGCTGGCTTTGGGCTTTGGTTGAATGTGGGACCAGAACCAATCTAATGAAGTAGCATTACAGCCTCTGAAAATGATGCTGCTGCTGCTGTATGGCTGTGTGCTGTGTTGAGAGAAGCTGAATGGGAAATGAGAGAGAAGGGTGGTATCCAGTATTCTTGTGGGGTCCCTGCATGCCTTTCCAAAGGCTTCATAACTTGTACATCCCTGTGTTCCAACTCACTTCTGTACTTAAAGGCATTTTGAGGATTCATTTATTAATTACTGCAGCAGTGGGGACTTAAAAGTTTATCACTAAGGAGTGTAAAGACAAATCATAGGTACTGAAATTGATAGTTGATGAAACTGGATTTTTGATTTTATTTCTGGGTTACAGAAATCTGTTATGTGCAACTCCTCAACATGCAGGAATGCCACGTGCTGCTGTGTAGTCCTTCCAGTGATGGCCTTCATCTTAGCTCCTTGGCTTGCTCTTTACTTTCATCTGTACCTTCTTCTAAGGAGCCTTGAATTGTTTTGGTGGTTTTTTTGTGGTACTCACAGAATGTTTTGTTTAGTCCCCTCCATGCTATATTTTATTTCCTTTCATATCTGTAAAAACATAAAAGCCACCAGATAAATTCTAAATGACTGGTGACACAAATGAGTTGTTTAATAGTCCTGGCCTCCTTTTGTACTTTTATGGTTCCATCCTTAGTATTTGCATCATGGCTAAATTCAGCCTTCATTTGGACTGTATTTATATGTGTTCTGTGAAGTTTTTTTCATTGTGATGTACAGAAGTATAGGAATTGTTTTTGTAAGTGGAGCTGGATGGACTTAGTTTTGGGACTGTCTTTGGGAGTTTCTTTGCAAAGCTGACTGAAAAGAGGCATGGACATAAAGAATCTGAAAATAGGGTATTTTGATGATATTTCTTCATGGATTCATTCTAAGAATGCATGATGTAAGTATTCAGGTAATAATTAGGGAAGTTGCTTCACTGCTTTAGTTTAACAGCATTTTAATTAATATACTGGAAGAAGGGAGATGAGGTTTTGGTTGGCAAGGTTGAGAGATAAAGGGAATGATGGCAATTTAACGAAGGTATCAGTTAGAAGTTACCTTAGGTGGTTTGCTAGAAAAACAACATAGCTGACTCAGCTATACTTCCTTTTCTTTAGTGCTGTTTGTTGAATACATGTTTATTGGTGTTTTGAAATTTTGTATGTGCCTTTTTATGGGACATTTACATTTGAAACTGAAAATAGACTTATTTAACACAGTGCAGACAGTGCTAGTAGTTTTTGTTTATTGTTTAGTGTTTAGAAGCACATTTGCTGCCTTTTAATGTCACAGTATTGCATGATCATAATGTGATTCTTGCATGTCCATTCTTTTAGTTACTCCTGAAAATTAATAAGTTTTCAATACCAATTTTCTCTACGTATTTTACCAATCCTGATTTATTCTGTCTTAAAATTTAGCATGAATAAGTTATTCTATTCTGAGATGAGTAATTAATTACTAATTAAATGAAATCTGTTTAAAAGCTGTACTTAGGCAAAATTTAAACATAATACAGAATGAAGAGAATGTCTTTCACAGACAAGAGCTATCTTATTTTCATTCTTATAAGAGTTTAATTTTTTTTTTACTTCATCTTGGGAAGTTTGGTAGGACTCTAAGGCAAAAACTGTAAGAATATTCTTGGGTTCTAAAACATAGTTACCATTTAAAGAGGTTTTCAAGCCTACTGTTGATTCAAAAGTAAAACTAAAACTGGGATTTATGCTTTGTATTATGAATTGACAGAGTGAAAGTACGATATTTTTTAAGGCCAGGAATAAAATATTTTGAATCATTGGCCATTAAGAATGTGGCTTTCTAATTCTGGTGTATTTGCGTGGTCATTACTGCAAAATGGTTATCTGCAGTAATTCAAAAATTATTAAAAGATTAGGTATTAAAAAAACTTACAGTAATATTATACTCCCTCATTTAGTTTAGTCACTTACTCTGGTCTAATTATTTTAATTCTTTTCATGGGAGAAGATTGTATGTAGAAAATTTAATGTTTTACTTCAGATAAAATATTTTTAAAAGCATAAAAGTTTTTTAGAACTGCAGCTTCACATAAATGTAATGAACTTAAATGTGGATTGGGGCTTAAGCTTCAAATTGTCTGACAGTATTTGCTTGTGTTGACCACCAGTTACTAAAATTTGCTGTATTACTTTGATTAGTTTATTCTGGCTAGTGACTGTGGAATTTGAGTATTTTTCTGTATTTAGGAAACAACTTGAATATGGAAAGGGCTTTTAAAATTTTAACCAAACGTTAAAACACGTTTTTTACCAGTGGGGAAAATCGTGGATTGGAACTTCATGTTCGTAGCATCACAGAGGAGTAAAACAGGTTTTCATAGTATAAGGGTCCATGTTTGTAAATCAAAGCTGTTTATTCATATACAATATTTTCATCAAAGTTATGTAAAAGCAACTTAATCTTAGCAGGCTTTGAAGCTCCTGAATTGTGATATCAAAAAATAGAATGAAACTGGATTTCCATCAAACTTGACACATTGCTGTTTGTAGTTTTATAGCATAAACCAGATGAGCCCCAGCAGATTCCTGGGTTTGACTCTTTCACTTGGATAAATTGAAACACCTACCAGTTAAAGTGGAGCTCTTTTTAAAAGTGAAGCTGCATTTAAAAATTTTGATGGTAATAGGTAACTTAGTAAGTAACTTTTTAGTAAATAAGTAAGTTTTAGGTGGCAAAACTGGTCTATATGCAACTTGCACATTGCATTTAGAAATGAGAAGCATCTCTGTGCTGTAGGGAGTTGTTTGAGTCACTGGATGAAAATGGTGAGAGTTTAAGCAGAGTGCCATGGCTGGGATTTTGGGAACTCTCTCAGTTGCTCTAGGAAAGTCTGAGTTATGTTCCAGAAGGTGTCTTTCTCTCTGCTTGCATGCTTCAAATGAACCTTATGCCATGTCCCTCCCTTGTCACCTGGTTGACACAGTATTTAGGTGTGATAGAGGTGTGGATGTCATTGCTTCTTTTAGCAGTGGAAAAATGTGAATGTTGTAGTTCTTTAGAATTATCTTCTTTTAGCAAGATGTTACAAATTCTGTCCCTTGCTCTCCCAGTTGTTTCATTTGATGACTATTTAGCTCTATTGCTGTTTGGAAAAGTTTTACATTACTCTTTACCACCTCTAATTTTCTCCAGTTTCAGTGCAGATTTCGCTGAATGGTTGCATGCCAGTTTTTGTCTAGAGGAGCACCATTCTCTTAGTTATTCCTGTACCTAAATTCAGATAAGTCCAGAATATTACCTTTTGAGTATAAATGTGTCAGTTGTGTGTTTTCAGTCTGTATAATTCAACTTATCATTTGTTTGGCTGTATTAGTGCATATCTTAATATGCTTTCCTTAACTGTGGTTAAAGAGTTTTAAAATTCATGTGAACTCTTTATGCATTTAATATAGATGTTTTACTTCACAGTCTACATATTTGCTTAGAGATGTTCCTTGAATATTCAGGAACATGCACATGTAAGATGACAAGGTGGTAAAGTTGATATCATAAAGTGGATAGTGGTTAAAATTAACTGTATGATTAAAGGTAGAATATTTTTGCTATTTGCTTTTAAACCTGGGCATCTTCTTTAATTTTACAACTTTGAGAACCTTCTTTTTCAGTGCTTTGAAATACATGAATACTATTGTATTGGCAGAAATATTGAAATTAAGGGATCAAAACCCAATTAGCAGAAACTCTTTGCAAGTACTTCCTTCACTGTCTAAATTGATGTTCACACTTCGCTTCTAATTTGGCACTAACTTACTTTTTCTGATGCCACTGTATTGGTAAAATCAATATGGGTAATTTAACTAACAGCTGATTTATTTGGTCATTTTAAAACTGTCTGAAACCAAACTGATCCAATATAATTATCTGTTAAAAAACATTATGGATTATCTTAACAGTATCCCCTGTCTGTTGGGAGCTGTTGCTGTCTTCTAATTTTATCTCACTTGTTTAGACACTTTTGAGAGGTACTGTGCAGATTACTTAATAAACTAAACCCTGTAATTTAATAATCTTCAAGATTTTCAGAGTGTTTATGTAATAATTTGTTTTATTTCTTGGCTTAATGTAGTTTTTGTTCTACTCATGTCATTTGTAATTGGCTGTCCAATAATAAACTTTTTGCCTTTTGAGCTCTAACTGGGATTTTCTTTTTCTAACCCTCCCCACCCCAAATCAAACAAAAGCCTCCCCTCAAAACAAGCACCATGACCCCAAACTAAAAAACTGTCTGCACTGATTTTAATAGAAATTAAAAATTGCTCATGTGTTTGTTTTATGTACTAACAAACACTGGATGTGTGACCATCGTTCTGCTTCTATTTTTTTCTCTGGCACCAAATCAAACTTTACTATTAAAGTAGTAAAAGATAAAGTAAAAGATACTATTAAAGGTAGATAGATAAATGAAACACACGTAGTTAAAACAGAAGTTAACTTCACAGAAAACCTGAACATACAGATCTCTTTGAAATAGGGGCAGGGAATTTAGGAATTCTAATAGGAATAATTTTTCCTCCTTTTATTTGAAATTGCTAGTTAGTTTGAGATGAAATTGCTGAAGTCATGGGGGAACAGTCTATGCAGCTGTGGCAAACCTTTCTCAGTGTCAAGTCTGTTCTCCAACTTGTAATGTAATGCTTATGGAAAGCCTTTTGCAAAATGTTGTACGAATTTGTACACCAGCTGTTCATATGGAAAGTTTGCTTATACTACTTCAGGCATAAGCTAAAAACACGTCTAAATTTGTTCATGCAGAACAGCTTCCAGTATTCTTTGTTCTTGTCAGCAAGCTGTATTTACCTTAAAAATACCCCCAGTAGTAGTAGACCTTTCTAGAAAGTATTTTCTACCAAATAGGCACTCTCCATCCCTTCTCATTTAAAATAAAAATTTTATTCATTATTATTTTTTTAAACAGACACCAAATCCTTCTGCAAGTGAGTTTATTCCCAAAGGAGGATCAACCTCCAGGCTGAGTAATGTATCCCAGTCAAGTATGTCTGCCTTCTCTCAAGCCTTGTTCTCTCACCCCTCCATGGGAAGTCCTGCTGCTGCTGGGTTAGCACCAGGTAAGTTGAGAGTAATGATTTGTAGTACAGTGGTTTGTTTGTTCAAACATAACCCTATATATATAGTTATCGCATTTATCGGGTATATATGTAGCTACCTCCTATTTTAGCTCTTACTTTTAAGGTGATCTTCAAAAAGTAGAGGAACTTTGGGTTTATCTTCCAGTAGTATGGAAATCACACTGCTGGCTGTGAAATCTGCTCAGCCACAGCAGCAGTGAAATTAACTACTTTGCTCCTTTTGCGGAAAAGAATTGCTGAGTTATCACATACTGTGTCCTAAGTGGTTCTTACCAGAGCAATACCTGAAGATGATTTAAACTACCTGTCGTCTAGAAATGCATTATAGTCTAAAAAACATATAATCTTGGATTACCACATGCTCATCTGCTTTTTTTGTTTCTAGACTGTGATGTGGAAGTAATGATTTGCAATATTAATGAGCGTATATGAGGACTTTAAAATCTGGATTAAAAACAAAAAGCAGAAGACAAGCTAATTCTAAAATACTTTGCCTTGCAAAATAGGATTAATTTTTATTATATCTGTCACATGTAATCTCAAACTTTTAAGACCACTTTATTGTTATTTCCCAAGTTTAAAACTCTTACTGAAATATAATTGAGTGAGATTTTTTTTACACATTTAAAAAGTTCAAGCCCTTCGTGCATATCTTAAAATGTTAACTTAATTCTAATAATTCTGTTTAAATAAAATTAAAATATTTCTAATATATAATCATCAGCAGATCTGGATATTCACACTGCAGATTCTTTAATGAGTTTCTGTATGTACTTAATCCTCCAGCAGTGTCTTGAGGCTGACAAGAAAGATTAGGTAGTTGCCAAAAGGCAGACAGATGAATGTTACAAATAATTTTTTTAAACACCTATGAGCAATTACCATTTCTTAAAATGAACTAAATTCTTTCTTGATGCTAGTGTCAGTGTGAAAGAAGCCAGCATTTAGCTTGCATGTAAAAACTTACCTGAGCAGGTTAGGAAAGTGATTGATGATTCTGCTGACCAAATGAATGTGTTGTGGTCCTGTGTCTGCTTGATACTATATTGTGCTGTACCATCTTATTGGAAAACTGTTGTGTTTATATGCCTCTCAGCCTTGTCACCTGGATTGAAAAGTGTATAAAGGATTAAATAGAATACAGTAAAATGATCCACTTTTGGAAAGTGTCCAGTGGGGTCTCAGAGGGATCCTTCACAGTCCAATTTCTTTACTATCTGTAAGTAATATTTGAAAGGATAAGTAACACTGATGAAAGAAGTTCACACAACAGTTTCAGCTCCTAGAAATAAATGTAGATACCAATGCTGCATACTTTCTAGCCTTGGATGCTATTGTTTGTTTATGGACAGGAGGGACTGGGGGAGTTTTCACAGGAGCTGATTTCAGGCAGAATTGGTTTGTTTCCTTGCTCTTCTTGTACAATTAAAAAGAAAATAGAGTTCAAAGTAGGGATCTTGGTTGGATTCTCTGAATTTTTCTGGAAGCTTTTTTCTTCTCTGAGTGCAGAATTCTCTGAACCTAAGTGTCCTATGTAAATACTGCTCATAGATATTTATTTTTATTTAAATGTCAACATTAAAGCTGTCAACAGTATACATCCACAGAAATTCCTGTTACCTCGAGGTCAGCTAGGAGGTGCTCTTTCTAAAAAAAGAAAGCCATATCTCTGTGTGGGGAAACTTCACCACTTAGATCATGCTGGATAACAGAAGAAAAAAATGTTTTAAGTACATTCTGAAGTTGTCATGAAAAAATGATTGAGATCTGTTAGGTTTCAATAAGTGGAAACAAATTCAAATGAAACCCATATAAAGAGTTTCTAAGAATTTTCCTTTGAATAAAGATAAGCCTCCTTCCAGTTAGTGGATGCATACTCTCCAGTAGAATAATTTTGTGGGTTTAAGTATTTCTGTGAGATTAAGATTGCTTATACTAATTTACAAGGTATTAGAGGAAATTAAAATTTCATAAGAAATAAGGAAATGTAGTAGGAATAATTTAAGACTTCCATAGTTTTATTCACCCATAACAAAGTAGGTAAATTATGAAAACAGTCTTTTGGTTTCCTTCTTGATGATGGAAAAATAGAAGTTCTTTCACATACCTAATTTCTGAGATTTCCCTAAAGGTAGATGTAAATCAAAACCACTTTTGACGTCTTGTATTTCGTATGTACCTCAATTGTCCTTGGAAAATATTTTTTCTGCCTGTCTCATCAGCAGTACAGAAGATATACTGAAAAATATGACAGGGGAAACCTAAAATTCTTTAGTGGATAACTTGTATCCATGCCTGGCCTATTGATTAGGATGTAGTGTGGAAGAAGGTTACTCCTGCATTCACAGGTTTACTTACATAAGTGTTTTCTAGGGTAATCTCAACACAGAGTCAGTCTTCATCTTGGTAGCCTTTAATAGATTATGGAAATAGAGTGATATAAAATGCAACTTACACAAATAGTGGGAGAAAATTCTTTGAGTGAAGAGTTGTAGACAGATCTCCTTCACCATTTCCAAGCTCTTTTTCCATAAACTCGCCTGAATACTGTCTCATTGCTCCTCCCTTTCCTTGCTAGCAAACACACCCTGTTTGTCGTTTGTGTGGGATATTTAGTAAGGAGCTGACAATCTTCAAATAGCACTTTTGCTAACAAGCTTATCTTACCCAGTCCTGTGTAGCTGTTTTAGAGTATTAATGTCATAAAAATATGCAACACAGTGTATGAAAGAAATTCATGAATGTCATCGAAGTGGTAAGACATCACTGCAGTGTTAAACTTGAGAGAGAATAGATGTATAGCTTGCAATAGATGAAAGTGACAGCAAATTGCTGTTGCTTCTATATTTAGTCCAAGTCAGGTTCTGAGCTTATGCAGAACGTAAGAGATCCCATTTCTGCTGCCAGTCTGAACCTTGCAGGCTTAGGAGCCAGGAGTGTGAAGATGTTGTGCTTGTGTCCAGCTGACACGTCTCCGTTTGTGATGAGCTGCAAGAGTGTAATTCTCAGAGCCCACAGCACCAGCTGAAGATGGAGCCCTTGCAGCTGAGGTGGTTTGTGTGGCTGAAGGCCCCAAGACCTTATTCCATCCTCCTGGATCAATTATGGTGCAGAGGAAGTTCTGCAGGCATTCCAGAATAATGTAAGAACAGAAGAAGGCAAAGACACTGTGAAATTATCTTTTTCCGAATTAAAACTAAAAGGAAGAATTGATGATTTAAGTTGTTTAGCAAATTAAGCAGATTTAATTAACTTGAAAATACACAGCTATTGTGCCAATGACCTGATAGAAAGCTTACAATAAAAAGAAATAATTTAATGAATTTAAGGATGGTACTTTAAGTTCTTGAAATGATCTGATTTTATAATTTACTTTGCTTTGTCATTCTTCAAAATTTACCTAGTAGTCTGGGGTATCTCTAAAGTACAAAGCATTAAAGTGATAAGATGTTAAATGTTTAATTTCTGACCTCTGGATGTGTTACAAGCATTAGAGGCGTAGGGATATGGTTGTAGATTAGTAAATTGATGGGCAAATATTTAAGGTTTTTTTAAACCTTAAATGTTATAGGCCAGCTAATTTGCATACACGTGAGCTTAATGAAATCCTGCATCACTAAGTTGTGAATTCTCATTAAATCAAAAAGTTGTAGATACTGAGTCATTAAGAGATCATGCTTGATGCCCTTTGATCCCGATTACCTGTGTGAATTCTCAGATTCAAAATACAACCTAGCTTTTAATTCAAATACATTGTGTGCTACAAAGCTTTATTAGAAGCATTAATCTCAAAAAATATCTTTATGCATTGCCTCAAATGCATGTCAAAGTCTGTCATTTCTCTTTCCTCAGTCACAAGGAAACGTAAAAAATAAAAAACAAAGCAAAAAATGAAAATACGAGGATAAAGAGGAATATGTAAATGTGATCTCTCTCTTTACAGAAAAAGAATAGCATCAGGAGCTGCAGGTGTGTGTAGGTAGCCTGTACAATCACTGTGAATGTTGTGAAAAGATCTTCAAATCCCACAGCTGTTTCCATGTTGGTATGACACCATGACAGCTGCATACCATGCCACCTCTTTTTAAATATAAATAACAGTGAAGTGAAGTGAAAGGAGTCCTGTTTTCTGGCAGTTCATCTTTTAAGATTGTATTTGACTTCTTCGTGAAGTATGTTAAGATTCCCCAAAACAAGCCACCTTTGCTGGTAGAAAAGTTTCAGGAGGGACAATTTGAAATAGGCTTTTTGGTGTCTGTCATAGTATTCCTGTTGGGATTTAAATTTTAATATAAGGGAATCTTATAATCTTATATTAGATGAACCCTCTCATAGAGAAAGCTTGATGGTGTTTGTCAAGATTGTTAGTATGATATATCTATAGATAGATAGATGTATGTAAGGTTTAAATAGATTTCTCAAAGCCCATTTTTTCTTAGGCCTCTAAGTGAATAGGCATTTATATAAACTGTGCTATTAAACCCAGCCTAATAAAGTGAGGTGTGGTTCTATTGCTACTATTGTATGTTTAGTAGCATCTTTTCTCTTGAGTATGAGTCAGTAGGAATATATATTCACTTTTTAATACAGCTTTTTTCCTTTATTTTCCTCTAATTCTATTTGTTATGAATAAGTATTAATATTAGTATGTTTTCAACTGACTGAAATACTAATGAAGTTGGTGATACCTGCTTGGGTTTGTGTACTCTATTTGCTGTCTTAAGTACTTAAATATGCATAAGTTTCTCTGTATTACAAGTTTTTTTTCTTCTTTTTTTTTTTTTTATACCAGGCTTTCAATACTTATTTAGATTGAGCAGAATGTGATGCAAGTCTCTCAGAAGAATCTATCACCTTCAGTGATAGATTTGTTATCTCAGCCTGTACCCACCATGGTTCTAGGAGCAAAATTCTTGTACCGTGTGTGGTATATTGTTCTAGTAGTATAAAACCAAACTGTAGTCAAGCTTCTTTGATCTTCTGAACTCATGATGCATATTGGCAATGAGGAGCCTATATGTTCTGCCTGCCAGACGATTTTCACTGAACTCTCAATGTCCTTTCAAAATGAAACCTAACTAGACTGGAAGGCCATCTGAAAGGATTTGTGTGATCCTTTGATTTCAATCTTGCATTAATACCTATGCAAAGACAGTAAGGATTTATGTGTGTAAATGTCTCGACAGGAATAAATTTTTTTGAAAAGTAAATCTTAAAGTGGAAATTTTTTGAAATTGTATCTGTAAAAACCACCAGAGGTCTTTTTTCTTCTGGGTAACTTGCAGTAGAAGGTTGCAGTATAATTTTAGCTAGTTGCAAGTCTTCACTTTCAAGATATTTACTGTATACTGTGTCTTGTACATGTAATGTTTGTTTTAAAGTAGGGACATCTTCAATTAGTTTTCTGTCAGCCTGTATGAAGTCTGTGGAGTTTTTATTTCATGATCCCTACAGTTGACTGTTTTATTGAAGCAGTTATTCTTGAAGCCAGTTATTCCTGTCTGGGTTGAGATGTGCTTGCAGGACTTCAGTTAATACTGAAGTATTATTGGAATTATTGGAATAGAGTGAAAAAGGAATGTCAGTAACTTTCCATAGTTGAAGAGAACTCTTGAATATCACTGTAGAATACAGTGTAAAAAAAAAAAAACCAAACCTGTAGAATTGTTTCAGTTTAATGGCCACTTTAGCCATCCTTCAACTTTTAATACTAATATATTGTTTCCTTTGAAATTTGTCTTTTTACCCAGTGAATTAAGAATGCATTCATGTTTTAGTCTTTTGTTAAAAATGTAACAGTCTTTACGGTAGCTGTTGAAATACTCAAGTGTTACTCAGTCAGTCAAGGTAACTTTTGCCTTAATGAAAACTTACTTTCTTTTGTAGCATAAATTTGTGCTATCAAAATGTGTAACATTTTACAGTCATAAAGTTAATTTTTAAAGAGATTTTTAGAAGACTACTTATGTTACATTTAGATGAGCCTATTGTAATTCACTTTTTAAGTTAGTACACTAATCAGCAATATTCTGTAGTATTGCTTATCTACAAGGTGTGTGTATACACGTGTACATGTATTAATATAAGGAAAAGTTCTGGCCTAGAAAAGTGCAGAATTTTTTTCCTTTCATATTCTTATATTTTACATTTTTATAAAAAGAATAAATTACTTAAAAGACAATTAAAAAGAAAGGCATATAATTTTCCCACAGTTTAGATTTTAAAAATCTTGTTTATTTTGTTGGAACTATTCACTTTGGAGGAATAAAAGAGAATTGTGCTGAATTAATAAACATGGTTTTTGATATATCAAAGGAGTAAATGAGAGAAGCTAAATGAAAGGTTACAAATATTCTGTTATTATCATTAGGGTAATATAGCTTCAAAATAATTTTTCCCAAGCTACTGCTTACTTGTTAATACTGAAACTGTTTTTTGCTTTTGTCTTTTGTTTAAAAAAGAAAAAAATGAAATGTAGGAGGGATGAGATTACTTTAGGGACATGACACGAGTGTAAAATCACTCCTACACGTTAGTGATGATGCATTTTGAGAGCTCTGCATACAGTAACTCGTGATTGAAGTTAAACACACTAGTTTATGTAACTAAAAAGTGTGTATGCAAAAAAAATTGCTCTTGCTTTCATTAGTTGGATATTTTCTTAACTTACTGTGGTTACTAGAGCTTATAGAATTAATTTAATCAAATATCTGAGTAATAACTAACAGAATTCTTAATTAGAGAAGAATTCTCAGCTGTCAGTAGAATGTTAAATATGAAAGTTCTGTATCTTCTATCCTGTCAAGAAAAGGATTTAGTATGACTAATACAATTCTGATTGTATAGAAAAGAAAGTACATCCCAGTCTGAACTGAGCAACAATTAATTTCAAAGATATTTTCCTTGGTGTTAATCTGAACACCTGAATATCTCAGGTCTTCTGCTAAGTAACTGCAAGGAGTTTTTCTGAAGAGTTCTCTTCCTCAGCAGCACCCTGGAATGTCTCTTTTACACCTAAAATTTTATAAATAAGCAAATCTGAGAATTCTGCATGCAATAACTCTTGAAGTAATTAAATTTTTTTGGTAACTAAAAAGTGTGTGTGCAAAAAAGTTGCCCTTGTTTTTTCTCATTGATGCACTTTGTTTAGAAGCAGAGTTTCTCAGGCTTCAGTGAAGTGGCCTCTGTAATGTTGAAGGTGAACACCAGCCAGTAAAATACTTTCAAATAAATTAGAAAATCCCACCAGAAATGTTTGATAGGTGACATCTCATGATGTGAAGTCTATCTTTACATATCAAATATATCTTTTGGAGGATGACTTTTGAGTATAATAATTACTGGAAAATAGATAAATACTCCCCTGAAGTTATTAATAGTAGCATATTGTGTATTATTAACTTATCTGTGTGCTGTGTTACTGGAAACATTCATTGCTGTGAAGTTCTAATAAAAGGTACATGCATCATTAGGTGAAGTGAGTTACAACTTGGCAAACTCCATTGACTGCTCATGTAACTGTTAAGTAAACACTCACATACTCATTAATACTTTATCTTTTTGCAGTTCAATGAACTGTCTTCTAGGCACAGCATTACTTTGACTTTTCTTCCCCTTTCAACTACTTCTGTGTTTTTCAATTCAGTTCTTCATGTGTATATCATAAGTTCCCAAGCTATCTCTCTACACTAAGCACAGATTTTTGGGAAAATATTTATCTGCTCAGTCATGCTCTTACTGTTTTATCTCTCAAGGATTTCTATATCTATATGAAAAGTTAGGTGTTTCACCTGCTCGGGATATTGTTGGTAGTGAAGGCTGTTTTTCTGAAATTGCTAAACTTTTTTGGTGACAGATTTGATCAAAAATACCTTGTGTTTTTTTTAAGGAATGTCACTGTCAGCAGGATCTTCTCCTCTTCATTCTCCCAAAATAACTCCTCATACATCTCCTGCTCCTCGAAGAAGAAGTCATACTCCTAACCCAGCAAACTATATGGTGCCTACTAGTGCCTCTGCGTCTGTTGCTAATGCTGTCTCTCAGCCTCCATCTACTGGCCAGGTGATCCAGAAGGAAACAGTGGGTGGAACCACGTACTTCTACACTGATACAACTCCAGCACCTCTCACAGGAATGGTATGATGGCTTTCAATACACAACTGTCTGGAGTTTGTAAGTGCTGAATTGGTTGATACTACAGATAGTATTTTTAACAATCTAAACTGCTTATTCTATGTGAAGATTAGGCCTTTTAATTATTTTAGTTGTTCTCCAAAAATCACTGAAATATAAGGACCAGAGAAATTTTTATGTTTTTTTTTTTTGTTTAGAGCTGTGTACAGCTTTGTGGGGTTTTAATACAGCAATAGAAAGAAAGCATTCTATGTGTCTCAGTGGATAGATACATAATGAGAAAATATCAAGAAGTCAGGTTTTTCTTTCTGGTAGGTTAAATAGCTCTTACATTTCCAGTGACAGGGAAAAGGCAGTTGCAAAAATGTTAACATAACTATGTACATATATATCTACATACACCTCCCTCCCCTTTGAAATCAGTAGAAGTGAATACCACATAAAATTGTAACGTATCTGACAGATTATTTATAACCTGTACTGTACATGAAGATTTCATAGTTCTGTAGTTTGAACTGAAAGAGTGAGAAAACTCTTAATTTACCTTATCTTTAAGGTAATGAGTCCTGAAATCTTTAAGGTAAAAAGCTTCTTGAAATATTTTATTTTTAGGTATTTCCAAACTACCACATCTACCATCCAGCTGCACCTCATGTTGCTTACATGCAGCCAAAAGCAAATGCACCTTCCTTCTTCATGGCAGATGAGCTCAGACAGGTAAGATGATAGAGAGTTTGAAGGAAAATTGCATGTCTTCGCAAAAAATAGAAAATTGCTAATGTAGAAGAGAAATAGACACTTGTAATCTGTGTAGTCAGTTTTCCTTGTGGGGAATTTGAAAAATCACATCTTGTAATAGGAGGAGTACAAAAGAGGGTGGGGGTGAGTTACAACATATATGACTGCAATGTAATCTGCATGATTTACTATTCAGCTCAGTACTATTACTGATGTATATTTTTGGTGTGCATGGGGTTATTTTTGTAGCATTCTTTTAAGCTGCAATACTATTCAGTTTTAAAGTCTCCCACTGAAATGAAAGTGTGTGCAGGTGTTAATTGAAGAGCCCTTCTCAGGGCTCATCATCTCAAGGCCAGACGTGAGTGTTATTTATTTCAGCTTTACTGTAGAAGGTGCCTTTGTCAATGCCAGCTATAGCAAATGTCTTCTGAAGCTCCTTCAAGAATTTAGCTATTTCATCATTCAGATTTTCAATCTAGTGGTCTTCTGACCTTCTCTGCTGTGGACGCTTGTATCAATTCTCTATTTTAGTACAGGTAGCTAGTACTTCCAAGACAGCATTCTCTTAAGTTATCAAAAATGGTGAGCTGAATTATAATGTTCAAAACTTGACTTAATTTTTCCTTCAGGAACTTATCAACAGACACTTAATAACAATGGCCCAGATTGATCAGGCTGATATTCCTGGTGAGTAAATGTTTCTTACAAATCTAAACAGTGATTGTGTTTTTCTGCAACCATGCACATTCATCAATATTAATAACATCTTGCAAAAAATGCCACCCATTTTTATTTTTTCATGAAGTCTTAATCATCAGCCTGGGCTGTGGATAACCAAATGCAAAGTGTTTTGGAAATATGAATTTTTTTTTTCTCTCTTCTATTCTAATTTTCTTCTGTTTTGAAACTCCTTCATGGTTAGGAATACTTCAAATTGCTGAGAAAGGAAAAATCATAAAGGCAGTAAAGCATTGTGAAGAACAGTTTTGTATTACTGTGTAGATATTAGGTGCTTCTTTAAATGATACATATATTTTTCAAAGGTTGTATGAAAACTAGCAAAGCCTTGTTTTGAAGTGAATTGGCAGGTATATCAGACAAGGCTTTTTACTAGCTGTCAGGCAAAAGAACCATATACTGTTTAATGTGATTTGCCTTTTGGGGAATTTACATTATTCAGCTTGATTTAAACAGTTCTTGGTTGCAGTATCTTTACTTCTTAAATGTGTGCATAATATGATAACAATGCAGTTTAGCGTTTTAATCCAGAAGAAGTGCAAGGGTAATCTCTTAATCTGATTTGTAAACCTTTAGCACTTCTCTCTCCTTGTTTCCTAAACCAGTGTAGTAAAACACATAAGACTGATGCTTGCTTTTTTTTTCTGATGAAAATGGGGTTCTTACTGTGGTGTGAAGTCCTCATGGAAATTGGTGCTTATTAAAGAATCAGTGTAGGAAAAACACCAAAGAAATGTTGTTCATAAGGGTAAATTTCTAAGGTAAATGAGAAAATGGCAGATGGAACTGTGCATCTGTTCTGTTGATTTTACTTGGTGTAACTGTTTTTCTGAAGACAATTATTTTAGCTCTGTGGGATCATTTCTAGGAACCTACCTAGAAGGTATTACCAACAATATCTTGGTATTAAAGCAAAAATAGAGAATATTAACTTCACATGAACCTACAAGATGGTGGAGATAATTTTTACATGTTAGTGAAAGTCATTTTAATTTTCTCTGCTATTCAGTAACTTTCTCAAAGACAACTGAGGCCTAATGTGTTTCTGTGTATAAACTGATTTTAGCAGTTCCTGCGGAAGTGGACAGCTACCACAGTCTCTTTCCTTTGGAACCACTGCCACCGCCCAATCGGATACAGAAAACGAGCAACTTTGGGTACATTACATCGTGCTATAAAGCTGTAAATAGTAAAGATGACCTGCCGTATTGCCTTCGGAGGATACATGGTGAGAAAAATTGAGTTGTCCCAGTAGGACTAGCATTCCTAAGCATGCCAGTCATATTTTAATGTCTGGTTGCTTCCAGTTTCAGACAAAATGTTAAAGTAAAAAATTCTCATCCTAAACATTATACTTTAAGACATGGGTTTCTTTTTTTTTCCCCTAGGTTTTCGTCTTGTTAACACAAAGTGCATGGTATTGGTTGACATGTGGAAAAAGATTCAGCACTCAAATATAGTAACTTTGCGTGAAGTGTTTACCACTAAAGCTTTTGGAGAACATTGTAAGTTTTTCCTTTTTCTTTCTCTCTGTCCTCCCCTCCTCCCCTCAGCTGATGTGTTGATACTTTTTTCAAATGTGCTTGAGTTAATAAGTGTCACCTGTTTCTATTTTTAAGCTCTTGTGTTTGCATATGATTTTCATGCTGGAGGAGAGACTATGATGAGCAGACACTTCAATGACCCTAGTGCTGATTCCTATTTCACAAAACGGAAATGGGGTAAGGAAGCTACACTATCATGTAGTACTTCGGTACACTGTTTCCAATACTTCAGCAGTAAACATCTGGTCAGAAATAGTTGTTCAGCTTAAATTTTTGGCTAAATTTTTGTCATAACCTAAGCTGATTCATATGAGAGAACTCTTCTTAATCTCCTATTTGTAAATTTTTTTTTAGATTAACAAACAAGTATAAAATTGGTGTCAGTGTGTAAGTGAATTTTAGCTCTTTGAAAGACAAATAAGGTGGAACAAAATTGGGAGCCAGGAGCTCTGGTGTCCTTATTGCAAGTCTGTCACCAGGTAACACCTAATGTTTAATGGCAATGATTCCAAAATTTAAAAGATATGTTAATTTGATGCTTGCTGTTTAGGTGTCCTACCCCTCTATTTTTTTCTAACTAGGTATTATGAAGAATAATTAGACAGTATTTTATTTGATGGTTTGAAATGTGGAGTGCTAGTTAAGGCAAGAAATTGATTAAAAAATCCCTGTACCATATTCTTTTCTGACACCAACTTCACATCTTAGGTCTGATTTTTTTTTTTTTTATCATGCTTATACTATAGCTTCATGGAGTCACTAAAGCAACATAAACATTCATAAATAAAATCTGTCACGGCATGGTCTGCAGCTCAGCAAGTAGCTCAGTAGAGCTCATATGTTTGTGCCTGAAGCCTTTTCCTCTCCAAAACAGTCTGCTGTCAATCATTCTTCCTGTTAGAACCTGTTCATGACCCCTGCAGTCTTAGAAACTGCAGTCAGGTGTTTGGAACAGCAGTGCCATGCTGAGAAAGAGAGGTGGTTGTTGCTGAATGGAATCACAGAAAGACTTAGGGTAGAAAAATACCCTGCAGAGCTTCTTTGGACCAGCTTCCTGCTTTGGACCAGCCTTGAAATGAGATCCAGGACTAGAGATGACCAGAGGACTGTGATGTGGCTTGTTTTTTTTTTTTTAATTCGAGAAGATCTTCCCCAAATGTCTTTAGGCTGCCAGTGTGTGAAGAGAAGCAGAAGCTATGGTTTTGTTCTTTCTTGTGCCTTTTGAGATTAGAGCTGTTAGCTATGAATTCAAACTGTTTCGAAGGTTGAGATGTAAAACTTTACTTGGCTATCTTTTACATCAGAGTATATTGGTTTAGTAGTGTGCAAATACGTTCAAAGACTTGAAGATAACCTTATTTACATTCTAAGACTTGCAGATACCTTATATGCTGCATAATTCTCACTGACTTCCCACTTGAGCTGACCAGTCTAAGTGGAGATGGAACTTGATTTCCACCACTGATTTTGGTGGTAATATCTCAGAGAGAGGAAACCCTAGTTTGATGTGTCATATCCTGTGGCAAATCAAAGAGTGCAATTACAGATTCAATGAGCCTGATGTGAAACTAATTTGGTGAGATAAAACTGGAAGATCTGCTACCAGATTAATGACTGTTACGTGCAGGGCTAGACTTCTGAGCATTTCCCAGTCATGGTTTTCAATTTCCACGTAAATCAGTCCTTGTTATGTTTTTGTATCTCTAGAGAATCATAGAAGAATGTCTGTTCTAGATAAAATAATAGAAGTTACAATAAAGTTCTTGGGAGCACATTCTTTTGTCACACTGGAAAGTAATTAAGTTTTGGACCTATAAAGGGCAGTCGTGTCTCATTAATGTATCAAAGTTCTTTCAAGGAAGATCCAATACATAAGACCTTGGGGTTTTCAGTGAAGTCCAACAGAGTCTTTAAAAGAACCTAAGTAATCATGTGGCAGAGAAAGTTAATGGTTAATGCCTGATTAGAATATTTAAAACAGAGTGAACAGTGAAGATCACTAACAGGGCACAAGATGATGTCCTGGGAGTTGTATTTCTTAACACACTCACTTGTTTGCATTGAAGATAGTCTGTCAAAGTTTGCTGGTAATACCAGATTATTTGGATTGTTAAAAACAAAGGCCAATTGTGATTGATTGCAGAAGGATCTTACAAGACTGGAACTCCTACCAATAATATAGCAGGTGATGTAATGTAAACCAATGTGATCAGAGGAAAAATATAACTCTAGTTTAAATATAAAATGATGGTCTCTGCTGTGACTATTGCAACTTAGTAATAGGACTGGGACCATAGTTAAGTAGATTGAGGAAAATACTGTCCTCTTGCTGGATAGTTATGAATAGGAAATAGATTGATGTAGCTTATTAGGAAAAGAGCAGTGAAAAGGATGACATTATATTCAAGATGTGTGTGCCTGATAGACTCCTATCTGTAGTTGTGGTCCTCCTCATGTATTTTGAAAGTGTAAAAGAGCAGCAAAAAAGTTGAAAAGAGATGACAGGGATAATCAAAGGTGTGGAACAGCTGGATGAGCAACAGCAAAGTGGAATAGTGCTTTTCATGCTTTTAAAGATGGAAAGGGATATAATGGGGTTAAAAATGACTGGAATATGGTAAGTGTCTGAAAAACCATCTGGAATAAAGAAGAAATGAATAAAAATGGCTTGTTACTTCTTCCAGCCTAAAAGTAGGACTGACCAATGAAACTAGACAGGTAGCAAATTCAAAACCTATGTAAAGATAATTAAGCCATGGAACTTTCACAGATCTTTGTGGACATTTGTCGAGGTTCAAGTGAGAAGTGTGCTTACTCATTGAGGATAAATATTTGCGGACTGCAAAGACATGGTATCTACCTTTGAGCTGCAAATCACTGGAGGCTAACAATATTCTGCTTGTTTATGTTTGTACACTTCAGTATTCATTGCAAGCTGATTTTGATGTATGTCTTTGAAACAGGCTCACAGGCTGTCTGGACCCTTTATTTGGCCTATTTCAACTTTCTTTTACGGGCAAGAATAATCTGGGAAGTTGGAAATAAGACATCAAAGTCTGTTCAAACCAAAGTATTATTTAATTAAAATGAGCTGTCACAACAGAACTTAGAGGGATATTTAGGGGACATGTCTCCTGAGTATGACACTTATTACCTGCTCTTTCAATCTTTTTAGTAGATGGGGAAAAGTCACCCGAATTCCCAAATTTAGCCAAATCTCTCTGCACGTCTTTGCTTTGGCCTTTCTTTTTTCAGATAACTGTTGCTTTCTAGTCTGGTCCTCAGTAGAAGGAGCAATTTAAGAGAGAAAAATAAGATTGCATACCTATAACTTGATTTCTCAGAATTGCCTGCCTTCACGGATCCTTTCTCCATCCCCTCACAGAGTTTCTTGGCCGTCTGCCTGCCTAGAGGAGACTCCCAAGAGAAGCAGGGGAATGGATGGAAGTTGGGTACTCTGCAGCATGAGGCCCAGATTAGTACAATTGCTTTTAAAGGTTTTAGGAGGCACAACACTGTGAACCTGATCAGTGAAGTCAGAGAATTTGATTTCAGGTATGCAACCTTATATATGTTGAACACTTCAGATGGCAACAAGAGACCTTGATAGTTAAAAGATGAGGATTATGGCTGTCTTGCATGTCGTTGGTGTCAGTGTGGTCAGTCTTGGATGTTTCCTTCTTTCCGTGTTATTTATGGACCCTGTTACAGAACTACCTTGGTAGAGATTTGGTGTGGGGAAGAAAAATAGCAGCTTACTTTTATTTTTATACTGCAAACTAATGTCTCTAACTCTGAATGCAGTAGAATTTGTTGCTCTTGTTCGTTATTCAATGATACCTCCTCTTCCTTTAGGTGATACAGTGTGATAATCTAACATTGTTCTGTCATATTTTACTAAATTTGCATAAGTTTTAAAATCAGTAATCTGAATTTTCAGTTAATTGCTACTCAAAGCACATTTATTTGAAAAGTTTCATTTTATTCTCACTTCTTATATTTCTTTGAAATACTTCTTCATGCTTTAAACATTAAATCTGTTGTTCTGGAACTTTTTGGTTTTCTTCCTCCTTTCTGATATTTCTTGTAGCTTCAGATTACAGTACATATTAGTGCATTTATCTCTGCAGAAATTATGTTCTCTCTGCATTAGCAAGTTAACCCAAAAGTACTGAAATCTTGCTCTTAACAGTCCAATAATTGAATGGTAAACCAAATTCTGAATGTATGTACTTTAAAACTTAACAGGCAGAAATACCTGGCAAATTAACAGTGACTATTGACAACTGCCAGAAAGGTTTGTCCTGATGAATTTTTGTGGTTAGCAGGGATAAGCATGCCTCTGATAAGTCCTTTGGTCTGCTTTTAAACATTCTTAGTAATTAAATGTTAGTGTATGTGCTGGTAGTGGGAGTTTTCAGCAGCACAGTCTCTGCTCTTCAGCAAACAAATACTTTCTGATGAAGATAGACACAGTCTGGGAAACTTGCCTTCCTTTTGACACATTAATAGTAGTATGTAATGCACAAAAATGGACTGCACTGCTGACTTCACAATTTTTGCATCCCCACGTGCTGAATGTTTTTTCATAAAATACCCCTTCCATTGAAAAAGAAAGAAGTTGTGTGATGACTAGATGAATAGTGTGTGATGAGGAGTAAGAATATGTGAATATTGAAAGTCAGCATGATGTTTTTGAAGACAAAATATGTGACTAATAATTATTGTAAAATACCTTTACCAAGAGCTACAACTTCTTCCATGCAAGTTCAAATTTTCAGTAGCTTCAGAACTTATAAAAAATATACTGGTGTACTCTACTACTTCAGAACCTTTCTGTATGTTGAAAACTGGGAAATGTAAAATCAAACCCCAAGTTTCCCTGAAGGAGAAATGAAAGCTACTGCATTTGCCTTGTTTTCAGTACTTTTACTTAAGGAACACCAAATAAACACTGAACAATTCTCAGTTCTAAATGCGAAAGACTGATTTACAAGCCTGAGAGTTCAGTTTAGTAAATGGCTAAATCTTTTATTGGGTTGTTTTTTTTTTCCTTTGTAACTGTGTGAGAATTGCTGTTTCTTAGCACACTTTCTGACTGTTCCTGATGATATGAAACAGGTCCTACTGCTGGTGTTCCCAGGTCTTACTTCCCACACCAGGACTATTCCTGGGTTTATACTTGCTCCAAAGAACAGAATTTCATTTGAATGCTTTTTTAACAAGCGAAAACTTAATATACCTATGCACACTGATGCAAAGGGTAACTTTTTTTGTTCTGTTGAGAGCAGCATACCACAGAACTTAAAAATAATTGGCAGCTTTTTAATTTATTTATGTTTATCCCAATGTGGCAAGGAAAAATAATGGATAACCTGTGTTTTTGAAATGGCAGGTTTTAAATTTTTAATCTTTTCCATTAGTGTCTGTGTTCTACGTCTCAGAGATTAAATTATTGGGAGAGATGAGTCTGCCCTGCAGTAGCTGGGAAGAACACAGTCTGAAGTTTTGCTTGTTGTAGCCATGGATTCAGCCTGTGGTGGGAAGCCTTTGCAAATCAGCCATGGAATCTCTTAAAATACCACTTTTTCAAGTAATACTCTGATTGTTTGGTACCATTTACTTACATTGTTGTGATGTTTTTCATTGTGTTCAGCACTGTTTGGAAAGCTTTCCAATTGTGTGTTTCTCCTGAAAAGCAAGCTTTTGGGTCTCATTTCCTTGGATCCTTGCTCACGTGCTGTCTGTGGCAGGTCTGACGGGCCTCTTGAGACACACATTATAGTCAGCATTGCAGCAAACTGAACTGTTCTATTCAGGCTTATTTTGAACAGAAGAATACATAAGAAGGCATTTCAAAACTGATTCTTCCCATGTTTTAGTTTGTTCATTGAGTGTATGTGAATGTGGGGTAGAGCCAACTGGTGTGAAAGCAGCAGCCTAGATTTGGCTGTAGCCTCAAGTAAGTTTTTCCAGTAGTGAAATAATGTTGCTTGAGATTTTCTGTAGATGAGGAGAAGCTGTGTTGAACTCTGCTCTTTCAATGTATATTGGATATTCTCTTGGTCACATTGCCTTAATTTGAAAGTCAAAGGGCGGGTGCTGTTATGCATGCAGAAACAGAACTCCCCAAGTTCTAGCTTTTCTCTCTTTGGAATATTATAGCAACGTTTCTATTCTGGACTTGCTTCATACACATGTAACTGTCTTAGAGTATCCATGTGCATCCCTGTTAAGCCTACTACTCATGTTGCTGTTCTAAATGCATTCTATAGCAAGTAGTAAAGGGAGAGAGTCTAAACTAATACATGAGGTTATATCTCCTCAGTCATTTTATACTCTAATTTTTGCCATGCTGAAGAAGAGAGAATTATGAGGGAAAAAGTTTGGTACATGAGACTTCTGATATGCTGGTTTTATGAGAAGTGATTTGCATAATGATTCACCAGGAGGCCAGAAAAAACAAACAATATCTCATTATATTCAGCTTTCAGTAAACATGCCAGTCTTTTTTTAAAGGAGTCAGTGTCTTGATGTTCATAATCTAAACCAAAGCACCTTTAACCTGAAAAGTGAACTAAAATTTAAAAATGGACAAAGCAAAGCTCTGAAATGAAAGCTGGTTAACATTCCCAGCCCATCAACCCAAAGTCAGTAAAATTTCCAAGTAAAAAGATACCAGTAATGTGTTTCACTTCTTTTCAGTGTGCATATATTTTGTGTGTGTGTACACATGCAAGCATACACACGCTTACTTTGGTCAAATGCCTAGATGTTGATATGGCCCTGTAGGAGAAGGGGAAAAGAAAATCCCAACCCCAGAAAAACAACAAAACCCAAAACAATCCAAAACCCCACAAATAAACAAACAAAACCCTGCCCCTCCCCAAAAAAGAAAGAAATGTTTAGAGAAGAGTGCAGTCAGTTTACAGCAAAACTGAATCAGATGCTTACGTGATTTTACTTAATACTGGTGATATTACTTGTCTCAAAATTAGCAAAATCAGCACTTAGGTAACCTCTTGAAATGTCATTGTGATTTGTAAAATTGAGATGCGCTCTGATATCTTACTCTGGGTATATTTTCTTCTCCTGCTTCAGCTTTGTGCAACGCAAACAGTGGCAGCTTCTTTGAATTACAGGCATTGTACTAAAAGTAACACTTGTTACCTATATCTTCATTTTTTGATCTGTGACTCAGCATTACTCAGAAACTGTTTGTAATGTAGAATTTGAGTGTGTGTTTGCAAAGACTGAGTTTTACTTTTGAAAGGAGAACTACAAATCCATTTGGAAGGGCAGCATTGCTTTCATATGACCCATGGAATAGGGGTCATGCAGTGATGACTTGTCAGGGAGCTGTGTCGTAGCAGAACATAAGTGAAATTGTGTTCAAAGATGTTTAGCCACCAAATCTTTGTCTGATTTGCCCATGTAATTTGAAATTAGCTGGTTATTTTTTTTTCATTAGATGATAGGAAATGTTTAATTGGAAAGACTACCTACAATAAAGGAGGTAAAATGGGATCTGTTGCAGCTATTCTGGTACATACTCTTTGTTTCAGGATACTGATGTTCTTACTCCTGAAGTACCAGCATGTTTTGATGTACAATCTACTTTGAGCAATTTCCAACCAGTGCTCACTCTAAACTTCAAAAATCACCATGGTTTCCTGAATATGAGAGTGAAAATAATAATGCCTAATGAATTGTCAACATTTTCAAAAAACTGCAACTGAAACCAACCGATGAAGAAGAATCTACTCCCAAACTCACCTGTAAAGCACAATACATGTGTCTTTCAAGGACTATTAAGAGTTAAATGAAATGAATATGTGAGTTAATTGTATAATTCAAGATGTTGTCATTTGCTTTTTGCACAGCAGCCTTCTATTGATGCTTACTTTGTTTTGGTTCTAGGTCAGCATGATGGGCCTCTGCCACGGCAGCACGCAGGATTGCTTCCAGAGTCTTTGATATGGGCATATATTGTGCAACTCAGCTCTGCCTTACGGACCATTCACACAGCAGGACTGGCGTGCAGAGTTATGGATCCAACGAAGATTCTGGTGACGGGCAAAACCAGGTAATGAAAGCGTTCAGTCTCATTGTATTACTGTGTTTTGTGTTCATGGCCGCTGCTGACTGTGCACCTGATACATAAATAGCTACTAAGTACTCGTAACTGGCATGAGGCAGTGTGCTAAAGCTTGGAATTTTGGTTTTTTAAAGGTCTTTTAAAACATACTTTGGGAAGACTTGTGCGTTATCTTCAAACTACAGATCAGACCCACTACTGTCAGTTTAGAAGTTTGTTGATTTATTTGTAAACTGAATACTGTCTGTGTTTTTTATCAAATAGCAAAATCAGTCTTCTCTGATGCACATAATTTGCTAAGTACTGATGACTTTTATCATATCAAACCATTCAATGAATACTAGAGGAAAAATTGAGTAACCAATAAAGTTTAATGGCAATTCTTCCTTTTCTCATCTTGTTTGTAAAGGTTACGAGTTAATTGTGTTGGAATCTTTGACGTTTTGACATTTGACAACAGTCAAAATAATCCACTGGCATTAATGGCTCAGTTTCAGGTAAGACAACACCGCCAGGGTTAGGTTGGTAGCTTGGCGAAGGGACTACTGCAAACCAGTGTGATTCTTTTTGTAAGACAAGTACTTTAATGAAATTGTAGTCCAGTGTATCTATCTGTAAATAACTGAATTTTTTGGTTTCTGATTTAATCTTGGTTCTGCTGTACACTATTTAAATTTGCTTGTAATTTAGAAATGTGAATACTCACTTTAATATCTTCTGCTTCTAAAATTTCAGCAAGCTCACCGAACAGGTTGAACTTCAGTATTTAACAAACTTAAGTGAGAAACAATTGGAAATAGAAATTTCTAAACAAAGGAGAACAAAAATCTTACATTTAGTGTTAGAGATAAAAAATAATGATTCAATAATAGTTTTTGCTTTGTCTTTTGTGATTTTAGTATAAATAACTAAGTGTTGAATACCTGTTCAGAGAGGAGTAAGATCTTTCAATTAACTGCATTTAGGCCCTCTCCTCATGCCTAAAAGATTCTAGTGTATCTTTATTTTGGGCTCCTAGTTTTTCCGTGCTCTCCTGGTGTTCTCTGAAGCGTGGACTCTGCATAATTCCTGAATTAAGAAGAACCCCTTTAGACTTAACAAAAACTGTTCCACAGTCATCTGGAGCATCACTGTGTACAGGAGTGCCTCTTTCCCTAACTTCCCCTCAGGGTAAAGTACGTTACTTCAGCAGTCATCGCATACCCTGTCTGTACTGGGAGTGAAAGGCTACAGTAGGGAGTTGCATTTAATTTGTTTTCATTAATTGAGCTTATTCACTGTGAGAACTGCTTATTCAGAGTCTTCGAGTAATAACTGAAATGTTTGAACTTTGGCCAGCAGAAACTAGCTTGTTGGAGAGCATGTCCTAGGACATAACTTTTTTTTTTTTAAATGATACAGTAAAGCAGTTTTCAGTGTACTTTGAGAAGTACACACCAAAGGATTTCACGCTCCCACACACACACCCACACCCAGCTACATATCAGTGGGCATTTGGTAATAATTTAGTGGAAAACAGTTGAGAGAAGATGAAAATACATGTTAGTAAGGGATTCCATGCCTAAAAATGTAATGAGATGATTTTTTTTTTTAATCTAAGTACTTCTCTATTTTAATTGCAGCTTGGAAAGGGATACTCCTGAGATACTATGATATTCAAGTAAAACAAAATTTTTAAAATACTTGGAGATAAAAATCTAAAAATACTTGCAGGTACACAAATCTGTCAACAGCACTTAGCACTATAGCAGCCCAGCACTTGGCAGCTGACTTGCTTGATAATGCCTAGTTTTGTTTAGGGATAATGGCTTTTCATGTTTTATTCGTTGTTAATACTCAAATTATTTAGGTTGCACTGCTAAACCAGAAGAGAAGTACTCTTAAATACTTTGTTTGGAAGATCTAGACCGCAATTAGTAAATACAGTATGACATTTTCTTTTGTTGCTTTTTCTGGAAGGGCTAGCCCTTCACTGCCCATTTTCTTCCTTCAGAGGTGCTGGACTGAGTTCATTCCTTGAAATTCAGGAGTCATTTCTCATGCTCTACCTTTGTTTGCCCTAGTCAGATAAAATTACAAAATAACAGCTGCTGCTTGTCCTTTTTTTTTCTCAATCCATGGCCCAGTTCCTGAATTCCTCTGGGGCACCTGTGACTGTTAAAAACATAGGTTATCTCTTGGTTTACTGCCCAGCTTATATGCATTTCCTTGTTGTTGTCTTCAACGGTGAAAGGTATGTTTGTTAGGATTTGCCATTTTCTGGCTATTTCCCATGGTTAATATAAAGAGAGAGATTTTGACCGAAACAGTGAGGGGCTATGTAAAAGGAATGCAACTGTTCTTTACAGCCTGTGTTAAACACATTAATCTCTGTGATCGTTTAATAATTACATAAAGGCAACAATAAGAGAAGCTAAAAAAAAGTAAATGGAATATGAATGGCCACTTGGGTTAAAAGCCTGTGTAAACTGCAGCACACCACTTCCTGTCCTCCCTGCCCCCACAATCCATACATCTTGTGTCAGTCAGTTGCAAGGTACAGTTAGGAAAACTAAATAGTGGTATAGGAAACAGTCAAAAGGTTTAATAAATATTTATATATTTTGAATAAAATGTGAATCTTCCCCTTTACAAAAGTAAGAGAACATAAGTTTTACTGTTTTAGCAAGGGCTATAAAGTTACTTTTCCTTACAGTAAATATTTTCAATTTAAACCAAAATAACTTTCACATGCACCTCCCCAAATTTAAAGAAACCAGTTTGAAGAGGCATCTCAAGTATTGACTCTAAAAAAAACCCACCAAAAAGTAGGAACTTGAAGGTACTTCTAAGGACAATTCCAAAACTTAAAAGAATAAGTGAATGCACAGAACTGGAGTCTGGATGAGCTGATACTGATCCAAGTGTAGCAGTGGAACAGGATAGAACAAAAGAAAAAATAATATTGGTTTCAAAGAGTTTCTTGAAAATGGATCCTGTGAAAAGAAGTTTTATTTGAATAGCTTACATGTCTGGCTGGTAAAATCAAGTGTATAAAATGCAGAGATATCTCTAGCGCATTTGACATAGTGGCACATATCCATTTAATATAAAAAAGTTAAGAAAGGGTACCTATGTAATTAACCTTTAGATTACTCACTTGACATACTTGAAATTGACTTGGTAAGAGGGAGACATTAATGAAGGTGGCTGTTTCTCAGTTTATCTCCTAGGGCTGGGTTTTAGTGAATGGTATTTAATAGTTCTATTAACGAACTAAATGCTGATAAAATCTTTACTAGCAAAGCTTTCAAGAGATAAAAAATTAAGTTGGTACAGGTTACAGTTATGAACTGAACTACTAATTAAATGGTTATTAGTTGCATGCAAGGTGCATTTTTGAACAAAAGGCTGCCTGTACTTAGAAAGGTATAAAGCTTTTCCTTGAAGTTAAGAATCAACTTAGTTTGACTTCATAGTCACTGTTGATGCCATAGCAGAAGGCTTCTGTCAGATCTGTGCAAAAGGAGCGATGTGATCCATAGGAATATGCAAACACAGTAGGGAGTATAAGCAGGGAAGTGATTGTATCTAATATTGATCTGTGCCTTGCGCTAGCAAAGCTATTGCAGGAATGCAGCATGTATTTCTGGTGTTCCTGCTGCAAGGAAGTCTAGTAGTTCTTGTGTACCTTCTTCAACCTTTCTCTGCCTTGAGGCAGTAAGAGCTGAATCTGCTGATATTTTCAAAGGAGAGGTTAGAACTTAGTAGGCATATGTGGATTGCTTCCTTACAGAAGGAATGGTGTAACCCAGCTTCTGGGAAGTCATGTACCCTGTCTGAATGGATAGAGTTGGTCAACAAATGGTCATTTAGTTGCTTCTAAAAAGTAATCTGACTCTCAGAAATTCTGAACTTTATAGGATCTTTCTAGCTTGAGATAGTCTGAATCTCCAGTCACACAAGAAGAATACTGCCTCTGTGCTTTTCTAAAACTCCAGACATTAGGTATTGTGATAACATTTTTCTTTCAGGATTTCAGCTATCAGTGAATAATGAAGTGCCTCCAGAGAGCAGTTCAGCTGGCTCAAAATCTGAATTGTTTTACAGAATTACAGATATATCTTAAATCGGTCATCCAAGCCACTTTTGTGTCTAAAACAAGCTAATCATTGGCTGCAATTTGAAAACTGTTTGAGGCTTCACTGGGGTGTTGTATCCTCTCTACCAGTTCTTCTGGTAGATGTAGTTTGCTAAACAAAAAATTAAGGTTGCAAGTCAAATGCTCAAAACCCCACAAAGCTTGACTTTAGAATTTCCTGTCTAATGTTAAATGTAAGACTTTCTCAACCATTTCTAAAATCTAATGCAATCTCTATTATGAAAGCACCTGTGCAAAGACTGCGTTTTCATAGGGTCTTGCCTGAAGATGTGTATTTTCAGTGTCTTAGGGCTGTGTGATAATATATAGAATATATTGTTATGAATGACTAAGAGTTGAAAGGTACTAAGTCTAAAGTAGGGGACTGCAGAAAGAACATTGTGGTTAATACAAATGCATATTTCTTCAAAGTCCTTTTGAAGAAAAAATTCATAATGAAAATGGCATTGTCTCAGGTGACATGTCTCTAGATACTGCATCCGCAAAAATCTTCTGTTTAGAACTACAGCCGTGTTCCCTGCTGCTGAAATTGACCACTTTGTAGTGGAAGCGAGTTCACACCAAAAGGGAGGTTTATTGCTCTGATTAACTTCTCTTTACTGAAGGAAAAAGGAGTGCTGATACTCAGAAATTCTGTGTTGCATAGGAAATAGAGTCTAGCAAATGCCAGTCCCACCTCCTTATCAACCGCTTTGTCCTAATTTCTGTCTCATTTTCCACATCCTGTCTGTCTTCATTAGCTACAAGAATAATATGCTTTTTAACTTCTGACATATTGTGTATCCATGTTCAAATTGTGCTGCTTAATTGTGCTTGATATAGGAACAGCAAGGACATTGAGAGACCTGTAAAGGTTTGGTATTTTTCCCTGTCCCTCAGCACCTGGGAGACATGGCTTCCGGAAAGGCTCTACTCAGCTACTGCAGCTGGAGGCAGCAAGTGTGGTTTTGCCTCTGGGTGGAAGAGCTGTGAGGGGCCGTGGCATGTTCACCATCACAGCACTTTCCTAAAGCTGCCAAATTCTAACCAGAACTTTTAATGTTGCAGTGCTGCCAGATTTTAAGCCTTTCTTACAGAAGTGACAGAAGGTGGATTCCTTGTATGACTGCATTCTCTGCTAAATGACTTGGCCTTGCTCTAGGCTATGGAACTGACATTCTCAATTATTAGTAGCTTTTCTGTTTTTAATTTAGCAAAAAATATCTTATTTTTGCAAAAAAATCCTGAGGAAAATTCTAATTTTGTATTTCTAACTGACTGTTAAATTCACTCTGAGGCATGTATCCAGCATGGAAAGCTGCAGGGGTTTTTAAGTTTGGCCAAGTTGTGTGCAGTTGAAAGCCTTTCCATGGAAGGAATCAGTTCAACTTTTCCTATGAATGTCATTGTTTGCTACTAAATTAGGCTCTTGCTTTTAGCAGTGGGCTTTAAAATCTGTTACATTTTTTCAAAACAGTTTCTTGTGGCTGGCTATTAATACTGGCAGAATCTTCTGTTACGGCAAAGCAGGCTGTATCCAGCATTCATCTTTTAAGAGCAATTTTGCTTTTAACAAAAGTGTCTAGTATTGCAAAGGTTTCTTTGTAACACACCATGCTGTTCAGTTTGTCTGCCATACAGGCCTGTCTACTTAGTTTGCACAGTTCAGGTCTTTTCACGCTGTCCATCAGAGATGAAAATATTTGAGCAATTTGTTAAAATGGTAATATCATGTGCTAGAATGTGGTGTGGATTCTGGTATGGAATTCACACTGGATGGCTAGTTAGAAAAGATATGAATGCAGAAAATGCCAGTTTCAGTTTAACAAATAATCCTTTTATTTCTACATCTCATATTGAGAAGACTTGCTCTGTTTGCCACCGACTCCTTGACTTGTCAGGATTGAGCAGGTGGGTGGTTCGGAGAACCTCATTACAGAGCTTCTCTTCACTACACAGTTCTCTCTGGTACTGTCCTTAAGCTAAAAATAGGTAAATTTTAATCATTCAAAGATAAATATAGTACCTAAAAATTGCTAGGTGTCAGGACAGATTTTCCTCTGTACATTTTAACTACTGTAACTAGAACAATCATATTGAACTATGATTTGAATAGTACTTACTGTAGTTGCTCAAATTCTTCTAAGGTTATTGAAGAACTGTCTCTCATTAACACCATCTAGTACCATAGGTAGTATTTATCTATACTGAGAATCTTACTTGTGTGTGTTTTCCCTATTAGCAAGCAGATCTGATCTCCTTGGGGAAAGTTGTGTTGGCTTTGGCTTGCAATTCTTTATCAGGAATTCAGAGAGAGAATTTGCAGAAAGCGATGGAACTGGTGACAATCAACTATTCCTCTGATCTGAAGAATCTGATTTTGTAAGTTTGATTAATAAATCTTTTAAAGGAACTTGCAGCTTTTTTTTTGTATATACAAATGCAAACATCAAATGGTATTTTTAGATGCAAGTAAGATTACAGATAAATCTACTCTTGTTGTCTGCATGTTGTCTGCATGGTCGGTGCACTGTTAAACATTGATAAAAATTTTTTTGTGTAATGCTGGTAAAGCTCTTAGTAAGAATTAGGAGTGTAAACAAAAGAAGCATTTTAGGTTGTCTTCAATACTGAGCTTCATTGCATGTTCTCTACAATAGTAATATGCTAGTCTTATAGTTCCAGAAGGTACTGAGAAATAGGTACATTGCCTTTTTGCCCAAAAGTTTGAGTGCTAGTTTTTTCTGGCTGCATGTTATTTTATGTAGTTTCAGTATAGTCAGTCTTTTTTCTCTTGCTTCCTGAGTGGAAAAAGTAGAAGTTTTTGCTCCTAGGCTCATTTGCATTACTTTCTGAACCTGCATCCTTCTCTCTTTTTGTCTATGTTCTTGCTCTTTGAGTGGGGTGAACTGTGCAGTTCCATGAAAGTATACTCCTGTCTTGTTTAAATAACTGACTTGATGTATACCTGCAAATTAACATTAACATAAAACATATGTTTTCTCTCATGGTATCTTCTTTTAAGAAACACAGCAATTGTCAACTTTGTATGTTAAATACAAAAGGTCAAATAGTTATAAAATCATAATGGAATGTAATCTCTGGCATTTGCAGAATGTAATCTTCTGGGGTTTGGGTTATTTTGGCAGGTATTTGCTGACCGACCAAAACAGGCTTCGCAGTGTAAATGATATCATGCCTATGATTGGTGCACGATTCTATACTCAGTTGGATGCTGCTCAGATGCGAAATGATGTTATAGAAGAAGACCTAGCAAAGGTAAATCATTTTGGTAATTCCTGCAGAAAGACCTGTAGTCAGTATTCCTAGAGCTGCACCTCAAAAGGGAATGTTTTCTACTGTTTTCTGTTGGGATTTTTTTCCTTCTGTTTATTAATCTAAGTAATCTGCCTGAAGGCTTGACAAATCTAAGCTTGGGCTTTTGAAAGCCCCAAAGCTTTGAGAACGCCTAGTTTTAAGATGTTCTCAGCTGTGCTTTAACTGAAGTAACATCTTCATTTCTAACCAGCAGACTTGGGGAAATGATGTTCTTTGTAGCATGGTTAAAAATAGCATTCTGAGTAAATAAGGCCATGTAGATTATGTACATATCAAGTAATGTGTGCTAAAGGTTATACAGCCACAAATGTTGCCCCTTAAATTTTTAGATTTGGATTTTGGTGTCCCTTTACTTCTCTCATAGGTTTTTCTTTCCAAATGAATTCTAATTCATTGAGATACCGTGTTCAGCTTTCCTGAAGTGTGTACTCTTGCTGTGGAGGCCTGGTTAGTTTGTGGTGTTGAGTCAAGGTATCAAGTACTATCTATAAAGGAAATATGTACTTTGTATCAAGTTGGAGTGTATTTGTTCAAGCGTCTGTTATTCAGAAGCCACTGACAGCAGGATTTCTGCCAGGACTGAGATACATTACAGAATGGTTTCACGACCCTGAAAATGTGTGGGATAGGGTATTGCACAGGGATTTAATCAGGTCCTATGATTCCACTCCATTATAATCCCTCATTGAGAACTTTTTAAGTAAACTGGGGGTTGGGATTCTGATGGACTCAGTTCTCTTGATTTCTTCACTACTGTCTTGTTGGAGAAGAGTTTTCTTCCCCTTAATGAAAGATGCTGAAATCTATCAGAGCCAAGGAACTGTAGAAGAGCCAGGCAATATCTATGTACCTCGAGATGTTGGGTGCCCACTTTATCAGAATCAACTACGAATCCTTCTCCAGAGGTGTTTAAGATAATTTCTTGTTAAGGTGGCCTATGTATCTGCACAAGGCTGGGCAGATGGACTCTTTCCCATAGCAAAGATGGGGGCTGCTCTGTGATCAGCATTAAGATTTCTTTATTTTTGTTCAGGTTGTTTGTAGGAGTTGCTTATCATTAGCAGGTGGTCAGAGCTACTACAAATCCAAGTTGTTGCTTGGCCCCCAGTTTGGCAACTGTTTACCTGACAGTGATGAATACTACTTCTTAACTAGCTGTCATGCTGTAACTTGTTTGTACTACCACATCCCCTCCATTAACATCAGAGCTACAGTATCCCTCAAGTCTAGCCTGGTACCCTCTCTTCATTATTGTCCCAAAGCAGATGCTGGCATTGGAAAAAGACTAGCATGTGTGATTTTTTTTTTTTTTTTCCCTCATGTTCTCCAAGCATGCAGTCCTCTGTAGTTTAGGGACTTCTGATGCTGGGAATGGTTTCTATGTAGTTAATATCTTAATAATTCTCACTTTTCACAGAGCAATGACCCTATTATGCTATTCCTTTCCTTCCTCCCCTCTACGTTCATCATATTGATGTAATAGCAGTCAAAGCCTCAGTCTGTCCAAGCCCTGTGGGGAGTATCTCCCTCCTTACAGGCTACTAAATGTGCAGAGAGGCCACCTGGAAGTTTAGTGCCTGTGTTGTTGCTCAGCTGTGTCACCATTGACTGGGAATCTGCAAGGCAGTGACCTTTGCACAGATGTGGTTTTGGCTTTTGTCTATTTGACCACATAACAAAAAATAATTTGGAGGTTAGACCAAATAGTAGACCTTGGCTGGTTGGACATGGTTGATTTTCCATGTTAGTCTCTTTAAGTGTAGCTACTGCTGTGGTACATGCTGTTCTCCAGTGTGTTTTAGACTATTAATAGGAATCTGCAACCCATAGGTTGTCCAAGGTCAAGCTGTTATCACCTTGACCTACTTTGTTTACCCAGCTGTACACAATAATCTACTCCAGACTGGATTAATTTGAAATCAATGTGATCATGCATGGAATGAGATGCATCTTAGCATGAATAATGTTGTAGAGCTGAGCCCTTGGAGAATGTGAATAATATCAGGAGAGAATCTTTTCCTGACAATTTTGATTTACACTGTGAATTATTTTTTTTGTTTAATGTAAGCTAGGATATTACTGTTTTTACTGCATCCTAAGTGATATGGAAAAACATACTAAATCAACTTTCAGTTGCATGTATTCTAAACATCTATAATTCTAATATTCTGCCTTTGTGTGACCTCATTGTCACTGCTTTATTTCTGTCATTTGTGGACTAAGTATTTATACTCTTTTGAGACTTAGATTCTGTTTTGAAAAAACTTGTTTCAAAATTATTTTTTCAATCAATTATCATTTGAGTATTAGTCCAATGATATTGTTGCTGAATGTTTAGTAATCATGGCCAAAAAAAGCATTTCTGAAAAACAAAGCTGGTAGACAGTTTCTTCTCATCTTTACCTGAAATAAGGTGATGTGTACTGCATGCTTCTGCATATCTTGATAACTGTGTATGTGTGTATATATATAAAAATATACGTATATTCTTCTTGTTTAACTTATTATAATTTAGCATACCTGTGAGTATAGGATGGCAAGAGACTAGGCTTACATTTCCACAAAGAAATAGGTTGCTTGATCCAGTTCCTGCTGGGGCAGAAAGGTATCATTAGTTGTTGAATCTTCACATTATAATTTGAAGTGCTAAAATGAACATTGAACTACTGATACATAATACAATGCATTTGATCTCTGTCTGAAAAAAATTATACTCACTTCTTTGAATAAATAAGTCTTTGTAATTAATAGTGCTTCATTGGCCTTATTACCATGTATCTTTTGCAAGTAAACATCTTAATTTTGTTTCAGAAACTCCTAATAACCTTTTTCTTGTTTTCTAGGAGGTGCAAAATGGAAGGTTGTTTAGGCTTCTAGCAAAATTGGGAACAATCAATGAGAGGCCAGAGTAAGAAATACTTGTTTTTATGGTTTAGAGTATGTAAAACCCAGTTTGCAATGCACTGTTTCTTCCCTCATAAGTTTAAGCTAAAGATTTTTCCTCATATTTGCCTCTGGAGAAATGAGTATTTAAGAAGCCCTGAGAAAAATTAGATAAGCAACTTTGACCAAAACTTTAAATAGACAGGAGAAGGCTACAAATAGCTATGCCAAAGTTGCTTCATTGTATTTAGTATGGTTTCACTCAGCAGTCTCTTGTGAGTGGCTGTAGTTTTGGAGGAAATCCATGGCTTCCTTTAACTGAAACAAAGGATGTAGATACTGGTTTTAAGCTAGTGAGTTTTCACCTCACTTTTTTATTGACTAACTACATCAAAATGAAGTGTTCATGGTCTGTTTTCCATCCTTTTGCATAAACTTAAAGTTATGTTTATAATGCAGGCTTCTAACATTTACATGTTAAACTTGTTGCAGATAATTTTTGCTTTCTTCCATTATTTTTCTGTTGCTCTTGGAAGGCATTAGCTTTAGATGCTCAAGCAGCTGAGAAGGTTTCTGAGTATGTTATCTTCTGTTTGTGGCAGGGGAAGACTAATTTAATTGCAGTTTATAACAGATGGATTAGTGGTGCAGTAGGACTACTCAGCTGAGATTGAAGTGTCATTTATATGTGTGGGGTTTCATTTTTCTTAACTTACTGAGCTTTAATATGAGCCTTTGTTTCACACCAGGTTTCAGAAGGACCCAACGTGGTCAGAAACTGGAGACAGGTATTTACTAAAGCTCTTTCGAGATCACCTTTTCCATCAGGTGACAGAAGCGGGTACTCCTTGGATTGACCTCAGTCACATTATCTCATGTCTTAACAAGGTACACTGTGCTTTGGTTAGCTTTTAAACATTTGTTTGGGTTAGCTTTCTTTAAAAGAGTATTTAAAAGAGTAGAGCAAGTTGGCATTGCAAGGTTAATGCTGTTGGTTTAGCTGGCGATTATTTTCCCCATTTTGGATTAAAACCATGTATTCACTAAGCTAATATTCCAACATCTATGGATGACATTTTAAATAAAATTAGTACATGAATATTAAAAATTTGTTAATATAGCATGAGATACAGTATTAACTTTTCATCCTAGAATGCATTGGTTACTGTGGATAAGCAATGCTGGTCCCTTTATGCTACTCTGGTCTTTCAACACAGCATAAAGGATCCATAATACTTCTTTAACTGGGGGAGGTTTCTTCTGATAGTTATCACAAAGGATGGTCATAAGGCAAGATCCATTCCTAAACTGTGCTGACTAGAGTAGGAGACAGGAGGGAAACTGCACCAAAATTTATGCAAAATCCTTACCCTCTAGGACAGTGCTGGAAAATTTCTATGACTTATTACAGAAGTGGACTTAGCTATTAAACTTCTCTAGTCTCTCCAGCCCTTTGTTTTCCAAGTTTGACTTAGCAAAGCTAATTGCAGTTTTCTAAGAGCTGTACCACTAACGAAATTTTATCTGAGCACTCTCATGATTAACAGCAGGAGATGTGTGACAGGCCACATCATCTTCAGTAAATTAAGAAGTACTTGAGCTGATTTTTTTTTTTGTTTTGGTAGATCAGCTTTCAACTTATTTTACATTGTTTTGCCAAACTTCACTAATTCATGGGAGACTAAGATGCTGCTACTTTTTTCTGTTGTTTTTATTTTTGTAGCTGCTTGGTAATTTCACTTGCTCTGTAGAGAATGGTGATGCAGACACTGACAATACACAGTTTTAGTGCCCAATATTTTCTTTTCTAGGATTAGGATAGCCAACTTCCTCTTCCAAAGAAAATGGGATATGTTCAGATCCTTTGACATGTAGTAACTGTACAGTTAAATCTTCTTCTAAAATTGTCAGGGTTTCTAACCTCCTATTAGACCACTGCTGTGCATTTTTTAACCTCCTTTTTATCTTTCTGGTTGGTGTCTGTAATCACTTTAAAAAGGACATTAAAGGGATTGAGGCTAAATCAAAAAGAAAGCATGTTGACATTCAAGTAGGCATTGAAATGCCATCATGATTTGAAAGCAGTGACTCATACAGTACTGTAGCAAGAGGGGACAGTCCTGAATTCATAGGTCAGGTAAGAGACAATGTCAAAGAATGCCTTGTTCTATAAATGTTCACGGCTTACCTTTTTAAACAGAGGCTCTTCTCTTTCGTGGTTGTGGGCTCAGCACACAAAAAATGTAAGGCTTACAGAGCTCTGCTTTGGAAATACACTCTAAAAAACAATTCAGAAACTACAGAAGTACTAGTAGAAGTTGTATGGACTTTACTGCTGCTTGCCCAAAGCATTCCTTTTGAATGAAAGCTACTCTGTTGTTTGAAATAAAAAACAACAAACCTTCCTTTTCAGTGTGGTGTTTTGAGCATCTTTTCAGCTGAGAATACTGATTTATACCTCCACAGGAGGAGAGAAAAAAAGCCGTAAATATTGATGTTTCTAGTTAGCAGTGTGGCTTTCTTAATACAGATCCTCCATGTCCTACATTAATTAAGGTAATTAATTGATTTGTTGTGTGATGCTAATGGGAATGAGTAGTGGTCAATATTTCACATGCACCTTAATAGTATTAATATTTTGTAATGGATGTTGGAAGACACTGGTTGTTTTATCCTACTCTACAAAAATAAGAAGCTAATTGGCTTGCTTCTGTCCTTCTGAAACTATTCACAAAGCAGGAGCTATAAGATGTGGAGGTTCCAGGTTTTAAGGTTACGCTCAAAACATTCCTTTAGAAAACAAATGCAAGAAATTTCTAACTTGCTGTGTTGCTCCAGACAGCAGCAGTGGAACATCTGTGACAAATTTAATTGTTTTTCTATTTAGTACAACATTTTATAATACATACATTTGAACCTGCTGGGGTTGTATTTCCAAAGGATGGATTGGTAGTGTCATATCTCACTTGTCTCTGCCCCACCTTTGTATTGGAATAAGAGACTGTGGTGGAAATATCAATGTATTGACTAAAGCAAAACTACAAACGTTCTGCATTATAAGAGAGTCTGGTAGTTCTCTATTGATGAACATTTCTTGCAAAGTGAGAAAAACATAAGGAGCAGTGATGTAACGGGCTTCAGCATGTAAAGCAGGATATTTGTCTGTTAGAAATTAGGATCCAATGGTATATAAAAAATAAAGTACGTATTAAATTTGAGAAGTCAGAACAAACTATGAAAAAAATGTGGAACAAACATTGATCTTCAACCCCAAATTAGCCATTTGGTTATGTATTATAGCAAAGTAATTTTTTCTTCTAGGGGATAAAATGTACCATACAGCTTAGGAACTGTAGGAACTACTTTGTTTGCAATACTGCCAAAAATGTGACATTTGGGTTTCTGCCAGTTTTCAGACTGCCTGGGGCTGATCCATCCATTATCTCATTTTAGAGTGGACAAGGAGTAAATTACCTACCCCACATTTAAGCTTGTGGATCTTATGTACAAATGTAATGTCAAATTTAGTTTTGTTCTGCAGGAGGTACATGAAAACTTTGCCAGGCTTTCTACACAGGGAAGTATAACATTTCATGATCATTAGCTTTGTGGAAAGGGAAGAAAACAATGGTAATCTAGTGCTAAGGTCTGGGATGTCAGTCAGGTTAAGACCAAAATGTCTCGATTTTTTTGGCAAGGGTGTTGTTGTGGTGCGATTCAGATCCTTCCTTTGTGTCCTGTTAGCAGATTTGAACTGCACCATAACAATGTACTTGCCAAGAAATTGATTGCTTTTGTTGTTGGGGAAATGTTTTGCCATTTCTTTCACACTTCTTTTATTTTATCTTTTGCATTCTTGTTACAGTTAGATGCTGGTGTGCCAGAAAAAATAAGCCTCATTTCCAGAGATGAGAAGAGTGTACTTGTGGTAACTTACAGCGATTTAAAACGCTGCTTTGAAAATACTTTTCAAGAACTGATTGCAGCCGCAAATGGTCAGTTGTAGTATTTGCTGAAAGCATGCAGGACATTGCTGAGGAACTTAACCAATAGCAAATTGCACTACAGCTGAATTGTTGTTGTCATCTCATTTCACATTTGGGAAACAAACAGGAGATGAGCAAAGCTGCTTGCACTTCAGTCAGGTACACTGTTACTTGAAGGGAAGAATGTTTCACTTATCCTAGAGCTAAGGCTGCCATTGGAGGCTTTATCTGTGAAGAATTTATTTTAGATTAAGGAACACATCAGGTGCATGATGTTCCTACTTTTATTTTTTCCACTTGTATATGCACTAATTTTAATTTTTTTAAGACTTTTCTGATCTCTGAAGTTTTGCCACATTGTATACTTAAGGGAAACTCTTTGCAAGGACATTTCTGGGATACATTTTTGTCACTGAGGATATAGCAAAATTTATTCATTTTTGATATTATTTGCACCCAGAATAGCATAAAGGACCAGGTAAATAATTTAATAGAAATTGTGTTCTATTAATGACCGTTTAGTTCGTAACCTCTGTAAAAGTGTGTTGTATGCAAGCTCTGTATGCCACCCACTGTTAGCTCAAAGAAATGTAAGAAACTTTTTAAAACCAGTCAAGTGAAGTATTGGTGAATTGACAAAAAAAAAAAAGTCCCCTGTCATTTGATTTAAACTTTGTCTAAGCGAAGTGACGAAAACAGCATAATGGGAAACATCTATAATTTAAGGAGCATATCAAACTTGCTCTAAACACAACCAGCGCCTTTTAAAAACTGTTTGTACATTTTCCTGGTAGTCAGAAGCATTTACATTTATGCAATTTTTTTAATAGTTTTTTTTTAAAGAAATTGTTTAAATGCCTGAAGTTTCAGGAGTGTATTACTTTAGGTTATTTACAGTATAATTTTTGTATAAAGTTCTGTTCTTTGAACCACAGCTTTATTATGGTACGCTACACTGGATACAGATACAAAGACACTGTTAAAAGAAGATTAACTAAACACAGCAGTTGTCTGGCATCAAGAGCTTTTCAAGTTTTACGGCCTGAATCTGGAGGGATAATGATCTGCTGTGCCTTTGCAGTCACTGCTTAGCCCAAAGTAATATTACCTTTGCTAATACTCAACACATGAATATTCCTGAAGTAATTCAGTCTCAAAAGTCTGGAATTTTGCTCCTCAATTACCTTTCTAATTTTTGGACATGCAGTTGTCTCCAAACTTGGGTATTCGTGGAATTTCTAGTTAAACACCTACACTTTGATACTGAAGACTGCCAAATATGTAGGAATTTCCTTTCTTAAAGCAGTAGTGAAGACTGTATCTATCCTTTCCCAGCACTGAATGTTTTAATAGCACTGGGTGCTCACCATGAAGAAAATGTGGAAACTCAAAAGGTCAGGACAGACTCTTAAGCACTTGCAACTGATGTTACTGACATCAATTTTAATAATTCTCAATATTTGTAGTTTTCAGAGAAGTTTTTAATATTTCTCTGTCCACTTTTATAAGCTTTAAAATGATTCTCCGCCTTGAGACTTGCATCAAGAAAAAAGCAACTCTCTTCACATCGAAAGCTTTGAAGACTAGGGACGTGCTTTACACATTTTAGAAAATGTGGTCGAATCCACATTAGGTAGCATCAGTTGTTGAGTTTAAAAATCAATTATTGTTGCAATTTTAAAAGGAACATAATGTTTAATATTCAAACGATAACAGTTGCCAGAATGTTCCTTTTAGTATAAAAGGAACAGGAACTTTGAAAAGTGAACATGCAGAACAGTCTTTTATCATTAGCTCATGTATTTGAGGAAGAGCAGCTGTCTTTTCTATGTTTTTTGACAAATCATATTGTAATTCTTTTGTACAAAAAAAGAAGTACTTGTATTCTAGAAGAAATATGGAATGCTTAATTTATAAGCGGGCTGAGGTTTTTTCCAGTATTGTTTTCTTTGAAAATGAAAGGGGATCATCTGTTCAGTTGTGGGGTTTGGGAACCTTTGAAAATTTAATTTGTGGACCAATATTTTATGGAAGTGTAAGGCAGGGGTACAATAGGGCTTGAATTCTCATCCTTTTTAGACCAGCACACCCTCTGCAAGACATGTCTAAATTGCAAACCTGTGTGTATTTGCATAATGTCAGTTTGCTTCAGCCCCTAGTAACCTCAGGACTTGGTTTAAAAATAAAAAGGTAGACAGCTAATAAGTTTTCATACATAATGTCAGCCAGAAAATATTTGGTGTCAGGTAATACATAAAATTAAAAAGAAGTTGATCTTTGTTTTCTATTTATTTTATTTGGTCTGTATTTGGGAATGATTTGAACAGTCTGAAGTTCAGCTTGGGTGTTTTTTTGGGGAGAGCCCTTCTACCCCATTTTAATTCCGTTTTAGAAGGTTGTCCTAAAGTTGTAGTTTGATCCATTCATAGGAAGAACTGTGTATCTGTATTTAAAAGAAGAGTCACCAGGATGTGCCCTCCCAGATGGGAAATTTATTTCTGACCTTCCTATTTTTTACAGCTAAAAGCACAGAAGGGACAACCTTTGAAATCATCTGATGTTGGTCATTTTAATTTTTGTACCTGTTTTAAATTCTGTTGCTGTATTTACTATATTGTAAATATTTTGTTGAGGGTACCTATGTATTTTTGATTTGCCCTTGTTTCAGTAATTCAGGTGTCAACTGCTTCCCCTAAAAAGCACCAGTATGTTAAGTTCTAATGTCATGATCCCAGTATGTGTTACTCATCTTTAATCCTGTTTTCATTGTTCATGTGTACAGCAGTATTTTTAATAAAGAATACCAGAAGTAATGTGGCCTTATTTTGACAATGTGAAGTTCTGAAGTTGGATCCAGGGTTTTTCAACTTTGGTGCTGGAATTTTATTGCATTCTGTCTCATACTTATTTGTATTCATTCTGTCTGCAGTGCAGAGTTTAAACAAACAAGAGTCACCAATTGTGTTTAGTGCTTGCCACTTTGAGTGTATCAGATATCCTAAAACTTAGAGATACTGTTCACTAGAATTGTATTAATGCACATTTCCCTAACTCCCAAGTCAAATCCTGTCTGCTTCAGTTTGATCAGGTCTGCTTTACTCGATAAGATCTACTTTTGAAAACTCTGCTCAAGTACCCTCCCTTCCATGTTTATTGAGCTTTTGTTGCTCAATAACAAAGTATATAAATTTCTCTGAGACTTTGCGCATGGAGTCATGACAACTTCATTTCAAGGAATTCTTCTTCTGTACTTTTAACCAGCAAAGGTTAGATGATTTGCTGGTGGGCTAAAATCTCCTGTACTCCAAATCGTCCAATCCTGACCATGCTTATGGAAGATGAAATTTTGTGTAATATATGTGAAATTGTCAATAGTCCTTGCACATATTTAACATGGAGTCATTATCCCATAAATTGCAGTGTTTTAGAGATGTTATAATGTAAGCTGCAATAAGTTTGATGCACATACCCAGTCTCCAGTTTCCTCCTTAGTAATGTGTAGTAACCACTACACAACTCCTGCAGCAGTTTGCCATCCCATTATGTTCTGCTTTCCCAGAGAAAGTTTCATCTCCAGTTCCTTCCAGCACTTGGAGAGCCCCTAAGATGATCAAATGCTGTTTAGCACAGAACACTTGACTGAACATCTCTGTGGAGGCAACATCTCCAGCTTTGGGTGGATGGGGTGGGGATGTGGGGATTCTCTGAAGAAGAGAGTACTGAGGCCTGAGGTGCTACCTGCTGTCTCAGTAGCTTCAGAACAGGCTGTGTTGGGGATACCTTGCTCTGTTTGCTGTCCTTTTGTCTGTAGTGCATCTTCTAGCTTTAGAAGAAACCAGGAATGGTGGATGGTTGGGTGGATGTTTGTCCATTTGCTGCTTTGTCTTCTGCCACCATGAAACCTTGCCTCTCACAGAGGCTGAGTTGAATTTTTGCCTCTAGACAGCAGTAAACACTTCTTAAATATGCTGAACCTAGAGGATGTCGCCCACACAGGAATGAGTGACAGGTCTCTGTCACTATCTGCTTTTGCCTTCTGTGTGATTCATCCATGTTTTCCTTTGCTCACAAAACCGCCCTGTGGGATGGATTTGTGCCAGATGTTTGCGCTGCCCACTGCTGACTTGTGTGCCCATAGCAGTCTTTGACACTGGCAGAACTCTGATTTTTTTCAAAAGCAGACTTTATTATATGAATTTATCAGTCAAATACATTATATAAAGACAGAAAATGCAAGACAAAATAGGAGCTATTCACATCTGAAGACACATGGGGATTCATATAAAAGTAATCTTTGTAGTCCAGTTTTCTTAAATATATATGCACAAAAAGCATATTTATATATTTACATTGTGCAAACATGTCCTTTGAGATGCACTATCCTGTAACTATTTTTGCTCTGTTTTAGTTGCAAAACATTTTTGAAACTTTTGTTTTGATCAAGGTCAGATATGCTTTACCAACAAGAGACAGTCTCTTGCGCAGAGATACTTAGCTCAGCAGTAGTGGTGCGTGTTAATTTTACTTGAATATCTAAGATAGTTTTTATTTGTAAATAAGCGAAAGGTCATTTGCCTTAAAGTCTGTTAGTGGGTTACATTCACAGCTCTTTAGCTGAATTCTAAGAGAGCAAGAGATCATATAACATGTAGCATTTGAGTTAATATATACTGTAGTGGACCACGAGAAGCTGAGATTGGGCAGTAATTGATTTGGCAGATATCAGTGCTACTGCATTAAATGTCCCAGCTCTCATTTTAGTACGGCATTGAAAGGTGAAAGGGAATGGGTGCTAATGCTTCTGGAGCAAAGAACACTCATGACCTTTTCTGAGGTGCTATACAAATGTCTGTTACAAATGAATGATACACTTTTATTCTTGTACAGACTGGTAACTTAACATGGAAACTTAGCTGTCTTCATAGAAAAGCTGCCCTAACTTTACAGATTGTCTTGTGATTTCTAAGTAATCTCTTCAAACTCTCTAGTGATCAATTAAAGTGTATACAGTCTAGTAGCCATCCTGTCTTTTCAGACAGATTCCCATAAATAAAATTTAATCAGTGCAGTGTTAAAAGGTCTATGAGGTTTTGTGAACAGAGCTTGGCTTTAACCTATCTAGCTTGTGGTTTGGTTCCAGTGTGTGCGTGTTGGCTTACTGACAAAGTGCAAACTTCAATATTTACTTGAATTCAGCAGGACTGTCCAAACTGAATTGATCAGTATTCCCTGATGTTACAGCCCTGGATCTGGTCTTAGTTCTCCTCTATCCTAACCAATTGTGTTTAGCAACACATTTTAAATTCTTGCCTTGCAAGGCTCCCTACTGCGTCTGCCATCTGGAGCAGTAAGATCCATATAATGCCCCATCCCCAATTAGCTTATTCAGCTTCCCCAGAGCATCAGCCTTCCCACAAGTTTCTCGAAGTAGTTCTCATTAAAAATATTGTTTGTGGTCTGTTTCTGTCTTCTTGAAGAATCCTTTATTTTCCAGCACAACACATACCCCAGCAATAGGATGCAAAATACCTCAGTGCCTGGTGCAGATTCCTGGCTTTCTAGGGCTCATTTCATGGATGCAGAAGCACTCGGCATTTTTAGCGAAAGCTATTGGTGTTGAACATTTGGGAAAGTCAAGGTTTAAGCAGTAATATTTTGCTATATTTTGAATATGTGTGCTGCAATCTGTAGAAAAGCACATTACTGTGATTAAGCCAATGATAACTTTTTAAGTTTTATGATAATTAAAATAATTTGGGTCCAAGTTTATAAACTGACAGTGTTTTGTAAGAACCTGCATGCTTAGATCTTGGCCTAGAAGTACTTAAACTGGTGGCTGAGAATAATGGGCAACAGAGTTGTAGTCAGGCGGAGAACGGCTGGCTTTCATTTTTTCCAGCATGGCATAAGCACAGGTGTATCTTCTCTTGGAGTCACTGAGCTGGTCACAGCTGAAACTGCAGAAGCTTCTTGGCTTGGTTATTCCAGAGAGCACAGACTCCTTGCTCCTGCTGGCACCTTTAACACTGTAATAGAGCAGTGTCATCGTTAGCTTTCTTAACATGTAAAGGTTTTTGTTGTGGTGACTTGAGCAAACCCAGGTCACAAGAAGCAGCTTTTATTATTCTCACATGGTGGGAAGGGCGTTGATGCAGATGGACTCGCTCAATGGGAGTGCAGAAGAGAGGAATGAAGGAGCCCTCCCTTGTTCTTTGTGAGTCCCCTTTAGAACAGGGGTGCTGTGAGCGAACATCATTGTTAAAGGTGTTCGTGTTCATTGTATCAGTCTTGCTGCTTGAGGGGAGTACTTGATTGCTCAGCCTAAGCCCTAATTGCTCATTTGTGGCAGGTGCTGGGGAGTGAAACTTTATCGCAGGGTGAAGCAGTGGGGAGTGTGTGGCATCTCTGCGGATGCTGTGGCAGATTTAGATCCCCACATCTAAATGTTTCTTCCTAAGGGAACAAGGGTTTTTGAGCAAGACTGAAGTGATGAAAGATCTCAAGCCTTGAGGCAAAAGTAGAAAACTACTAATGTTGGTGTTCCCAAAGCCTAACGCTGGGATGAATTTCTAGTATAAGTGGCTGATGTTTGTGAGGAAGGGCATGAGGTCTGGCTATCTTCTCTTTTTTGGCTTCTTTGGGCAGCTGCCATGAACTGCTGGTTTGAATTAGAGTTTTCCTGTCCCATAAAAGGACCAGTTATCCTGTAGGCTGCCTTTTGTAAGATACCCTTTACAAAAAGAAGGGTTTAATGTCTTCTCAGCAAAGCCACTTTTAAATACACCGTTTGTCTTACAGCACTTTCTCACCCATGTTTAGAGATCTCAGTGCTTGAAAGGGCTCTTTCAATAATGAAGAAAATTAAGGCAAAGAGAATTTTCACACCATTGAACTTGGATTCCAAAGATTTATCTGTAGACAAAGGACAAGCCAGAGCATTTTTCCATCACTGATTACATGTGAAATCCTAAAGTAAACATGTTGGACCACAGTGTCTAAAATTAGATTTCCTCCCCTGTATTTTTGTAAGTTCATGGACAATCCACCCCTCTCCACATATAAGGTCAGGAGCGTTGGCAGCTCTAGTCTTGAATTCCAGAGAAGACAGTCAGAGCATCTGTTGAGGCTTTCAAAGCCCATGGTTTTGCTTTTCATTTTCTTTTGCACTGTTAGGTCTTTAAGTAAAATTACAGAAATAGTAGCAGAGGACCATTTGTGATTACAGCAGTTCCTTTTAGATGTAACAGTTTCTCAAATTCTTAACTCACAAGCCTGAGTGGTTTTTTAAGGAGTGTGGTCTCTGTCTTCTGTCCTACTGCAGGAAAGTGGAAGATCCCCTTAAGAAGACCACCCCATTACTTTTATTAGTAGGTGAATGGAGTTCATGAGGGGAAGCCCTTGTGATGAGGATTGCAGATGCATCCCATATTTTTATATTGAATCTGTTGGCAGAGGGAGAAGTAATTGCCTTGGGATAAATTCTGTAACTATGACAAGGTTAGTCAGAGATGCAATGGACTTTTTGTGATAGGTTTAAAGAGGAATGCTGCTGTGATTTCTATCGTAATTGTGAGTCTTCAGGAGCTGGCAAAAGTGCAGTATGCATGAGAAGTTGTGAGCCTAAAAACCGTCATGCTTTGATCCTTTCATCATCATCAGGCTTTTGCATCCTGGGATTTTTCTTGTGAGCTAGACTTGGCTTCTGCTTTAATAAACATTTATACCAGTAGAGCTGCTTCTATTAATTTTACCTGGAATGCACTGCTGTACTTGGGCATGCATTCCCACAAAGATCTTTGAGAGAGCTCAAGGGGTTTTGGCATCTGTAGTCAGGCTTCAATTTGAGACTGAGTTTACAGTCAGTAAAGGCTTCTCTAGCTGTGGACTACGTTCTTGCCAATCTAGGAATGTAAATTGGAAACTGTATTTAGTTGGTCTTTAATTGGAGGAAATGGCTTCTGGTTTCCTGCCATGTTCAGGACCAGAGCAAGTTTAGAGACTGGCTGCAGCTCTTGAGATGCTTGTTCTAGCTCACAGGAGGTGGAAATCTTGCTGTTTTTCTGGCTTTGCAATTTATACTGACTCAAGGGTTTGGCTCAGCCCAATGATTTTGGCTTACTTGGGTTGGGCTTTTTCACCTGTAATGAAAAGCTAGAAAAGGATTGCAGTTGACATCCATTCCACCTGCAAAGGAGCACAGCTCAGAAGATTGCCCCCAAATCTTTCTACCGGGGTCTTTTTACCTGAGGTCTTATATTAGGAAAAGCTTACTTCTCTTCCTGCTGTGCAAAATAACATTTTTCATCTCAGTGGCATTAGCAAGTCCATCTGTTGCAACCATTTCTGTTTCGTGCTCCTGGCCACCACCTGGGCCTAGGGGCTCACCGGAGTTTGGGCTGATGCTCTTTCCTATAGTGAAACGAAGGGTGAGCTTTGGCATTAGTGCCTTTCCCGAGCAAGGAGAAGTGGAAGCCCAAGAGGAGAGGCCTCGCTGGGGTCAGTGGGGTACCCCTGCACTGTCAGGCTGGCTCCCTGCTCTGCCCTGCCCTGGGCCTGCCTCTCAGGTTGGTCACACTGAGTAAGCACTACTGCACGTGCTGGCTCTCTCCTGCAGTCAGCTGATCAGTTTCCTCTGAAACAAGCCCTGGGTATACTTCTGGAGACAGGTAGGATGCACTGGGTTTGGCTTCTTCCACCCTGTGCAGTTCTTCAGCTCTGCCCAGTCTGAATCGTCCAATGCTTTGTTACGGCGAAGGGATCTAACCGTAGGTAAGCTGCTGCCAGAGGGAGGTGAAACCCTTCCTCAGCCTGGTGCTGGCACCAGCTGCCCTGATAGTGAGCTGCTACTGCTCTCTCAGAAACTGTTCTGACAATCTGGCAACCTGAACCCGCTCCCTGCAAGAAAAATCAAGCTGAAATGTCAGCACAAGAGTGAGCACAGGACCACAGAACAGCATGCCTGAGATGCAAGGAAAGAAGCAGGACTATACATCTGCTTAGATCAGTTTGCATATCTCAAACCCCTCCAGGCTTCCATCTTGATGAATTTTAGGGGTATTTATTTATTGCTTCAATTAATTTTAAGTAAAGGATGCTTAGCTAAGAAGCTGCCACTTTTAGGAATGTGTGGAGACTGAAGGGTCACTGCCTGCATTCCACGTACATGAGTGCTTTTTGGCACAGTACTACAATACCACTTGTTCAGCTTACAGGCCAGATGACCTTGTATGATCTCAGTCAACTGTTTTGTTTCCCAAAGGATTTTTGTTCTAGCAGCCACTGTTCAGTTCAATTTTTTTTTCTTATCCAAGCATTCCTTCTGCATTTGAAAATGCCCCTTGAAGCACTTCCAGAGGCATGCTTGGGACACACTCCGTGCATTCTCTGCCATGCAAAGAAAAATGCATTTCATAAATTTCATTTGGGGAGCTTGCCACGTTGTCCCTGTGGCTGACAGCAGCCTTCAGAAATATCCAGAGAAAAAATGAGTTGAGGCACTTCTAGGGAACATTACATCCTTTGGAACCCTGTAATACCCACATAGCGCTCCAAGCTCTATAGTACCTGGCTCCTCCAAAGACTGCATGCCTCAATAGAGCTGAAGTACCATAAAATTGCTGAGGAGCCTGTGTTCTGAAAGGTCCAGGCAGGAGAAAGGGTTTCCCAGCATTTGTTTGGAGTGGCTTGTGCTGCCTTGGCTTTGCCATGCCTGAGCAGTGCTGCCCTGCAGGCAGCTGCCAGCAGCACGTTTACCCAGGCCACGCTTTCCAGCCGTGTGGGCACGCGCTCTCCTACACGTATTCCTGTGCGCTCAGCCTACGCCCTCGCAGGCACTGGAATTTTTTGTGAAGCGAGTCCTGTCTGCCTTGACCGCGTGTTTCAGCCAGCTCTAATTGTTCTTTGAGACAATGCTGCGCTCCCAGCCTGCCCAACTGCGAGTCACTGACAAGTTTGGCACAGGCAGGGTGGCAGGCTGGCCTTGACCTCCTGCCAGCGTGAGATGAACGATGGGTTGGGTCTGGGCAGTCTCCGGGCTGGCTGAGAGCAGTGAGCTGAAACCAGGGCGCTGCCAGCTCTGCAGCGGCTGGGAACTGATACAGCACTGGCATTGAGAAAATAAACACTTCCCATTTACAGAGAGTTCATGTCAGTGCAACGCATTTCTTAGAGCAGCCCTAGTTCCCTGCTTGGGCAGCTGTCAGGAATTAGGTGGAGGAAGATGGCCAATATTTTCAAGTGCTTAAAGGCAGGAAGAGAAGTGAGGCCCTCACATCCATCTATTGTAAAGTTGCCACTTGAGCATCCTGAGCCCATGGGTGTTAAATGGGCCGTGCTTAGCTGAGTCATGGAAAAGAAAGGCAAAAACAAGCACAGGGGGCCTTGTCCCAGCTGTGGTGCCCTTGGGACTTGCAGAAACAACTGCAAATCCTTCACAGTCACACGTTCCTCCTCCCCTATTATTAAGGGCTTGTTTCCTACAGTTACCTACCTCCTACCTTAGTTCAGTGCTCTCTGACACTCACTTGTCCAGCCTGGCATTAAATTGAGCATTAGGTGGATCAATAAAGTGCTAATAAATCATATTGCTGATGTGCATCGAAGGGGTTGAGGGTTATTTATTTCTTCAAAGGCATAGGTGTGCAAGATGATTCACTGCGGATTCAACCAAGCAGGGCACACCTCAGCAAGAATGTTTGCAGGGCCTGGTGACACCTCAGCTACTTTAATGTGGCGTGATTTAGCACAAGGACCTTGAATTCTCCTTTGCCATCTAAAACCTGAGAAGAAGGGAAGATAAAATACAGACCCAAAGAGTGTCCGTTTCTGCTTGCTGCCTGTCCATGTGAAGCGTTTCAGTTCCTCTGGAGCCAGCACCATCCCACTGTCTGCTTGATAATCCTTGAAGAAAAAAAGAAAGGTGCAGCCTTGTTAGGTGTTAACTGTGTTTTACGAAGGACTCAGTTCCTCTTTGGTCAGATTTCCAGCATCCTTCTGGTCATTGAGACTCAGACAGCTCTAGGACACAGTAGCTCTGTGCTGCTGGAGGTGCTGCAGTGCACAGGTATTTAATGGTGCCTTTCCAAACCACCCTTGGGGTGCAGCAGGCACCGAATGTTAATGCAGATACAGGGTGCTAGAAGAAAAATGTCTACACACAGTGTGAGGTTCTGGCCGGCCACCAGTTCAACCCTGCAAGGACCACTGTGCCTTTCCCACCTCCTGCTGCTTAATGCATTCAACTGGCTAACTAAAAGCTTGCCCCAGCCTCTCACCCATGCCCACCCCTACCAGGATTGGATGTGTCCCATTGTTAAACATGGCTCCAGCTTGTCCATCTGATAGCAGGACTTGTTCCTACCAGGGAATTCTGATGGAAAAGTGACTCACAATTCTCCTTTGTGCACTACTATTCAGATGAAAATGCAAATCCTAGGGATTTTAAGTGTTTCTCCCACACCATTGGGATTTAGGCGGGAATCTATACATACTGAAACATGGCCAGCAAGGATCTCTCACCCCAATTTGTAGGGCAGTGGGATAACCTCTTGTTGCAAGCACAGCTAATCCTGCACCTTGTATCAGTTAGAGCTGACAAAGCAGTAACCCTCTGTCTTGACTATCCCTCTACAAATCTGTCACACAAATAAAAAGAAATGCATGGCAAACTATTTGGCCCAGGAGTCACTTACATTAAATACAAGTGTTTCCTTGATGGGAAGCTCTTCAAATGTCTTTATACGCTGGTGGGGGTTTATTTTGAAAGTGTTTACGTATCTGTTCAACAAGAAAAGCAGGACAATTTTTGGTGAGAGTGTGAAGTGCACAAGCAGGAAGTGTTGGGTATTTCTCTGTTTCTTTAGGCAGTTCCCAACTATCATCGAGGTTAAGTCATACAAACAGGACTCGTTAACCAGACCCCACCCAAATCTCACTCCCCAGTCCTGGGGTACACACAGCTGCCTCTCTCACAGTGCCTGAACCCTGTGACCTGCAGGTCCTCTTGGGCAGGGGCACTCCAAAGACCCACAGCAGTGGGTGACTCGGCAACTGATGGGACACTCATGCCACCTGTGGGCTGTCTCTGAGTGTTTTCTCCCACCCAGGTCCAAAGCAGGCTATGTCCAATGCAGCGAGCTACCAACCCCCAACAAACAAACCCAGTCTTAATGTTGCTTATCTCACCTGACATTTTCAGTGCTTCCACAACTTGAGCTTGTAACAGGAAAGCTTTCATTGCACAAAGGATCAGATGCAGGGGGAGACCCACTTTCTGTTGCAAATACTGTGCTGAGGGGTATGTAGTCTTTGCCCTCCTAAATGCGAACAAGAAATGAAAGCGTTATTCCTGGGTCCACATGGCCAGTCACCCCTGCCTCAGTGGCAGCACGTGGTTGTGACATTAATACCTGCTGGACGTTTGCTTGCAGGAGGTCACCCAGCTTTTTCACCAGCTCAGAGAACCGTGGCCTGTTGTTGGGATTGCTCTGCCAGCAGTCCAGCATGATTTGGTAACTGTGAGGACAATAGCAAAGTGAGCGCGTGGTGCGAGTTACAGCTCAGTTTGATCCAAGGCAGCACAGTCTTTGGCAGCTTGTCATTGATAGACAGATATAGATGATAACTCTTCAACCTGCTTGGTTTTACAAAGATTCTGTCTAACACCATAGAGGCCTCTTTCTCTAAAAGTGAAATAGTAAACTTTCGACAAAAAAAGAAAACCTTCCTGCAACACCCTGGAAGACCACATCAAAAGAATTATTCAGCCAACCAGTCATACTTCCTTTTTTCATTCCTAATTAAGCATTAAACCTTTGTATTAAACGTCTATGAACTGGCAATGTTTAGGTTAAGGTATCCTGAAGGCATCCTAAGATGACTTATATGGATGTGTCACTTCCTTGTATTGGTTGAGCCGAGCTTTCCTTCCTGCAATAAAATATGTGGAAGAGTAAAAAAAAAAGCTCTTATCTACTGTCACTAGGATAATAAAATTAGTCAATGGGCAATACTTCCAGATAGGCATGGCTGGCTCGCATCCTTTTCTTCTGCCAGAACTATTTTTTGGTAAGTGTTGCTATTTATAAAGAGTCACGACAGAGCACTCAGGAAGGCATCATGGCACCCACACATACTTGATTTTGCCTCCAGAGATAAAATACCCTGGACATGTTCATGGTCCTCAGTGATTTGTGTCACAGGGTGAATGTTCAGTGGACAGAAGGTCCTCTGTCCTGACCCACCGGGGTCTCCAAAAATGTGTTGGCCATGCGGTAGCAGCTTGAGACTGCACCTGAAGGCAGGGGAGTGGGGAGTGACAGCTGAGTGGCAGTGGAAGGACTCAACCCGGGCGGGGAGGCTGTGGATCCCCCTCACCTTCCTCTGCTATCAGACACCACGTACAGGAAAGGGTGGGCTCTCATTACCCGAGTGATTGCAAGGAAGCCTGCGCTGTCACTTCCTAAGTCCAGACGATGTTAATAATGTCACATTCCTCCAGCGCTTATCTGTGTGCATGTCGGTAAACCTGGTGAGGAATGAATGACCTTCCTCCTCCTCCTCCCTGCTCAGCTCCCCTCAGAGCCCAGCCGTGGTGGTGCACTGGGCTCAGGTCCATCCTGCTCCCTACCCTCTCCTACCTGGGAGAGCCAGGTGCCAGGGTGAGGAGTGCGCAAGAAGATACCAGTGCAGGATTGGGTTGTTTTTCCTTAGGCTGACACAGGGTGCTTTTACAGAGACTGGAACATCACCTGCAGGGCAGCCCAGGAGGGCAGTGGTACACAAGGCAAGCAAAGACATCTTACATCTCCTCAGTTGCTTGCTCCGGGGCTCGCATTCTTGTGCCTTCTTTCAGCCTGCTGCAGAAATCCTCATCTATTTGGACTCCAGGGTAAGGAGAGGCACCTGCAGGTGACATTGAGAGAAAAGACACATGCTTTGAGTACCTGTGACCTAGCTGTGGCCCTATGCATCTCCCTCAAACACTTGGGGTGTGCAGCATCAGGCTGCAGAGCTGGGGGGTCAGGGGGCAACCCCCCTGCAGGGTCTGGCCCTGCTGGCTGCCACAGGCACAGAATTACTGCTGGCCATGCTCCAGGCCTCAGCCTTTGGAGGAGGGGGCAAAATCAAGACCACAACTATTAGTGAGGCTTTTCTGCCTGAACAGAAAAAAATACACATGAATTTGATTGGAACACTATCCCTTGAAAAGCCAAGTCTGATCTCTACTGGTTTGGATGACTACAAATTCTAAGTGAGCACAATATTAACAAACCCCAAATGCTCAAAATCACCCTGAAAAAACTGAAATCATTGTTTTAAGTGAGATCACAGTACATTTGCATTGTTTTTCTATTTTCTGTGTTTTTCAGATGCAGCCTGATTGTATTGTTGGTCTTTTTTTTTTTTTTCTGCAGACAAAAAAACATCAGGAAAAGGGAAAATGAAAGGAAAAAAAAAGACCTTTCATAGAGTCAGAGAGTCACCAGGTTCAAGGAGCTGGGGCTTTAAGAAAAAAATAGCAGGTATTATGAGGCTGACCATAAAATCACAAGAGTTGGCAGGCTGACCAACAACATGTATTTAAACTAATAAATGATTGATTGTCCTGAGAATTGTATAGTATTGTTTCCTCTGCTGTTCGCCTCTTTTGTCAGCCTCCGTGTTGAACTCAATTAAGATTCTTCTATTCTGACGGTCATTGTTGTTCCCACTCAGTGTACATCTTGTATCCTGCCTTTTCCACATGAAAGAAAGGAAAAAAAAAAAGGCTTCACTGGATTTTAATTTCAGATTGCATGCTCTAGTTTGTCCTGTGGCATCAGTGCAGATGCTTTTCGCCTGCTGTGTCCAGCAGCCTGTGTGAGCAGGGTGCTGGATCCCTCCTGGACTCGGGCTGGAAATGGAGGTGACAGAATCTGAGATGCAAACTGTGTTTTTGGCTCCCTTGCTCCTGCAAGAGGAATAAGAAGCTTTTGAGAAAGCACCCAGCTCATGGCACTCGGTGTCTTGAATGCTGTTTGTGGCACAGGAGGTGGTGCCTTGGTCTTGGGCAGCTGATGACCCAGGATAGCAGCTCTGTGTTATCCCACAGGGTTCCACATTTAATTGAAATGCTTTAAAAATTGCCCAATTTTCCTGGCTTCAGTCATCACTGCCGTCAGTCAAAGCACTGTGACTGCTCTGGCTGTGCTTCTCTGCATCCTCTACCAAGGGTTTCTATAGGGAAAAGAGGGAAGCTTAGGTTTTGCCCATGTAGGGCAAAAGTACTACTTTGCAGAAGTAGGTGGCACTGTTCTCAGACAGCTGTGCTATCCTTCAAGGCTTTCAGCTTGGCAAATGAGCTTTCAGTGCTCTTAGAACCACCAAAATAGGAGCACATGATTTTGCCAATAATCCCACTGCCTCTACCTGCACACCGCACTTCTGACTCATTTAGGTCTTTCTGAACGACCTGGCAAAAGATCATTGAAGGTGCTGGATGTTTTCCCCAAGCTGCAGTCCTCACTCCTGTCAAGCTCCTGGGGTGCAGAGTTAACGTACCCAAGGAAAATATCTCCCACAGCAAGACCCCGTAGGACCACACGTCACTTTTTGTATTGTAGATTTTATCAAATATGGATTCAGGAGCCATCCACTTGAGAGGAAGTCGAGCCTGGAGTAAAAGGGACAAATCTGACTATTATTTTCAAAGCCCAAAAGATTTTAATCATAGATGAATCAACTATATATTGTTATGTAAATAATTACCATTCAAGCAGGAACCTGTGGGATTTCCTTACAGGCAGTCAAGATAAACCCACACTCATTCATACACTTAACAAATTGTTGGAGTAAAAGGCTGTTTTTAAAAAACGTGTCGCACGAAACACCAGACATTGGAAACCTGTGACCAGGCCTGTTCTTCACAGGGATGTGGGGGGTACGTAGGAGCAGAGGTCTCTTGCCAACAGCACAGAGACAGGGCAAAAAACCCTGCATCCAAGCACCTACCATTCTATAATGGTGCTGGAGATATTCTCGGGGAACACACCTTCTTTTGGAAGGACTGGTTTCCTTGAAGGAAGTTTACTGAGTAAAGGAGTTATGGTGAGACAGCCAAGAAATGTCTAAAAAATAAAGTATTAACAGGGCAAAGCTGTGAAGCAGTTAGCATGCCTGAGGATAGAAATGCTTCACAGACCTGCGACATATCTGGACAGCTCATCTTCACATAAAAACCATGACAGCTTTTGAGGTCTTCAATTTGGGAAATGTGAACGTCTACAGAACATTTTGGTGGACAGTGTGAAATGACATGTTGTAAACATTTGGGTAAATAAACAGCATCTTGACTTACATCTCCTTTTCTCACATAATCAGGATTCTTATAAATATCTCTTGCGAGGCCAAAATCACAGATCTTCACAACATTGTTCTCAGATAAAAGGATGTTTCTGGCTGCCAGGTCACGATGAATGCACTATAATAAAAGAGTTTCACAATCAAACTGCATTTCCTTATTCCTGCCCACAAATTTCCTGTCTCCCATATCCTTTAAAAATTGTATTATTATTATTATTATTATTATTATTGATAAATTTAATTTTTTTAGGGAAGTTACCTGTAGTTTACATTAAGTTACTGTAAACAGCGGTAGTTATTTTAAAAAAAATAAATTACTAAATCCAGAAAGTGACTAGTTTTTAAGCCCTTTGACATTTGCGGGGAAAGAGCTGAATCATTTGGAGCTCCCTAGTATATTTTGAAATTAAGGAAAAACCTACCACACCCTAAAGATCTTCCCCAAATGAATGAGCTTGACCCACTGCCTTCAGTCATGATCCTGTGTTTATGGACTATGGATACTTGGATAAACACAGTTATATTTATAATGCCAAGAGGAAAACGGCTCTTCCTTTGGGACCTCTCCCAAGGAAGGTGTCACTACAATGTAGACGTGATTTCACCTCTGAATCCTATCCTTCTGCAGTGAAAAACTTTCAGAGCAAAACTCACCTTTCTGGAGGAGAGGAACTCCATGCCTCTGGCCACCTGAAAGCTGTAAGAGATCAAGTCCTCCATAGTGAGGGGCAGCTTGTACAGGTCATCAGCATCTGCAGAGGTGGAAAGCAGGGTTTGTTACAAAGATGGCTCGCAGGCAGCTGTTTTCCCCCTTTCTTACAAACCCCTTTATTCCCATAAATTCCGTCTTCATGGAGGGGTATTTGAAGGTCAACCCACTGTCATTGGAAACAAAAATAGTGCTTGCTTTACACCCCGTGCTTTGGACACTGCTGTGTTTTCCCCAAAGATAAGGAGCAGTCAGAAGAAACAATCACACATTTTCCTGTCAGATTTAGTAACCCTGGAAATAATCTTTTTTTAAATCTTCTACCCTCTGGACATGACCCTCTGAGCGTCTCCCACGGATGTTTATTAGGGTGATAAATGAGGAAAAAAATTTCAGGGATTCACAGTATGTTGTAAAAATATCACAGTCCATGTAAGGACAGGAAGGAATTAATACCTACCCTCCTCGTCCTCCTCCACATCACTCAGACTTTTATCTTCCTGGAACCCAGAGCTCGCAAAGCTCTCGCTGCTGGTGACACTGGCCAGCCTTTGTTTTTTGCTTTCCACTGGCTCAATATCCTTTTTCTCTTCCATTGGCTCTCCCTGCAGAGAGGAGTCCTTCAAACAAACAGAGGAGAAGAGGTGCTACATCAGAGCAGCGGAGGGGGTGGGAAAGGAACCAAGGCAGACTGCTGTCGCCTTTCTGCCGGGCTGGTGGTCTGTGGCGTGGGTGGTCACATCTCTCACGGGCAGGGGTGTCCAGTGCCACTGTGGCAGACAGGGGCTGGTGACAGGGCTGTGCTCCACCAAGGCTGTCATCCCCAGAGGGCAGAAACATGCTAGGAGCACATGATTTTGCACATGATTTTGGGGTAACGTCGGCGGTGGGCTATCTCTGCTGCAGTGGGGATCTGCAGGGTGCATGGATGGACCTGTCTGCTGGGCTGTGGCTCATCCCAGCCTGAAATGAGACGTCTTAAAGGGCTCATTTCTCTCCAGCTGACAGAGAGGGAGCACAAAGAAATGGGTGGGGAAGGTTGTGCCCACGATGCAGGTGTCCCAGACCTCTTAAACATCGCCTTTTTGTCCCAGGCTGCTTAAGACATCTGCCTCTATGTCCCTGCACAGGGTTTGGTGTGGGCTTGTAAACCCTTTCAGTGAGGAGCAAGGGCACTTGGTGTTTCAAACAGAGCTGCTGTTGGAAGTGACTGCTCTCTTCAATGCCTTTATCCAATGCTTGCTTCTTTTGGCTGATGATTTGGTGGTTTAATGGGACACATGCAACACTGTTTGGGAAAAGCTTCCTCACTGCTGCCTGTAGAGTAGCCTGGCTGCCTGGCCATACTCTTGCCCCCTCTTACCTTTCCTCTTGTCCTGGAACCATCTCTATTCCCTGTGCATGCTGGTGCAGAGCCAAACTTCCACCTCCTTCCTGCCTGGGCAACCTTCCCAAGGGTGCTGGAGCCCTGGGTCTGGGAAGGGGGTTTGGGAGTGACTCCACTCAGGATGGAGCCTGCCCAGCCATCCTCCCTGCTGAGCAGCCCACTCCAACAACCACGTGTAGGAGGAGCCAGCTGCTGTGTCTCATGTGGAGCACAACATGAGCAGCCTTGGGAACAGAGACTCAGCAAAAGCCTTTTAGAGGGGGATGCTCTTGAGTGGGGCATGCCACAGAGCCCTCTGAAAAAAACCCTGAGATGCTGCCGAGCTTTTGGCACAGCTGAGCAGGGGTTTTGAGACCTGCTGTGTCCAGGCTCCTAAGTCTCATTTCAGAGCCCTGGATCCTTTGGAGGATTTTTCTGGAACAATTTGAATTTTCTGGGACACTTGGATTTGGGTTTGTAATAAAAAACATACCACAAATTTGATTCAGAGGGCTGTGGGATGTGAGGACAAGACTCTTTTCCTCTTGTTAGCTCTTCTCCTTGCACAATAATAAGATTACTTGTAAATCTCTGCATATTAGGGTGTCTTGGGACATGAGATTTAATTGGTATTATCTTGTTTGTGCTCCCAGCAGTACTGAAATCAGTGGGCAAAACCACTTCCTTTGGCTCTGCTGACCCCAAGCTCACCAGGAGTGGGTTCATCAGGAGCCGGGCAAGAGCATGTGAGGACACTTTGGGTAGGATTCCCTTCGCCTTGCTGTAGGCTCCAGCCAAATTAGTCACAGCAGCCTCCTTGCACAGTCAGGGACAGAGAGGTGAATCCTTTCTTGGCACAACACATCCCACACCAAATATTAATATAGGTCAGGTGAACTTCACCCAAAAGTCATTTCTCTCCTGTTGTGGAAGAGGGTCTGAGGAGACCAGCTCAGAGCTGACATCTGGTAAGTGACATTACCAACACTTACATCAGGTGAGATGAACCCTGTCAGGATCATCTGCCCGCTCACCTTGTTAGGGCAGAAAAGATTCCTCTTGCTTTTCAGATAGTTTGATAAATTCCCATACTTGCAGTATTCAACAATTACCATCAAAGGCCCTGGGAAATTGAATAATAATTAAAAAAAAAGCATTTTGAGCAGCATAAACCAATAAAAGGTGGCATCAGTTCTGAGAAAGAGAGTCTTTCATGCCCCTAACCAGAACATGAGTCCAGAATAACTGGCAGCATGTCCAAAGAAGTAGAAGGCTGCTTGAAGGACACTGGACATTATCAAAACAATACTGCTTCTGGATATTAGGGCAATGCCTAATTTTTCAAAGCTGGGTCTTGAATCTGAATCCTGAGGGACCCTCTGTTTCCTCTTCAGGCGGTTCAGACTGGAGTCCTACAGCCCACACACACTTGTTGAACTAAAATAGGCGACATATCTAAAACAAACAATCTCCCATACTGGCCTTTTGATTTTCTTACTGTAATATCATGAAGGATTTTACAACAGCTGCATTGTGATTCGTAGTTCAGGGCCAGCAGCTGATATCCCTTGTTCCCAGCCTTTCCAGATCATGTTTAACTTGAGCTTGAGCAGTGAGGTGAGTGAGATAAAGGCCAGCAAGTGGTGCGTTCCTAAATTCACACTTCACATGTTAATACTAAAAGAGTTTAAATAGAGGAAATGTTTAATCACTTCATTAAATGACTAAAAATCTCTTTTTCTTTTCCTCTTTTTTTTTTCACCAACTACAGGATGAGCTCAAATATTAAAAGTTACTAACTTTACCTCTGGATGAAAACCAACATGGCCATGGCTGTTATTAGGGGATAATCCAAACCCATTCTCAGAGCAATGCAGATTTTTTTACCTCCATTTTTTGTGCAGGCTCCCAACAAATTCACAATGTTGAGATGATGACCAATGTGGATTAGGATTTTCAGTTCAGTCATCAGTGCTTTGTACTCACTTGCTGTGGCCCCTTCTGTAAATACAAAATAATTGTGAAAAAGCAAAGAACTGGTCCCACTGAGCTATACCACTTCTCGTTACTTTCCATTGAAATAACCTCCATTACTGGATGTACTTCTTGTGTTGATGTTCTCTCTCCATTCCTCCCTGCTCAGCATCCTCTTGGTTGCAATTAAACCCATAAAAAGAGTCAGGCACTCAACTTCCTCCCAGTAGACTCTATTATATTTAGAACTGAGAGAAATTTTTTTTCACATGAACAGTTCTGACGTTTCAGCCAAAAAAATGAAAGAACAAATAAAAAGGGATTTCAAGATTATAATTAACTCCCTCTAGAATTGGTTTCATCTGACCTGACTCCAGCTATCTAAGGGTTATATTCTAGCCTGCACTAATCAACATCTTAAGGGGTCAGTGGCAAGAGCAAAGTATTTCCAGAAGCTGATGCAGCCATCAAGTTTAGCCATCTGTACAAGGAAAAGATGAGCTACCCCTGGTGATGCTTGTCTGGTTCTGTTCATTGTACAGGAAGCCTGGAGACAGACAAGGGAAGTAAATATTAATTGGTTAAAGTGAGCTGACTGCATCTTACCCTTACCAGTCATGACCAATAATAATAACAGTAATGACATGAGAAGTCCCTCAAATAAATCCAAAACTTTCTATTTAGTGTTGAATGAAACTTTTCATTTCCCCTGAGCAATTTTTTTTTTCCCCTGCAGAATTTAATTTTATTAAGAAAACAAGAAAAAAATCATGTTGCTTTGTGTAGGCCCAAAAGGAGTTTTTCAGTTTAGTCACACCAAGAAGAGTCCTGTGAAACAAACCCTAGAGCTGGATCCTAAAGGGCTTGGTTTCAACATCTGAATGGAAACAGTTTTTCTTGGTGTCCCACACAAAACTTGTCTTCTACTTAGTGACCTGCTATTTGCCTGTATGGAGACACTTCCCCTCCACCTCATGGGAATTCTGTGAGGATAAAGCCTATGAATGACTGCAGAGTTCCTGGATAATCTAGTGAGGACACAAGGAATGAGGCAGGTCTCCCATGCTTTAGGTGAGGTACTGAAGATCCCAACAGAAGTTCTCTTCACTGCCCGCAGAGCTGAACAAGGACTCAGCTCTCCATGTGCAGGGATCTGCCCTAGGATGGGATGAACTGCTGTTTCTCACCACTGCCAGTGAAGGGCATTTGAGTGACCGACTCAGACACAAGCATCTACTCTGCACACACACACGTGAATCCCACCAGGAAGACTTCTTGTAGCTGCTGTCTGCTCCCATTTATTCCAGGGAGCCTTGGTGGTGCTGGCTCGCAAAGAAGCCTACTGGTGTACATAAAGAAACCCTGAACCTGTCAGACCGCTCCAAGGGCTGGAACTGACACCAACACATCTCCTGATAAATGATAAGGCAGCCTATGTGAAGCTAGTAGCCACTGGTTAAGATGGATTTATTCAAACTATGCCAGATCAGAGTCAACCAAGAGCATCAGGGATCTAAGCCATTCTGGCAGAATAGAGGATGTGTCCTGGCAGTGAAACAACACCAAAAAGGATTCAGGGATTAAGACAGATGAGCAGTGCAGCATAAACTCCAGGGGCAATGCAAAAAAAAAGCCTGCTATGATCCTTACACATATAAAGAAGGGAAAGCTAAATACATGTGAAGGGATGCCACCAGGACTCTGGGTTGGGGAATTCAATCACAGCTGCTTCAGGCTATGACTGAGTATCATCCTGCTTGCTAACGACCCAAGAGCCCTCTTCAAATCAGCAAGGGAGTTTTGTCCTTTCTGCTCCAGTGAGAAAGGTGGCAGTGAATTGCTGGGAGATGATTTTACTTCCAGATGAGCACTGGTGTATGAACAGTGCTGGCAAATCCATTGCACAACATGGGTGTCAGCATCCTAAGCACTGTGTGATGAGCCTGCAGCCGGTTCAGAGGGGACACACCTGCATAACACCACCAAGATTTAAACTTCTCACTGTGCTTAGCTTAATAAAAGAGCCTTCATGAGGAAAAATCATTATATAATCTTATGGAAAAGGTTAGAACGAGAGGCAGAAGTCAGACATATGCAAATAAGGCGTCTGGTTTTAACAGTAAATGATTATTTCTTGGAACTAATGACCAAGGAAAAAATGAAAGCTTCCATCCAAATGTCTTCACATCAAGGTGGATACAGTATACTTCAGCTAAATTTCATTTACAGCATTCAATATGGGGCCAATCTAGCATAATGGTATGACTTTTTACTGTGAACACAATTTTTATTTCATAGTTCTGCCATTTCACTCACGGTGGACCTGAAACTTGATTTGTACACATTTTGGAGGCTTCAAAGAGTTATTGTGGGAAGCTTTTGCTTTTGAGAGAATCATATAAAGAATGCACCGCTTTGCAGCAAGATACCTTTCAGCATTTTCACAGCAACTATTCTGCATGTTGGTGATTTCCTAATTCCAAAGGCAGATGCTTGTACCACCTTTCCGAAAGCTCCGTGTCCCAGAGACTTTCCTGTAAAGAAAATAAAGTTAAGACATACATCTTGGTAAAAAAAAGGAATCTTGTCAGCAAATGGCTTCATAGATCATGAACTGAAAAACATACTTTCTGGTGAGTCCCATAATTATATTTCCAACATATAGCTGGTTGAGTTTTTTTTAGTTTGTTGGGGTTTTTCTGAAAATAAACTGGTCAAACTAGAAGACAGAGTCATCAGAGGGAGCAAGTGATAGGAGTGAAAATGTCACTGAATCAATGCAACCATTCAGTGGAGGTGCACTGGCTTCAAACCTGATTTTTTCAGTCTAGCTCTGACAGAGGAAAGTTTTGCTCCTCTTTTCCCTGAGCACACTGCATGTTGCAGCAGCTTGTGGTGCTGCAAGTTATGTCGTCAGTACCAGACCCTTTGACAATGTGTTCACGTGGACAGCTTGTCTGCCTCTGCCCTTCTACACAGGCTGTCAAAGGCTTGGTCAGGGAGATCTTGTCAACATATCCACTAGTAATGAGTTTTATTTCCAAGCAACTACTTTCAGATGGCTTTTGTGCTTCACCTTCATCAGAACCCAGGTACCAAACTGGCTAGCAAGCGTATGGGAGCAGGATCTGCAGTGTAGAGAAGAGCAGAAAATAACAGTCAGCTCTTCATATAAAAGCAAGGGACAACATGTGCCATGTGTTTATTTCTCAGATATGCACATGTGACATGACCATCTCCATAAGACAATTTCCCATTCCTCTGATGAACACCTGTTTGACTAGCTCTCACTTGGACATCTACCTTGTTGTTACCTGAGTGAGAGATGAATCTCAGATACTTGCAAGCAGAGAAAAAGAGCTGCTGTCTATATTAAAAAGAGATGCTGTCTGTATTCATTTAAATCAAGACTGCCTTTTATGTGTGTATACTATATCTAAACTGTAATTCTCAGTATGTCTGTCAGTAAGAGCAAATAGCATGTGTTATTAAAGTAATGGAAACATGATGTGGAATATGCTAAGCCAAAAAAGCCCCCGAAAATTATTTCCACCCTAGATGTGCAAATGTAATTTTTTTACAGCAAATAAAAACCACACAGAACTTGATCTACATGACTGAAAAGCATAAACAGACTGACCATGGTTTGTGAAGGGCTTAGTGTTTAATAGAGAAATATAGATGAATCAGTGTCTGTCTAAAAACCTACTGTCACCTTTTTCAGTTACTGCATATAGATTCTGCATATAGACTCAGCAGATGTATAAGGGAAGCATCATTAAGATTCAAGTCTCAGTTTTCTTAGTGAATTGATGTTTTTACTCCTTAATCTTTTGACTGTTCATGGTTTCTACATGGTGAAGTTGCAGCTTGAGGACCTATAAAACCCAACATACCTTTGTTTAATCCGTAGCTTTAATCTGTTTCTATCACTTTTAATTCACTTGCCATATCATGATAATCTACTTAGTCACCACTTGGAAAACACAGCAGCTCATAAAGCTGCACAAAGCTGCTAACCTTTCATAAAGGAGAATGAGCACTGGAAACAGCACTTCCTTCTCTAAACAGCGGTGTGATTCAGTGGGAAACTGTAATAACACTTATCTTTGCTGCTCTGCTGTTGTTTGCTGCTTTAACTTTTCAGCATGTAGCTCAAAATTCCACAGTTTAATACACAATTGTGGCTATGGTTGTTCTTGCAAAAGCCCCTTCTGTTGACACACAGAGTAACTACAAAATTATTAAACAGAGGAATATTAAGTTGCCCAGCCATCTGAGCAGTCAGCTTGCCATAGCCTTAGAGCAGCTACACTGGATATGTTTGGGGTAATGCTCAGGTATGTAACATTGCAGCATTTAGATCCAGACCAATGAAGCAAAATGCTCTACTTAAGTTTTCCTTACTTGACTTGGATTTACTGGGCCACTTAGAACGCAATAAAGTGAACATACACCTCAGTCAATGGGTTTTGGATCAGGAGCTTTTCATTTCAGTCCCATTTTAGCAGGGTCCTTCAAGAATGTCATTAGCTGGGGCATTAGCAAAAAACACTGCACCCCATGTCTGTGGGAAGGCATAGGCTCAAAGGTATGTTGATTTCTCAGGTTCTTTGCCACTGTTTGATTCATCTGGGTTTTCCCCACATGTGGCTCCATGTTTTCCATTGTGTTACATGAGACAGCTGTGTATGGGCAGGAGAGTGGAAAGGGCTGTGCTCGGTGCCAGTGCCGTGGGCTTGCCGCGCACGGGAGGGAGCGGAGCTCGGGAAGCTAGCTGTCCCCAGAGTGTGTGACACTGCGCTGGAGCCAGCAGCCACCCTCCCCTGGGGCCTGCATCCCAGCCTCAGCACTCTGTCACCTCTCCAGACTAGGAAGGTCAAGCCCAAGAGTAAGGTGAGAGGTGCACGATAGCTCAGGCAATGCAGTGCGTTATCACTGACCACACTGACAGTGATTTATAGCACCAGCATTTTTCTGCTTAATGTAAGGATGACATTTTACTCTCAGTGAGACTAATCTATGCTGAATGTTAATTACCCTGACTTCAGTGATGCCCATATGAAATTTCCTATAAGGTCTGTACCTCTTACAGATGAAGGGGGGTCTTGTTATATAAGCATTGCATCACAGCCGTGGGCTGTGTGTATGTATGTTGGAGGAACACACAGCAAAAGAGATGTGGGCTGAAAGGAGATACTTCTTTTCAAAAGTTATAACAGATATGTGTCCTGGAGGATAAGTAGGTGGAAAGAGAAAAACAGTCGCATCAGATGCTGGAAGGGGTTGCATTTCTAAATAAAAATATTTTTTAAAAACCATAGAAGCACATTTTGTGTTTGTGAGACGCTAATCCTCAGAGACTGCCAAGGTTACTCAAAGACTGAGCCAACTGCCATGTAGGCAGGACTTGCACTGAGCTAATCTAGCATGCTGCACATACACAGCTCCTTCAAATCTGGTTCTCATTCGTTGTCAGCATTCTTTATTTGTTTACACCACTTCTTCCACTTTTAACTCATTCTCTGGTCATCATTCGTCACCTCTGGACTCCAAACACTAACCCTGCAAGGCACGGGTTTTTCCTTGGTGTTTACATTCCATTTCTGCTTGTTTCTTTCCCAGTGGTCATGTTGTCTGCATATCAGGCTCTTGGTCCATCGTTGCAAGAAAATTGTCTGAAGATTGAAGTCACTCCAGCACAAGGTTTCAACATTCCCAGAGTTGCGTATGACAATTACAAATCGAGAGCAGTGTATTTCAGCTGTGCTTATCCACATCTGGTCACCTTGTGTCTTCTGGCAGGCAAATTAAGTGTGATCCTAATTGTGCACATGTGTTAATCAAGTTCTGCCCCTGATACCCAAGAGGCAGGAGGAATCTGTTACAGCTCCCAACTAAAATGCAAGGATTTTCTAGACCTTGCTGTAGGACAAATGTAAGGCATGCCTAGAAGAACAAACAGCACTATAGCAATGAGGCTGAGCTTATCGCTGATATTTTAATGTTGACCTTCTTGCTAAAATCCATGTGGTTTCTGAGGGATTCATCAACTTCAAAATATGGTCCCTTCCCCCCTTCCCTTCTCATCAGCCCCATACTAGGCTTAATAAGGAATGGTCCCAAACCCATGCCTTTTTCTGGGACATCTCTAGAGGAGCTAGCAGTAGGTTTAACATTTTCAAGGATATTTATTTATTAATGCGTGGATTTATGTGTCACATTATTGCAATTTATGGTGCAATAACAGAAATATTTATAAAACTGCAGCACAGAGGGAAAACAAGGAGGTTGTGCTGGAGAAAGAGGAAGAGGGAGAAATGGGAAGGGGTGCAGGATGGATTAGGAGGACCCATTTCTGCACAGGCTTTTTTCCAAGTTTCCGGGTTGAAGAAAGGGAGGAATACTATAGAACTGTAGAACATCCTGAGTTGGAAGGGACCCACCAGGATTATCCTTGTGGATGATCCTGGCCCTGCACAGGACAACTCCAAGCAGCACACCATGTGCCTGTGAGTGTTGTCTAAATGCTTCTTGAACTCTGGTTCAAGAGTGGTTCAGGCTGGTGCTGTGAGAACTTCCCTGGGGAGCCTGTTCCAGAGACCAACCACCCTCTGGGTGAAGAACCTTTCCCTAGTATCCAACCTAAACCTCCCCTGACACAACTTCAGGCCATTCTCTCAGGTCCTGTCACTGGTCACCACAGAGAAGAAATCGATGCCTGCCCCTCCTCTTCCCCTTCATGGGGAAGTTGTAACTGCAATGAGCTCTCCCCTCAGTCTCCTCTTCTCCAGGCTGAACAGACCCAGGGACCTCATCTCCTTCTCATACAGACCCTTCATCATTATTATAGTGAATCACCAAAATTACAGTAAATGCGAAAGGTCAGGCTACTGAGTCTAGAGAGAGAAACATCGAAGTCGGCAGCCTGATTTAGAATTCTTTGGTTGCCCTGTTTGTGTCACGTTATAAATAAATCAGATTCCAAAATACAGAATGCATTATTCTTATCTATATTCTCCTTCTATGGCCAGGTGGCCAACTTAATGGATGAGGGAAAGGCTGTGGATGTTGTCTACCTGGACCTTAGTAAAGCCTTTGTCACTCTCTCCCACAGCTTTTTCCTTGAGTGAACAGGTGGATTATTCATGGCTGGACTTCATCTTTAGAGTCTTTTCCAACCTAAATGATTTTGTGGTTCTACTATCATTTTCCTACATGGAGTCAAGATATACATGTGAAAAGTAGGTAGATGTGGTCGGTCAGTCCTAAATGCTGCAATTCCTTCACAGATCAGTGCTCTCCGTGTGGAATAGGTCACACCAAACCTGTGCTGAGTGCCTAGAACACACCCAGCTCCCCTTTACCTGTAGTTACAGGTACCTCTTATCCAATCAATGCAAACTCTACATGAACTACTCCAATATTACCTAGTTTAAGCCTTTCTCTTGCAATTTCCCACTTGCTGGCATCATAGGGTAGACGTTCACACTGCTCATCTAAGGGGACTTCATCGGGGTCCATTATGATTGACAGGTAATGGTTGGTCTTCGTTTCAGAAGAATAAGGCTAGAAAACAAAGAATATTGCAAAATGAGAAAAAGGATAAGGGTATCTGTCAGCATCTTCTTGTTTGGATCAAGGGTTCCAAATTCATTCTGTTCACAAGCCTGCATGTTTCACTGCAAAGTGGATGGTTTGGTTAAGCACTCTGACTTTTCTATATATTAAAAGAGTTCTTATATAAAAGAAGCTCCTTCCTCTAGCTTTCCTCCTATGTGGAGGAAATGTGACATACCAGTTTCTTGAATGAAATCCATGTGGGTCTGTATTAACATACGGTGTTATGACACAGGCCCTCTGCACAGTCAGGAGAAATATTTCCAGCAAGTGACTAAACATTGCTGATAAAAATAACTTTCCTTCATGATTGTGCAAAGCAAGAAGGGGCCACATGCAACAGATGGAGTTCTACTACCAGTGTTTATTTGTTCCATATATCCTGCAAAGATGGGTCATATGTGGTTAGAAGTTGTGCAAGACAAGTTGTTGGGACACTGGACATTATACACTTCAAAAACTGCTGACAAATTTTTAGGACTTTTTATTTCTTTGGTATAATTTCTGAAAAATGTACTCAAATCATTTGAGTCTGGAGGAATTTATAAACAGGTGAACTCAAACACGTAACTTAAAACATAAAACTTCAAATTAATTTTCCAGTTTAATTTCTCCTGAGCAACTGGGTTATCTACTTCACATGAGAAATGTAAGGAAAGATGAACCTGATCTGAAAGTTTCCTGCAGTTCATCCGTTTTGAAATACAAGTCCCTTCAGAGACCATCAAGACTGCCATTGTAAAAAAATGGCACTAAGTCCACTGGACTTTTCTTGAAGCAGGAGTACTTATATTTCTATAGAAAAGGTCTAGTGTTTGCCATAATTTCCTGGCTATTGGTTGGAATTAATGGGAAATCTGCAGAACTGAACCTGAATGTGCTGTTTTTCCTAAACTCGTGGAAGTAGCACTTGGGCAGAGGCACATAAATACCACAAACATACAGAGAAAATCACATATTCTCTTTTCTATAATTTGCTTTAACTGCCTCCAATGTCTTTCAACTTCCCTACTCTACAGCTTGGAAATATGTCTTTAATACCTGCATTTCCAGGTAAGTTTTTTGAGAAGGATATTACTAGCTGTGCATGCCTTGATTACAAACATGACTAGACTAAAATGACAGTAATTAACAACTGCTGTTCTAGTTGCTTTTCACCCTCTCCAAACCCATAAATTTTGTCCCAAGAAGGATTGCACTGATGCTTGGGGGAAAGTCAGGAGGCTTAAAGCCTGGCTCCAAACCATTCACTAAGTCTGGAAAGGGCATGGATAAATGTGATATGGTAGAAACAGAAACTTGTGTGGTGCTCCAGAAAGGGCATTTCTATATAGAGGTATGAGTACCAGGCTGCTCCTACCCATCACATTAGAAGAGCTTTTAAGTGAACCCATCCCAGAAAAAGCAATAGGGGAGTGGAAAATTCAGGCAGTTTCCCACAGTTCTTTCTTCTGATGCACTCAATATCAAATATTTGGCACAATTAAAGATTTGAAGCAACATTTTCAATGATGAAAAATTGTTAAGAATATAATCTGTCCCTGAGTGTATCACAGAGAGGCTTTAAGAAAATGCTCTTGGAGAGCATAGGTTTTTTTCTCTTGTGGCAACTTAATTCGTATATAAAATTTACTTCAGAGCTAATTCCAGACATAAATCTTTGAGACTAAGAGACCATAAACATAGACTAACACTAGCTGGAAAGGCTAATCTGGAAAGGAGCCTTAATTTGTCATTTAGTAAAGTCCCTTGTTCTACAGTGATAATGATGTTTTTATTATCTTTTAACAGTCTAACAAGTTTTGGTCTCATAAAAAAATAAAATAAAATAAATCTTCACCCCCTTGCTACGTTTAAAGCTTTTCCCAAGATTTGCAGTCAGGTTATAACTTGCTTCATCATTACTGTTGAGCATTAGGTACTGGTCCCACTTGCCTTGTAATTTCTCTTACAGTATGAAGCTTTTCCACAGCTTCAGCTGACCTCTGCTCTCCTTTCCCCCCAAACTCCCACATGTTTCTCCTCACTAAAGCTTGCAGCAGTAGGGATGCAGGCAAAGTGATTGCTGCCATACCGCCCTGATTTGGGGGTTTAGTGCTGCTTTCCCATCAGTCAATAAAAGTTCTCAGTAGCCAGCCTAAGATCCCGGCAGCCCTTAAGGCAGGTTGAGATAAAACAGTGCTTCAGGCTGCAGGGCTCCTTTGGGAACTCAGCCAGCTGGGACGTGGTGGCTGTGGTGGCTGTGAACAGATCCCTGTGGTGCTGCTCTGTGATACCCCTGGGCTGGTGGTGCCAGGGAGTGAGGAGAAGGGGGCACCCAGCCATTCCTCAGCTCATGTCTTGTGGTGCCCCCACACCTTCCTTCAAATCCATCTGCTCCTACACGTTATGCTGAGATCTTTCTGCACGGCTGAGGAGTTGTATTTTCTGCTGTGGTTTAACCCACACACGCCATACAGTGCAGACAGGGTGCTGTCAGCAAAAAGAGGCTTTAAACCATCACAGTCAGCCTTGGAGAAGAAGGAGGGTCAGCTGCAGGGGCTGTTAAATCCATCATGTTGATACAGGATCACCTGCTTTTGAAGCTGCACCATCAAAACTCCTTCAGTAAAATATCACTTTGGAAGTGATGTAATTATACCAGACACTGCAAACCAGACCCCAGCACATTCTGCGAAGATCCGTCATTCCCACTCACTCAGATCTTCAAAGACATTAAGATGCCAAACCCCCACAATTTTTATAAGGGAATGAGGATGCCTTGGGTGTGAGTCAGGCACCCAAATTCTTGTGAGCCTCAGAGCCTTGTCCCCACCCAGGCTTTTCTTTCTGGCTTACTCATACTCAGTCTTGCAAGTCACAGTCCTCCAACATCCATCAGCAGCCTGGTTATTGCACCAGGAACAAGGGTGAGCAGTATCAAAGAATCACAGAATCACAGGATATTCTGAGCTGGAAGGCACCCACAGGGATCATTAAAGTCCAGCTCCTGGCCAGCCCTAAGAGTTATGCCATGTGCCTGAGAGTGCTGTCCCCTTGAACTCTGGCAGACTTGGTGCTGTGAAAGTGAAACAGATTTGGTTCTTTGGTAGACTCAGCAATGCCAGCAGCGTGGGAAAAATTTTCTAACGTGAGCAAAGAGCTGCCAAGGAGACGCAGGTGCCACCGGGAGATGCCTGTCTGTTCTTACCCTCTTCAGCTTGCGGATGAAGAGGGTCAACAGGAGCCAGAACAGCGTCGCAGCCACACAGGTACAGGTCAGAGTTATCAGCTCCAGGTTTGACCTCTCTGATATGCCTGGGAAAATCAAGTGGTAAACATATTAGAAAATGACCTGCAAACCAAGGGCACCTCATGTTTTTTTGCCATTAAAATAAAATACCAGGAAGGACCAGCTCTTTTCAATGGGGTGTTAATCTCTGTTTGGACTTGGCTCACAGAGCAAAATAAAAAGTCTCCTGCAGCCTCAGGAGAGGACAAGGCTGCACAGAGGGGATGGGTCTGCTGGGCCTTTCCCACAGGGGGTACTGTGGTGTGAGAGCTGCTGCTAATGTGCAGGAGAAACTCCTGGGAGAGCTTGTGCTGGTGTAGGCAGCAATGACTCCAAGTGTGACCCAGGGCATGTTGCCGTGCTGCTGCTTGGGGTTTGCTGTCCAGGACCTGATGCCTTTCCTCATCCACTGCTCAGAGAGCTCTTTCCTGCTGTTGGCTGAGCCCTGCAGCCTGCACCTCCATCCCAGACACGCTGGAAACCCACCAGCCCTCACCAGAACCATGGCTGGGTGCGACCTAGGGATTCTCTTGGAGGCTGGTGGTGCTGCCAGCAGGAGCCCATGAGCTCTTCTTCCCATGGCTTGGATGGATCTGATCTGTCACCTGGGAGCTCAGCTCATACACAGCATGGTACAGGGGTCTTGAACCCCATTCCTTCTGGGCAGAGACCCAGGGCATATGGCCCAGCACTGCCTGCAATCCACTGCTCCCCTGGCAGGCTCTGTGCCCTCAGGTCTCCTGCCAGTCACAGCAGCAGCACATGACCAGGCTCCCTGAGGGAACACGGGACACCCTCCTTTCCCAGAACCCAGAGAGCTCTAGAAACCAGGGAACAGATTAAGCACAGAAGGGGAAAAAACCCGACAACAACTGAAAATGAAGTGGCAAGAAAACATGAACATTAGAAATCTGGAAATTATTAGAGCTCACTGACAGATCTTAAAGCCAGAATAAAACTCACTTCAGACTGCTATTTAGGGATTTGTAAAATAGTTTCAGAGCAGTTTGTTTTGCAAATCCTGTGATCGCATCAAAATCCCACACTTCCCACAATATGTTTTCCATCTGATTGGTAGCAAATGCAAAAAGAGCCATCATATCCTGCCTCTTATTCTGATATACCCTCTAGAGAGGGTAAATGAGAGGACAAGGAGGAGTGATTCTGAACATGATTTCACAGTAGTTTTGTCAACTGCGCTTGCAGAGTTTCAGAGCCTGGCAGCTTGGTGTTACTCCCGACAAATGAAAAAGGTATTATTATGTCTCACTGGTGGGTTTGCGGGGTAATCCAGAGGGATGTACTGCCTGGTTTTAGGCAAGGCTACAGAGCCTTGTTCAGAGGATGTGTTGCTTAATTAACATAATATCTTTCCTCCCTAAAAATGATAATCAGATCTGTATTCATGCCCTGTATCTAAGATTCCCCTGGTGTGTCCATTCTGGAGCTTTGAGAATAAAGCTCATTGAGGAAAAACAACTACACATACAGATACAATAGTCCCCAAAACTACCAGCGGTGTTCTTTTTTCACAAGTATTTTTATAAGTACTTGATTTAGATACGGGACATAGTGATGGCACAAATAATACAGCATAATGAAGCTTGCCTATTCTCTGGAATCAGTATTTCCTTTTAGGTTTGGATAGTCTCCTCTTGCTTCTGAGCAGCACTCCTGCAGATGGCAGATAATAGTTTCTGACATTTATTCAGCAAAACCTGGAGGGGCTGAAAGTTCATTGGTTGTCACATCTTCACATGGCAGGACACGGAAAACCCAGAGGGTACAGCCAGGCCTGGGGTGGAGGACAGCAACCCTCTAACCACTACAGTGACTGCCCTGGAGTCAGCAGAGTTGTGAAGGTGCTGTCTTTGAAATGTTTGAGCATTTTGAACAACCAGAAAGTATTTCTCCAAGCTGGGATTGGGCTGGGTTATCAAATGCCAGACACCTTGCCTTGCTAAAAGCCTTGGAGCCAAAGCTCTCTGAGTGTCTCTCAGCTGGGTAGAAAGAGGTTTGATTTGAGGCAGAACAGGCAGAAACACTCTTAGGCCTTAGGATTAGCAGAGTTTGATGAGGCTGTAATCAGTACCAAATCCCTCTCTTTGCCTGGCAGCCGAAGATTTCAGGCCTCCCCTTACACCCCCATCCCAAACCTTTGCTCACCAGACACCTCATTAGACAGACTTTTCCCCGTGTGCAGCTCTGTCCCATCTGCCTGACTCTGCCTCAAGCAGCAGCCCCCTTTCTCCCCCTGACCCCCTCCAAAAGCCCCCTACACCACCCCACGTCTCTGCAGGGCTGCAGAGGGGTGAGGAGGGGACGAGTGAAGAAGTGCCACCCGCAGCAGCTTCTCTCTTTCAGTGGCAGCAGAAGCCATGAGAGCCATGCAAGAATGCCAAGATGAGAGCCTGGATTAATGTGCTGATCCCTCCAGCTACCACCTCAAGCCTTTGGCTGATATGAGCTTTCTCATTAGGCTTTCAGCTCTAAACACCTAAACATTGTGGCGCAGCTCAGGTGTCAACCAAGGAAAAAGCAATGCCTAGGGCAATAACATAACTCTGCTGCACCCAAAGCATCCCTCACCCCTCTATGGGATCTACCCTGCTTAATCCATGTGGTCTCACAATCACAGCTCTGCAGCACTGGGATGGGTGCTCAGAGATGCTGAGTAATGTCCACTCTTGGAGGTTGTCATAACTTAGCCAGACCATTGGCAATGAGCCTTGTTTGAACTGAGGTTGAGCTATGGTTGAACCACCAGGACTCCATTCCAACCCTCTCTGGTGGACTTCTGAGGCAACAAGAGTCTTAGTGTTCCCTGAAGTCCACATTTACTCTTACAAACTTAAGTAATTACCCAGGCTAAACTTCATTTAGTAGCTGTGGGAATTTCAGTTAAACTTCATAGAGAAGTTTCTGATGACTTCAGCATGACTCAAAAGGCATAACAGCTCTTTGAGATGCAAAGTCAGAGGGGGGGAGGAAGGGAGGGAGGGAGGGAGATAGAGAGGTAGATAGAAAGAAAAGCTATTTAAAACAAGTAATTTTAATAAAAGTTATTTTAAAAGCTAACACTGTTTTCATAGTGTCAGAATAGTTCAGTGAATACTTAATAAATGAGATGTTTTCCCTTTCATCAGCAGGGTTCACATTAGTTATCAAAAGTCAGCTTTAAAACAGGGCACATTGCTGTATTCTGTTGCTTGTTATATGCCCCTATTTCAGTGAGCATGAGCTGTAAAAAGTGCCCCTTCCTTTGTCAACACATCTCCTTCAAAGCAGCACCTCTGCAGCTAACTGTATCCCTGGCTCCTGCTGACAGGGGCTGCCAGGGCCCTCAGTAGGGGAAGCAGGGCATGGCTTTCATGGCAACTCTGCGAGCATGTTGACCCCCCAAAAGAAGCTGCCCAAGAGTCTGCGTTCCCAACATGCCCTTCAGCATTTCTCCCCAGACTTTTAGGGATACAGTCTCCTCCACCTGCTGGGTGCTCTGGCAGCCATTTGCTGTTTCTATTCTGTCCTTGCAGATTTGCTGCCTCTTCAGTTCCTCAGCCCAAAGCAAGCAGAGAGGTTGGTCTGACATGCCCACAAACGTGGCCCTTCTTCTCCACAGACAGCCCAGCAACCCCTGCTTCCAAACCAAACACAGCCTGCAATTATTTAAAGATGTCCCTTTGATTCCACCATCCATTCATCCATCTCGGACACAAAAATAACACATTGTTTTATCTGTGAGCATAAGAATGTTTTTTTTCAGAGGAAAAAAAGAAAGCAGACTGTTTCTTTCCTGACTCATTCACAAACTACTCTTCCAACCTGCTAAACGTGGCCACTGACATGGGGAGCTGCTCTATTCCCTTTGGTCTGCAGCCCCATGTCCCGAGAGTCCCGGGACAGAGGCAAGGCTTTGGTACTCACAGCAGCAGGCACAGGGCCTGTGTTCCTCAGAGAGACAAGAAAGTGGCAAAGCTTAGAGAGACCCCCACATTCAAGCCCTGATCTTGTCCCTCCAGGCTCAAGGATGAGGTGGGAGGCTGCCATTTCCTAGGAGAGGGACAGACACTCCACAGCAGTGTAGGAATGGGTGAAAAAACCTCTAGGTACATCCCTTTGTGTCTTAGGAAAAGAGTAGAAAGAAATTTTCCTTGATCAGAGCAGATAAGACAAACTGTCTCTCTTTTTATCATCCAGTCTCAAAGCCATAAATTTTAACGTGGTAGTCTACATCTCCTGCTGCCACAGGAGTCGTATAAGAACATTGCTAGTGGTCCCTCAGGACATGTAACCACAGAAAAAGCCTTCCTCGCTGCTCTCTTTCCTCTCCTCTGGACTAGGATATATGACTTCCTAGAAGCCATCTGACAGAATGCTTGTGGTTGTAATGAACAGCCAAGCTTCAATTATGCTAAAAATCAATACAATAATGAATTACATTGTCCAGGACTATGAATTAGTAGGATGATTTGGACAGCAAGCTCCTGGCACATGTTATTCATTTAGCTGTTACAGCAGCTGTGAAAACCTTAGTATTACCAAGGTACTTAGGGGGAGGTGATTCTGCCTCTCTGCTCCACACTTGTGCCCCATCTTGAGTGCTGCATCCAGCCCTGGGGCCTCCAGCATAAGAATGATGAGGACCTTTTGGAGCAAATTCAGAGGATGGTCATAAAGATGACCAGAGGCCTGAAGCACCTCTCCTACAAAGACAGGCTGAGACAGCTGGAATTGCTCACCCTGGAGAGGAGAAGGCTGCAGGGAGACATTTTGGCAGCCTTCCATTACTTATGGGGGTCTAACAGAGAGCTGGAGAGTCACTTCTTCCAAGGGTGTGATAGGACAAGGGAGAATGGTTTCACACTGAAGGAGGGGAGGTTTAGATTAGATATTAGGAAGAAATTTCCTACTCTTAGTGTGATGAGGTCCTGGCACATGTTTCCCAGGGAAGTTGTGGATGCCGCATCCCTGGAAGTGTTCAAGGCTGGGTTGGAGGGGGCTTTGAGCAACCTGGTTTGGTGGAGGTGTCCCTGCCTTCCACTAGACCAGGCTGCAACTAGAGGCTGTTTAAGGTTCCTTCCAACCCAGACCATTCTATGATTCTATAATTATTCATAAGGGGATAGGTGTTTTAACTTCTCAATTTCACCAGTTAGGCCAGCCCCCATATACTTATCCCTGACCTTTTAAAGCAAAAAAATCATTGCTTTTTAAAGCAAAAACGTAGTATCATCACCATTAACTCCGACTGCTAATACACTCATGGCAAAAAATCAATACTAGTTGTAATTGTCTTGTGCTGCAGGGTGGTATCCAAATACTTAGTAGTATTCAGACACATTTGGCAATTGTATGAGAACATCCACAAATATATAATGTCTGCCTAAGAGGCCTGGTGATAGTCGAATTTTCTTCTGCAATGAGCAATTAATGCATTTAGGACTATTTACTTAACACCAGGTCAGTAAAATAGAGTATGTCAAATTTAATTCATACACGACACTGACTTACATGGAGAATGTCAACCTACTTCTCTAATGTCATAATTCATGAGCCAAAAGGGTATTCAATGAAAGTGAAAGGTCACTGAATAAACTCTCTTTTTTATTCAATGTAAAATTATTTGATAGAAATCACTGCCACAGGAATGAGTTGAGATTGTCAGAAGGCAGAACAGTGCTGGACATTTAAATGAATACCAAATAAATCGAGTAATGGTTACAGAAATAACTAGATCAAACTACTTCTTTCAGTAGTACCTTTGCATATGTAGCTATTGCTAGACCAGAATCTTCTAATCTGATTTCGCAGTTCATTTTACATTGAAAATAAACAAATTACAATATTCCTGGCCCAAAATTTCTGTGGAATCAATGAAATGGGAAATGGGAAAATGTGTGGGTAGGAGAGTGTTTCTTACCCTGTTTTTTGTTTGTTTTGCTGATACTAAATTTACATTTGTCTTCTACCCTGACCTGATCTTTGTTGGGTTGAAGCAATTCGTCTTTTTAGGCCAGTGTAAACACACTCTGAGTTAGCATTTCCTGCTGGGCTTCCTTTCCAACCTGGTACGCTTCCCTTGCTAGGACTTCCTTCAAATTGCTTCAGAGATCACCAGATGAGTCCCAGGTCATACCCTTGCCCTTCCAGCCAGAGCAAGAACATCACTCTGGAAAGCTCTCTCTTCCCACTTACCTTGTACCGTGACATATGCCGCGCTCTCCACGGACCCTTTCAAGTTGGTGGCGATACACTGGTAAAGTCCTTCATCCTCCTCTTTCACTCTTTCAATAAACAGCATTCGGCTTCCGGGCCCTAAAATTATTCCTGTGAAATGAAATATTTTGCAATGAGAGGGAGCCAGGATATAAACAAAAACTGGCCCTTGTGTAATAATATCTGCTTCAAGTTCTTCTCAAAAGAAATCTGAGCTGCAGACTGCACGGCACAATGTTATCTGCAGGAAAGACAAATACGCTTGGAAGCTTTGCGAATCTTTTGGAAATCAGCGTTTACAAAGCATTTGTGTGAGTCAAATAGCACAGCCTAAGGGAATGATCTTGGAAGTACTTGGTAGTGTTTATGTTGATTCGCACTGTGCTTATGCTTTCATCCAAGTGAGCGCTTTAGTGCGTCTCCAGCTTTTGGAAAAAGGGTCATCTTATTACTGCACTTACAGGCCCAGGTCTGCCCCAGAAGCAGCTCAAGTTTAGAGCCCTTCCAAAAGCCATTCAGACTGCCCCTGTGGGCAGCAGACTTGCTCCAAATCTCAGCTGCCCATGTGGCATGGAACGATGGGCTCCTTTCCAAAGGGGCGCTGGATAGTGCAAAGAGAGTTCTCATGGGATGTACCCTAAAACATACGAGTTACCTGAAGTTTTAAATATCTTGTTTATTCCGGCTAGGTCAACCCAAAAGCCAGACTGGGCAATACTCCAAGGAGCAAGGAAGAGGCATGGAGCAAATTTGGCCTCAGGACTGCTGCTAAGGCACCATCTAGCCAGGAAATATGCAGTCAAGTACACACTTGTGTTTGGCTCCATCAGAACTACAGTCCCATCAAAATGTATTCCCACCACCTATTTCAGGCACCTAAGTACAGGGCTCTGACCTACCCTCTGGAGACATCTCTCAGACTCCTAATTGTGTATGTTGCATTGCACCTAGTTAGACACATAACATTCATTTTGGAAGACAGTGTTATGAATGCACACTACACCGATGTGGTCCTTGTAAAGCTTCATGGGATCTGACTCTAGATTAAGCTGAGTGCCTGGGCTGCAAGTCTGCACAGGCTTATAACTCAGTTGGAGAAATCCTCGGAATTTTTTCCAGTTGTTTTTATTCATGCTACAGTAATTGCCAATAATTCAGGACAGAACCATAGCTACAAACTTTCTAAAACATTCTGCAGAAGACTACACTTATAGTTCAAGTTCCTATGGACCAAACATCTCTGAACATTTTTGCTGAGAGTGTGACGTTAGCTCAGTGTGAGCTTCTGATCTGAATGTGCATGAACTCCCATGAGAAAGGTTTTGCCTTTTCCTCTGTCGTTCATTTCCATCTGAAATATCCAAGGAACACTTCCATGACTGTGGTGCCAGCAGCTGGACATTTAGCCTTAGCTGATCTTTGAAACCACATTCCAGAAACAGCAGTAAACATGTCCCAAAATTTTCCTGTCATTGAAACATGCCCCCTGGGAAGCTGTTCCTTTCTGTTGCATGAGACTTGGATTTCTCTGCCACCAATAGATGCATTTGGACTTTGGACACCCCAGATGTGGATTTAGTCTCCTGGAGAGCTTGTGACTCAAGAACAGACTTTGAATGCCTGACCACAGACTCTTCCTGGTACTTCTACACACATCACAAGAGCTTAGTTTTCTCTTGCCTAGTTATCTGCTGGCCAAGACACCTGATCTTTGGGCTCCCTCTATAATAAATGGAGGGAAATACGTTTCTCTGGAGATGACTCTTACAAGACGAAATTTTTTTCACCGATTCCATAGAGACCTGTTGTGTCTGGATCTCCAGCCTGGCTCACGTTGTGGAGTGAGACAGAATAACCTGGAGCCTCTGGGCTGCTGCCTGACTGCCTTCCTTACATCTGGGTACTGATGCCACTGACTCTGGAAATGGCTTCCTAAGGCAGATGAGTAAATAAAAAGCCTTCTAAGAGGTAGGTGAGTACACAAAGCTCTCACCTGGTTCTTGCTGTATTTCCGCATGGTTTTTAAACCAGGATATCTGGGGCTCAGGAATACCACGAGCCTGGCACTCCAACATGGCAGAATTACTGGCGTTCACTGTCTGATCCGTAAGCTGCCGCAGCAGGGCTGGTGCCTCTTGAGCTATAAGACAAAACAACACCTTTGTTTTACATTCCTGTAATGGTGGGGATTTAATTATCTTCCCTACCCTTGTTTTACAGGTGTTAGAGAGTGCTATGGCTGTTCTATCAAGTTCATTTTTCACTGATTTTATTTACTGTTCTACTTTGCTCGGAAGGGTTTGGTGTGTACAGAGAACTCCCATGACTCAGCAATAGCAGTGAAGACCCAGTGGTGACAGTGTTCAAAAGATTTTCTCAGTTCCACAACCAGCCATGCTTGTTTGTATGGAAAGCAATGAGTTTCAATGAAAGCTCAGTTTTTCATTCATCATCAAAAGAAACAACGGTGACACCAAAGGTTTGAAGAATCATCAGGACACCCTTGTAGCAGAGCATCTCTGTGCTGCTGATAGCACCTTGCAACTCCATACACCGTGATATCCATGAATGTGACTTTGATAATTTACTTACTTTGAAGAGTACAGTTACAAATCATATTCAGTAAACTCACATAATCACAAACCAGGAACCATGAGCACAGAAGCATTGAACCAAAGTCTTCATAACTTATTCCGCTTTTGTGTTTCACATATTTGGCTGAACATACCCAGGCCTGGCCAAACCACATCATAGCATTTCAAAAACACACTAAAAACTATAGTCATCTAAAAATTATAGTCATCCCTTAAAGAAACAAAAAAATCTCATCATCATTTCAAACCCTTGCCGCTCCTCTCCTCATTTCATACAGAGCCGAAGGCTATTTTGACAAAGGTCAGAATATTTACAACATTTATGCACATTATATGACAACATCTTTCATTCACATTTGCAAATCTCACATAATTATTTTTGGTATATTGGTCCATTTAAAGCAGCGACAGAGAATTCAGGGAGCTCCTGAGCTGTGTCACAGAAGGAGATGCTCTGCAGATTCCCTCAAACTCCCTGATTTTTTGTAACATTTCCCTTTAAGGACATGGCCAGAAGCAGCAATTACCAACATGGTAATACACACATTCCAAATATGAAACGAAAAAAACAAAGCAGAAACCAACTATTTGTACATGTTTTCTTTTAAGCTGCAAATGATGCCAATACACCAAGTTCAGTATCAGCTGAATTTCTGATATTCTGTGTTTGGAAGACTTTTCTTTTTCCTTACAGAAAAACGTGCCATCAGACATTTACATCTTCATAATTATTTTCTTACCAGCTGTAAGTAAAAACTCTCCAGAAACACTGTTAAAGCAGGCTACCTTTGCTATGCCCTTTCCCATGGAAACTAATTCCAACATAGTCACGACTGTGCAATGACTATGGCTTTTGGGGGGTTTTCTGAGCTGCAAGCCATTAATTTCCACAGGCAATGCTATTTGTTGTTTACAGTCTGGCAGAGAATTTGTTCTCTCTTCCCAAAGAGCATTGCTTATGCGAGGTGCTATAAATTCTTCATCACATACCTACACAATGGCAGAGACAACTACATTTGCCTTGCAGCCAAGAAGACTGCCCTCTTCTCCTTGAAACCTTGCCTTGATTTTTGCTCAGTTCTCCTTTTTCACAGGAAAAAGGTAGGTGAACCTGTGAACCTATGAACAGGTACGGTCTGAGGCACGTCCACATATGCGTGCTGAGAAGAACACGTATCACCAGTCCCTGACAGACACCCCAGCCCAAAGGTCCAAAATGAAGGTGGACAAGATGACACAACAAAGGCAAATCACACGTTCTGTGAGTTGTGATTAATTTTAATTTGTTTATAGCCATACACTAGAGATGGGTTTTCATATTAAGAAAAACTTTTTTGCTTAAAGTCATCATTCACATACTTTCAATAATTTCTCTGCTACAATCAGCTGATTTTTCAAGGACTTGGTCAACCTGAGGATTATTCTCTTTTGCACACCACCCATTTTCTCCCATTCAGTTTTTGCAGTGAAGCCAAGGGGGACAGTTTCCAGTGTCCCACTCTGCTCACTCCGAAGCCGAGGGTGTAGCCTGGCCACCAGCTCAATGTGGGGCTCAGTGCCCAGGGCAGCCCCCCAGACTGACCCCAGTCTTTGTGCTTGCCCTCAAATGGGCCAAACTCTGCTCTCAGTTACTCTGAGGAACTTCATTGTAGGCAGAATTTGGCCCGGGGGAGTGACAGGTGTGTCACAGAGGGGAGAAGAGGACACTGGTGTCAGAGTACTCCTCTGACCTAGGGTGGTAGGGAGGGGAAATTTGAATTTTTAAAAGGAAACAAAGGGAAAAAATTACCATTTGCTAATTTTGGGGTTTACATTTGCATTCCATCCATTTTTGCCCTTTGTTATGATTATGTTGTCTGTTCACTTATTTTTTATTAACCAGTACAAAAATATAAATACAAGCTTTATTTTAAACACTTAAAAAAAAAAAGAAGAAATATAATTCACACCTTTCTCCCTAAATAACATATTACACAACAGAAGGCAGGGAAACTCCCCAAACCCATGAGATTCTCCAGTCATCCGAAGACATCAAAAGTGATATCAGTAGTTTTTATCCTGCCACCAAGAACTGCTTTCCTCAAAGGTTTCCAGTGAGCTTTCTCTGTGCCATCCAACATGGGCAGCCACACCGGGATGCTGTGACATCCTTGCACAGTGTGGCCCTCTGAGTGCTGATTGAGACCAGGCTGGTGGGACATCCACTCAGCAGTGACATACATCATTGCAATGCACAACAATTTCACAGAAGAACAGACTAATTGCCACTTTGGGGTTTTTTTTGACCCAAACTCATATTTCCTGGTAACTGGCTGCTACAAATCATCGTGCTTCGGCTCCCAAGACCATGGAAAATTCATAATGTCCTGTCATCACCGCCCACCTTGCCATCAAATGTCTCCCCACAAAATACCCTAGGAAAGAAGGGGATTCTGTATTGTAGTTCTTCTGAAGAATTGCAAATGCCAAAGAGTGCACTTACTCCATTTTTAAGCAGTCACCAACAACTTCACTTGCATTTTAGGCATGTTTCAGGAAAAAAGAGAGCCTGATCTCTTTGCAAGAACACATTGTTTCTGGAAGCCATCACGTTAATAATGAACAAAAGAGCTACTGTATACAAGCAGGCTATAGGTGACATTTCAAGATATAAATGATTATTCTTTTCTTTACTCTGACAACTTCCAGGTTATCAATTGTTTTCTAAGCATTTTAGGCTCCGTGAAACTGGCATTATGGGGAAATGCTATTGTTTACCCCTTCACACTTGACAAAAGCAATTCCCACGTGAAAGGCAAGTTTAGCCGTGGGACACAGTCTCGATACCTAAAGGAGGAAATAGTCTGGTGAGTTCCCAAGCGCAAGAAACTGTCATGTTGTCACCCTCTATTTTAAAAGCACAGCCACTTTGTTCCTTTGCTGTAGCTATTTTGGTCATTGTGGTCTGTTTTGTTATGGCTTCTGTAAATGCTATATAAATGATCGATCATAAGTGTAACCAAAAATAATAAAAGCTATGTATTGTAAAAAAATAAAGTTATCAGATCTATTAAAAATAGTAACTTCTTCCTTATACAGAATTTATAACACAGAGAAACATCTCATAGCAAAATCATGACAAAGGAAAAGAAAAGGGGAAATGCTCACAAGGAATTCTTAGGTTGCCCTTAATTCTCCTTCAGCAGTTTGGCTGATTCTTAATCCCCATAATAAATCCAATTGTCATTTGCATACCAAAAGCAATGAATATTTTTAATGCCTTCAATTTTGAATTTGTATTTTAAAAATGTATTAACTCACTGTGCTGGCTAAAACCTTGTCAGTCGTGTTAGTGTAACATTCCTCATTTAATAAAATAATTACAGCATAACAAAATCCTGAATCTTCAGGCCAGAAGCAACACTCACACTTTCATCAGTAGTTTTTTACATTAGTGCAGAACTGACTTTAAAAATTGACCAACACAGCAACTGGAAGTCTACCTGGATTTATTTGGAGAAACATGGTTCACGTCTGTCAGTTGTAAAATCATCATTATTATAAATGATATTATAGATCTGTGCATTATATCAACATTTTTATTTCTTCCCTGCATACTTCTTTTAGAAGATACTTTTTAAGATTAATGTACTTTAGTGTAGAAAATAATTTCAAATAAATAAGCATTAGAACTTGCTCAGCAGGTAATATTTATAAGTCCATCAAGATCAGATTAAAATAAAAAACATATAGTCCAGTCAATCTCAAACTGAATTGTGCTCATTCTGCACATTCAAGTTAGCTTATTAAATGTCCAATGTTGACTGAAAACAGCAGTTTTTAAAGTTAATCAGTTTATTCAGCTTTGACACTTTTGATGAGGCCGATATCAAAGCAGAAGAAAAGATTGATCCAAAGTTTTCCTTATTGCTCAGTAGGAGACAGCAAGAGAAAAAATAACGACATGTAAAATGTAGCACAGGGGATCTTCCAAACCCCAGCTTCCACGTGCCTTTTCAAAGCAGAAAACACCCGTCTGAACTCAACTGGAAGCTCATGCGTTAGGATTTTGTTTGCTATTCCTCCTATTTCCAACCCACGGGGAAATGAGCACCACCTCAGGGCTTGAAAGGTAGCAACAGTAATAAAAAAATCAAGATGATATGAGACATCTCTTACTGTTTAATGAGTCCTTTAATGTTTTACATTGCTTTGTGTTGTACAATCATTCCTTGTGCTTTTATATTTGAGGCTCCGAGAGTAAACAGCCTTTTTGTTGCAGTGCTCACCTCTGATCGTAACGTCTTTCTTTTGAAGCACTTCTTTCCCCGTGTATATGTTCCTTGCTCTGCAGGCATAGGTGCCTGAGTGTGCCAGGGAAACGTTTTTGATGGTCAGAGTGAGGGTGATGGAGTACTCCCTGTTGTGAGACTTTTTTGCTTTCGTTTGATTGTTGACTGTCCTCGGTAAAATCCAAGCAATGTCTTTGTACAGGAATTTGTTGGCTGAACAGGACAATACCAAATTCTCTCCTTCAATGGGCATTTTTTCCAAACTAATATGGAATCCGCTTGGTATATCTGTCAAAAACCAAGAACACTTTTAAGTTTATACGAAACGAATGAGCCAAAATTAACACAGCATATATCTTCCCGTTTATCAGGAAGTCTTTGAACTAATCAATGTCGTTGTCTTCCTGCTCAAGTGTGTAATCTTTCATACACTAGGCTCCAGCTATTCTTATAATTTGTCTTGGAGCTATGATACACTTGGCCTCAGACATCAGCTGGTGTAAACTGAAGTCACTCTTGGAAGTAATAAGTATGTATAAACGTTACGCCAAGTTAAGAGAGACTGGGGCAAGGTACCAAAAGCAGAAATATTTAAGAAGAGTGCAGTGGAACTACGAAAAAGGAGGAAGGAATATTCTGATAACAGCTCCAGCTTGTGAACTGCATAAGAGGAAAGGAATCTCAAGAGGGCAGTATAAAAATAACATATTTCATCATGTTTGGTTGTATTGTTTTCAGGTTATTCATAAGAATTCAGATAAAGTATGTCCATTTCTTAAAAATGCTTAAAGTCCTGAGAAATTACAGCATCTGTGGCCACACGCCTGAGATTTCCCTTGAGGCAGAGGTGTTTACCCTCCCTGCATTTAAAGCCTGCCAGCCACCCAAGAGATAAGCAGAAGCAGTACCCTCTGCCTGGGGTGGCCAGCTGTCTGTGGGCAGCCCTAGGATGAAGATACTTTGTTTAGATGACTTGGCATTAAACACAAGTGAAAGGTACTTTGACCTGACAGAAATCACAGGTCATTGCACTAACAATTTACTAAGTGTAGATATGGCTTAAGTTTTCACTCCACAGCAGATGGTTCAGGCAGGAATAATTTAACCAGCAATGTAGAAAGTCCTACTTGAAAATGTCCTGTTTGCAGTTTATTGTAATGTTTCTTGCAACTTCCTCCACGTGGGGAGTGGTGCAGAGCTGTGGTGTCTTCCCAGCTGCCTCCACCTGGGGCTCAACCCTCCAGCGAGGCACTTACACCACTGACCTCAGTGAAAGTAGAAATAAGTTCCTGAGAGAAAGCACTTCCAAGTTTTACTCCTAGAATGCAACCTCTCTTGGTTTATTTGTAGCCAATATTCTGATAAAGTCATTTCCTTCACGGTCAAGTGACATCGTCTGTGGCCATTTTCAATTGTTCTTTCACTACTAATTGCTACGGCACTTGGCCGTAAACTTGACTTGAAATCCCAAGAATGGCTTCTTCTTTCATAAGGGAGAACTATATCTTCTTTTCTTGTTTCTTAGATCGTGAAAAGCTCAATGCTGACTTCCAGTCAGCTCATCCTTACAAGTGTTGCTTCAAGTTTATTGTCACTTCAGCAGGAATGTGTAAAAAGTAGCTCTCAAGTGAATAATATCCTACATATTCTTTCATTAACCTCTCTCATTGATTGATCAATCCATCAGAAAGTTTCTCCCTAAATCCCCATGTTTCAAACTGAGCTGCCTTGCCTCCCAGGGGAGCCATGAGCATGACCTGCTCACTGCTCCCTGCCTGTTGGAAGCCTGGTATCAGTCGTTCCCCTGAACGTCCTCTTTTCCACATTTAGCCCTGAGTGTTAAACAGAGGGTAAATGAGCTCCTGCTAGTCCTGAATTGAAATTTCTCCTGACAGTAGATGCCTTCCAGGGAGAGGCCTGATTTCTGCTGGTTGAACTCATTGTGCCCCTGCAGTGGGAGCAAAGTGTGTGCCCATCACCAGCTGTAGTTCAGCTGTGCAGTCTAAAGATCAGCCTAATGGAGGCCATGACACTAAAATATTGGACTGGGTATTAAAGACTGTGGGTTGACTTTTTCCACTTACATTCCATTGGAATACCATTTTTCCCTCTCTGTCAAACAAAGCTATAAAAAAAAATTCAAATTTCATGAACTCATCTGTGGGTGACTACCATCAGCCGTTTGATATGGAAGAGTGTGTGGTGCCAGATTCTGATCACAATCAAGAACATGTTGACTGGAAGTGCTATTAAGATGAAACATCTCCATACATGCAATACATTATATTCAGCCTCAGCTGCCAAAATGTAGACATCTACTCGAATATAGTTGTTCTGTGTTCTGTATATGGGCAAAAGTTTACAGTCCATGGGGTGACACAGACTTCTCCAGAGTGCAGTGTGAACCATCCCTTTCAGATGGGTCAAATTCCTGGTCCCTCATGCTTAATTATAAAGAGATCCTACGTGATCAGCTTAGGCTTATATACATAACTTTAAGTTCGAAGAAGTGAATACTATACTTGATATTGTTAAAAAGCATTAAATTCAGATACACTTAAAACCAATCAAAAGGCCAACATTTTGAATATGGGTAAGTATTTGGAAGAAAGCAATTGCTGCATCTTACAGTACATTTCAAATTGTTCTGATGTGTGCTGGGAAAGCCAGGGTAATTGTTAGAAATAGTGGTAATTTTTGCTTCTGAAGATGCCAGTACTCAGTTAAAGCTAAGAAGAGCCAAGCAAAACTCTTAAGGTGAAACCAAAGGCCCCTGGGAACTGAGGCAAATGAATTATTTTTAGCCTGAAAGGATAGCATGCCAACAGAGTAATAGAGTTACAACTACTTTCATGTTGTCAGGTCTGGAGCTCTTCCTCAGTGTGCCTTCTGTGAAGACTGCTTTCTGAATAAATCTAGGGACAAAAGCAAAATGCGCAGGATTCCAAAAGAATCATTTGTTTAAAGGCTACAAGCCTCCTAATATATGACACCTCTCACCAATTGTTACAGGCTCAGGCTAGCTAAATAACATGGCTGGGAATAATGTAAAAGGGTTTTATTTACTTTAGTGATTTGAAGCTTCCTGTGGAAATAGCTCCCAGGTTTCCTGATGGAAGATTTTGTTTATCTTTGCCAAGCACCATCAGGAATCTCAAAATAAAATGCGCTTAGTGACATTGGGAAACCAGGGAGATAAGGCAGAGCTGTTCCTGTTTCACCCTCTGTAATTGCAAACACACCCATGGGCCTGCTGTGTGCCAGCAAAACAGCCCAAAATGTAGGGAAAGGGGCAGGCTGGAGGAAAGGGGGCTAATACAATTAAATTTGGCATAAAGGTGTTTTTACAGAGACTCTTTCCACACCAATAAGCAGGAGAGCTTTCAGAAATCACCTTTCTATGTTGCTTTTATATAAACTTCCCCATCTACTTTTGAGTCTTGAAAAATGATTTGCTTTTAGAGCTAAGTCAGTGACAATACATCAAAAATAACATTCATCTGACGGAAGCCATAGGAAAACTATTCCAAAGCCCATGGTCTTCATGTCACACACCCTCAGGCACAGTGTATAAAATTATGCATATCACTCTCAAACTTCCTAGGAAAAGGTAGGGAGGTTTCACTTTAAGCCCAGAAATAAATAGATTTACAGTAACTAAAGAAAGAGCTTGGTCTTCTTAGGTTCTCTCTGCTGGCACCACTCTCCTTATGTTTACCTTTCTCTGAAGGAGTGGAACCTGTCAGCTCCAACCTAGGGCTGGTGGGACGCGTTCTGCCTTCTGCCACCTTCCTAATGGTTTCTGCCTACATAAAAGAGACCCCTCACAGCACTGCAGCCACGTCACTGGAGTACGTGCATTTTCTCACCTCCAGGACAAGGGCTGAGGGAGGTTGCCTTCAAGGAAAGGGATCTTCCTGTTAAGAACAGGCTTTGTCTCCATCTGCTCTTTGGAGTCATTTCTGGCTTGTCCCTTTTACAGAGGGCAGCAGCTCCTTTTCCTACAAGGAATCATCCCCTCCAGCTTAGACACTTCTCTTAGACACTTTTGTGTGGCTCAGGCTGACTTCAAATGGCGCCAGCAGACTCAACAACATAAGATAAACTAGCCCTAAGCTGTCACACAAAACCTGAAGTATTGGTTTTGGACTCATCAGAAGGAAATACTTTGCAGTGTCCTGTTCACATCCATCAGCATTTAAGGCTCTCAGGTTTTTACTCCCTCTGTGCATTTTTCAGCACATTCTGGACGTGTTTGTTTCTTGATGTGAAACACAGGCTGTACCCAGCCATGGCAGTTTGGTCTCAGCCTGAAGGAGGAGAATTATGGTGAGCCTAACTGGATTTTTGTAGGGACTAAACTGCAGTATTGTTTACACTGCCTTCAATCAATGCGAGTGAGTGTCAGAGGATGATCAGGGCTTTCCAAGTCACACAGCTGATGCGCTCAGCTCCAGGAACTCAAAGGACAAACACATTTCAACTTCACCACCCTATAAAGAATGCTTGCCACCAGTCAAGACGTTAAGAAATTCCAAGCCATAATAAAGCTGGCATTTGTCTTTTGAACACCAGCCAACATGAGATTCTTCAAAGGAAATAATACTCTGCATGTTCTCATGTGAGCTTTAGTGTCAAGGAGAAGGATTTCCTTCCATCCTTGGTTAAGATCACAGAATGTTAGATCTAAGCAGGATAACTAACTCCTTCATGTCACTGCACTAAAATACTCGAAATCACCACCAAAACTTTAAAAGGGAGATTTGGATACAGTGAATGGGATCCATCAAAGTATCGCTTCATTTGGTTTCAGGATCTTCCATGTCAGATTTTGAAAACTGAGGAGTAAGAGTTAGAGAAGGCCAAATTTAGCATCTTGCACATTGAAAGAGCAACATTCTCAGTGAACGGCTCTCAGTAACTTTGCAAACTTTCATGTGAAGTACCCACACAAAGATGGGACTATCATTGGCGTGTTAATTTATGGAGACCTATGTGCTGTGCAGCTTTCTGTCCAAACAGACGCAATGTGAGGATAGGGATGAAAGCAAAACAGAGTGGGGACAGGAGTCATTTTCAAGGTGGCAAATGTTCTTGTCACTTCCATTAATAGAACATGGAGACATTTTGCTTGTTTCTGTACTTTAACAAACAACCTGCCTATGTGTCACTTATCTGTTTATGCTTCTCATGCTCCTTACCAATTTTCTATATTTACATATAACTGGCACTTTCCAAATGTGAAAGTGTGTTATGACATGGAGCTTTAACAGCTGTAGACACCCACAAACAAAGACTGCCAGGTGAAACTGTACCAAGCAGCACAACAGTGGATACTGAAAAAAGAGACCACGAGTGTTTGCAGTGGGTGACTCTCTGTTTAGGGGCACTAAGGTGCCCATCTGCTGGCATGACAGAGACTTATGCTGCCTTCTGGTAGCTAAGGTCTGAGATGTTGCTGAGACAGTGCCATAACTTGTCAGGAGCACTGACTACTATTCATTGCTACTCTTTTGTGTGGGCAAGAGAGATACCACAAGCTGGAAGCTGGGCAGATTCAAGGAAAATGACAAAATCCTGGAGATGCCAGAGAAAATATTTGTGCCCAAGCTATCTTCTCTTCTATTTTACCAGTTACACTAATGGGTGTTCTCCTGGAAGCACAAAACCAATTCATCTGGATCAAGAGATCTACTCAGCTGGGCAGCAGCTCTGTGGAAAGGAACCTGTGGTGGCCAACAAGCTTAGCATGAACCATCAGGGTGTTGCTGTGGCAAAAAAAAGCCAACAGGCTGCTGGGTTGCACCAGCAAGGGCATCACCAGCAGAGATAAAGAAGTCATTACACTCTACTCAGAACTTGTCAGGCCACACCCAAAATACTGCATTCAGTTTTGGTCCCCTCTATACAAAACAGATGTGGGAAGTCTGGAAAGTGTCCAGAGAGGTGCCACAAAGACGATCAAAGGACTGCAAAGTCTGCCATATGAGGAGGGGCTGAGAGAACTGGGTTTGTTCAGCCTTGAGAAAAGGCTAAGGGAGGATCTTATCAACATGTTCCAGTATTTGAAGCGTGGCTGCAAAGAAGCTGGAGACTCCTATTTTACAAGGAGACACAAGGAAAATACCAGGAGTCATAGGTACAAGTTACTCCTGGGGAGATTTTGATTGGGCACAAGAAATTTTTCACAATGTGGACAATCAGTTATTGGAATAATTTTCCAGGGAAGTGGTGGATTCCGCAATACTGGACACTCTTAAGATCCACCTGGACAAGGTGCTGTGCTTTTACCAAGACAGGTTGGACCAAATGATCCTTGAGGTTTTTTTTCCTTCCAGCTTGTAATCCTATGATTCAGCTAATCAGAATATTTTAAAAATACAAAGTTTGGGAGGGGGAACACTTTTTGAAGCAGCATTTTCTTTAATTTTTACTAAATCTAGTGAGCGTGTGTCTATTCTTTTTTGATATCTCTCAGAATAGAAATAGAATGTGTTTCACTAAAATCACTCATCAGAATTATAAGCAAGAGAATGACAACATAAACCCCCCAGAGATTACGATCTGGGGATTAAAGCATCTAAATATTTTAGCCTTTTTTTCTTTTTCTCATATTTTCAAATGAATCACATTACTTTAATGATCTACCCTGAAAATTGCCAACAGCCTAAGTTTATAAAACTACTGTTTTATAACCAAAACAAAATTTTTGACAAAAACCAACTCCTTTGTAATTGCATGTGCAGACCTTACGTTGCTGAATAACGCAGTAGTTATTCCCAAAAACACGTTGCGGTTTTTTTTAGTAATTCCTGAAGTAAAACATTAAATCATTTGTTTGTGAAAAGTCTAAACACATCCCATAATGCAAAAATAACAGAAAGCATACTCATACATGCAGATAACATGATAGGAATTCTCAGTGCCATGGCCAAAATGACATTCAAGGCTGCCCTTCTCAGAGGAGGAAATAAAATTCTGTAATCAACACCCTGACTCTTTCCCACCTATAAGTTGCCATAGTCCCTGAGATCTGTGAGGGGCTCCCCAGACACCTCTTGCACCATGCAGGCTGCAGACACCAGCACTTCTAGACACTGTGGGCAACAGAGAGTGTAGACACTGTCATTGTGGGCAACAGAATGAGGTGGGCATATCCTGGTGGGCAACAGAATGAGGCTGTAGACACTGTCAATGTCACACATGAAACTGGCTTACTGGTGCATGAAAATGCACTAAAATTTCATACATGAAATGACTGCAGAGATGAACCAAAATGGGGAATTACTCATTGCGGTATTTGTGAGTAATTTTTTGTCATGCTTGATACTTGGTGGCGGAATGAGTCATTCACCAATTTGGTATCCTTAGAAATCCAAACAAGCTGTTGTGGAACCTACCAGCATCACCCAGAAGCACGGCATGAGCTTACAAGTGTATAACATTACAGCAGTTCTGAAACCATGGCGTAATAAAAAGCCACAATGGCCTAACAGTTATAATCCCAGGATCAGGAAACATGTTTGAATCTATAGAGGACTAGACCTTACCTGTCACAATAAAACTGACATTTCTTTCAGATTTTCCCACTTTATTGGATGCCACGCAGCTGTAGATTCCTGAGGATTTGGCTTCAGCTACAACGAGAGTGCTAGCAGTCTGTAAAAGAAAGAAGAGGTTTAGTTCTCGTTGGCTCAAGAACTCAGTTAAAGCTTGCCTTCTCTTTTTCCTCAGTCACCACTGGCATTCCCATGATCCACTCTTTCAATTCATTCAGTGATGGGCATCTCTGGGGCTATTTAAAGGAGATGTCACCATATACAGTTTTGGAAATTTCTAAATGTTTTTAGAAGAACAACAGCAAACAAGCTCCTTGGGCGATCCTTATATCACCAAAGCCATCATGACCAAAAATCTTTGAACGTGTCTTTCAGATTGATTTATCTCTCGCTGGTGATGTAATGGTAATCTACAAGACATGAAGCATGACACAATGTGTTTCACATGAGGAGATAAGAACTCTGCAGGAGAGCCAGACTGCAAAGGGAATAGGTGAGGCATGTCTCAGGCATTTGGATAATGCTGGGGGGGAAAAAGTAGCTCCATTTGGCACTAAACTCATTTGCTTTCTCTTTCATTTTCCCATGTATGTGTCAGGTGAGAGAGAACAGTGGCAAAAGAGATGTTTACTCATTCTCTTTTGTACTATTTTCTGTTCTTGGACTTAATATTTCTATTATTAAATAATAATATGTCAGTTTTATTTATGTAATATTCTATCACCATCCTAAGAAGTCAAGCACACTATTTTCTGAGTTACATGACTTGAAAGATAAGACCTTGAAAAACCCAGGGACCAAAACCACCTAATGTACCCTTAAGAAACATAAAAACCATTGTAATAATAAGAGTTATACCTTTAGGATGATGGTCTAATGGCTTGGGAACTAAGCAAAAGAGGAAAGTCATGCAGAAACAACTGATGTGTCATTCTGTTACAGAGCTGAGACATGAGGCATGAACATGGACTTCATCAGTGTAATGTGCTCCCAGTTACAACTTGCTAGCCTAATTTTTTGTCTTTCTGTTGCCATTTTATTTCTTCTGTAAAACATGGTTTGGCTGGAGTTTAAACAGGGCTGGGACAGTGACAAAAGGAAATTGTGGAGCTTCAGAATCCCACTGTTTGGAATTGTTCGGCTTTTCTAAAAACCTTAAAAATAAGTTCTGTGCAATTAATTAATTCTTTTAAGTCTGCCTGATTGCTGGAGTTCAGAGACAAGCACAAGAGGGTGAGGCAGTAGTAAATAAGGACCAGTTATCTCCATTTTTACATAAACACTGACTGAACATTTGCACTGCTTTTGTCTCCTGGGAGAATTCATATCTATCCCTAAACTCCTGTTGAGCCCCTAAATAACATATGCCTTCTGGTTTCCCAAAATCATTCTTTAGTAGAAAGAGTCTTTTACTCTTCCTACTACTTGAGCAAACACAGTTGAGGCAAATAATTTGATTTTGGCTTATTTGTTTTAGAAGACCACACTCTGGTAAAATCACTACAAGTCATGCTAAAAGCACCTCTACCCTGTTGAATTGTGTCTGTGGCCAACTACGTGTCTGCTAACACACTACATAACATTTCTAGCTATAATTTTTCTAAATCACCTTTTTGGATCTTCTGTGAGATGAAAGAGGAAACAGTAATACCAGACAGATAATTACAGCCCTTAGAAAATACAATTCTGTTTTGCTAAATTCAGTAGGCTGACCTCTACAAATTTCTAATTATAAAGGTTGGGCCCAGCCCTATCCATATTTTGTCATTCTCTTTGAATTTCTTCCAGGTTCTAAACATAATTTTTTAAAGTGTGGATGCAGAGCCGAGCACCAGGATTCCTGCAGGAATTTTATCAACACTAAGTCATACCAGAAGGAAGTCCCAAAATGTCTACCACAGAAAGCCAATGTGGGTGGTTAAAAACTGCTTCTGCCATCCCAGACTTTCCACCAAAAAAATAGCCTTTTTTCTGCTAGTTGGTATTACTTCACAGCAACTTTACCCAGGAAGCAACTGTGACCTGGAAGCCCGGGAAGCAACTGTAACATGCACAGTGAAGGAGAATAAAGCCCTCGATCTCTGACTCCACGACACCTGTCTTTAATCTACTATACACAGAGGCAGAGCATTTCTGAGCCCGAAGAACACACGCTGACTATTCCTCCCACAACTACTCCACAAGGTTTGAAAAGCTTTTGGAAGTATCAGACGGCATTTTGTCCTTATATCATAAGGTATTACTTTTTAATGGAAAATTTTGCATACTATTTTGAGTTTTAGTGCTTCAGCCCACTGTGATGGGATTATTACTTTTATCACATTGAGGATGGTGCATAGAGTTATGCTAAAGCAGTATGACTAGAATGACTTACAGATGATGCCATTTCTTTTGTATTAAATTGCCTGAGAGAACATCCATTGGCATTGAAAACCAGTGATTTAAACTGCCAGCTTTCCCCCCAGCAGCGCTCTGGTTTTGACCAACTTACACTGTCCCAAATATTTCTTTAGCATATACCAAAAATCACTTCCAACAGGCAACTCCCAAGCACACAATGTCTCTTTGGAAGGCAAGGGAAAGAAATGCTATGAACACAGGAGGCCTTAGTGCCAGAGAGCACACACTGGTGTGTTTACTTGACTAAGGCAGAGAAAGCCACAGTGTCTAGGAGGAAGCCAGACTGACTTTGCAACAGAACAGAATATTTTAGAGACGACATGTCTCTGTGTAAATCTTTTAGCTTATAAATTAGTCACAAGGATAAGATAACATCTCTTTAAATAGTTTGTGAGCCCTCCAGTGGTGCTGTATGTGTTTTGCATTGTGAAGGCCAGCCAAAACCCACCAGAGAAGCAATGTGTACAAAACTAAGCATGGCATGTTGTTGTTTATGGAGAAACTATGGCTGTTCGAGATCAGTTTGTGCAACATGGTTCCTGTGTGCAGTTGTTGCTGCAAAGGAAGCAAAAGTGTTCACAATCTTGCATCATCTGGCATCACAACAGGGAGTTTCCGGCCCTGGATTTGCAGCTATGTTATATACAGAAAGTCTGAATTGAGTTGGCATGATCAGACAGAACAGACAAATCTCTCCTGGCATGCTCAATATCTTGAGCATCATCTGTCCACAAACCCCATTTACCACCAAAGTTTTGGCCCTTTATTCCTTTTTTTCTACTCCTATCATCTCAGCTGCAGCACTGTGTTACAGGCTCATCTCAAAGCCGGGGGCTAGGGAAGTAAGTCCCATACTGCTGCTGCTTTGCTGGGCAAATAAAAGAGACATAAAGCAGAAATCCTGAGATGGAAGAGGAATTTGCAGATTTGTTTGTGGTAGAAACTGATGAGGAAAAGACCGGGATGGCAAAGAGGGTACAAAACAGCTGACATGATCATTGGAGCCAGGGTGGGCTGGTCTTTCTCCTGGAGGGTCTACTTGAATTTCTCCATTCTCAAAGCAGCTGAGATAGAGGACTCCCAGTGCTCCAGCTGATAGCAGAGAAGGAAAAGGAGTTTTCAGAAAATGGTTGGCAACCTGGCTCTTATGAGACTCCCAGAAGGCCTCTGCAGATACTAAGATAAACCTGCTCTGTTCTGAGATTGCTGCCCTGACTTCTCAAAACAGCCCATGTATTTAAAAAGCAAAATACTGCCCTTTCAACCTAGAGCAGGTTAGTGCAAACCTATCAGTTATTGAAGATTCCCTTCTAGTTATGCTTTTAAGAAGAGTTATTTGTTAAAAAAAAAAAAGGAAATAAATCAACATATGCTCTCCCTACTCGCTTGGATTTATCTTTGTCTAAAGGAATAACATTTAGGAAGACCCATATCTAAATATTCATAGCGCACTGTTGGATTGGTCTGTTTGTGCCAAAGACATGCAATCTGCATGCCTCACATGTTGGCAAGGAGCATCAGTGCAAAACATCTGCTCAACACGTTTCACCTCCAGGACCACCATGGAATAAACACCAAAATATCCACAAAAGGAGGACACGAGTACACGCAGGACAGCACCCACTTTCCTCCAGGGTTAGACAGGAAAATCTCTGCAAGTTGCTGCTGTACAGCAAGCAGAGCTGTGTTTTCCCTCTGTATCCCGTGCTGTCCCGCTGGAACAGTCCATGGGACACAGCTGGCTGACTGGCAAAGAATCATGGCACGGACTGCTATACCAGGGTACTCTCTGCCCTCCTCCCCAGGGCAAGGCAGTGCTCCATTCACACCTCCCTCCTGCTCCAAGGGAGGGGATCAGCGTCAGGAGTGGAGGGAGGTGCAGCTCAGCAGTCGCTAGCCTCAAGTTCTGCTGGTTTTAATCTCTCCAAGGGCTTGGCTCTGCTGGTACCTCCCAAGGGTTCACTTTAAAGTGTTGACAGCAATTCTAGTAGCACTTGGGAAGGCTGCAGGAGAAGTTACAACGTGCTGAAGAGAGGCGAGTGACGCTCCCACTGCTATCTTTAGCCTGGGTCCTGAGGAAGATCATACTGTCCGTATGTTCATCTGCCTGCCAGCCTGTCCATCTGTCTGCCAGTATCATCTCCTCCCCCAAGTGCTCAGTAACTTTTGAATCCATTGTCCAATTTCAACCAAAATTTATTGACAACTCAAAGCTCATAAGATCTCACGCATTTCATGAAAACCAGCTGTTGGGTAGAGGAGAAAGATCGAAATGTTGCTGTAGTGAGCTAAACAGCTTTCTCTTCCTCTTTGGGTTCCAGATGGCCAATCTGCACAGATGTACTGGCCAGACAGCCTGGCATGTGTCAGGACTGAGAACAGACACAGCACATGTTTCTTTATCTCATCACTAACATGGGAACTTGGAAGAGAGGTAGAGCTTTAGGGCTTGGCATAGGAGATGCAGGAGAGATGGAACCAGTCTATTTTGCATGGTTACACTTATCAGTCATGTCCAGGAGGGACTGACTCTTCTGACTACCTAGCCCTCCATTTTGGAGGGTTACACTTTTTAATACTACCACCAGTCAGGCTGACCCAGCTTTGGCAGCCAAACCAGAGATGCGCAATTGAGAGTCTAAATTTTGTCTTACAGAATCCTGTTACAGGGCCATTACTTGCCATTTTCCGTGAAAAAAATGCCATTTTCCATTTCCATGAAAAATAGCTTTGTCACTCACAAGTGCTGGAACCACTAAAAACCTGTGTCAGTTATGTATTCATGCAGTGGAAAACAAAGACGTAAATACATACATACATACATACATGTATATATTTTGACACACACAGACACACAAACATATATGTGTGATAAACCTCAATTTCATGCATTACTATGCTTCATACACAATTCCTGGAGGCATACCCTGTGACACAGACCTGGCTTTAATGGTCAGCTTTCATGGTCACCTGCTCTTGGTCAGTGGGACTCCCACATTCGCTAGCAGCAGAGACAAGAGGCCATCACGGACATTCTGTTCCATTTCAGGTTCTCAAAAATGTGGTTCTATAGGTTAGTTCCAAAAACCAAGAGGGTTTCGTCTCACTGCCTCCAACTTTCTCCTGTACTCAACTGCCCTCCTGTCTACTGTCTCCTTTCCTTGGATTTATAATTTTTATTCTCGGCCCACACTTTTGCTTTCCCTCATCTGAATTGGTGGTCTCCTTAGTGGTCTTCTGCATATGCTCCATGCCCAGGATCCTTGTTGACTTCTCCTACAGCACCCTGTCCCTTGTACCCCTGTACAAGGAGCACCAACTGCTTTCAAAGCTGTTGCTAAGCCAGTGTGTGCCCGCACTCCCAGGAGAGAGCACACGCCCGTAAGCATGCTCTGCTTCTGATTGTATGCACTGGCACAACGAATGCACCAGCTCTTTGTACCTTATTATTGCAGGTCACGCACTGATTGACATGCCAATGAACACTGACCATGCAAAGAATAACAATCAGTGTTAGCCCTCAGTTAGACATAGCAGTTGGTTTCAGCTGGGCAGGCTGAGAAGTGATGGGTGTTAGTAGCTGAATGACGGCAGAGTGCCTGTGACCTGTTTACATGATAAGCCTAAGAATAGCGCAGCTCTGTAGGAAGTGGCTGAAACGTCCAACAAAACGAGAATGAAAACTTTGGGTGGGGGATGCAAATCGCTTCAAGAGTTGTCTTATGATTAAGTATTATGGCTTATGTTACGAAGTTCTTCCATTGTACCACTCGAGTTTCTCAATGTCTGCTTAGAGAGGCTTTAGCGGAAATGTTACTAAAACAGTGTTGTCACGGTTTCTGTCACCAAAGAATAATGTAGTGAGGCCTTCCTGAGCTACTTTAACTGCACAGGCACAGGGCTTGAGGTTTTTCTAACTTTAAAATATACTTGTGGCTATCTTGGTAACTGCAGACAAACAACCAACCTACCACAGCAAAGAGCCAAACTGGAGGCATTCAGATGCTGCACATACAGGAAACATGTGGAAATGGCAGAATGTCTTTAGGAAGGTGAAAACAACTACCTTCATTGCTAAAGAAATCTGTTGATCGTTCCTTGCTCATCTCTTCCCTTGCTTACAATAATCTCATCCTGTGACCACCCTCATTTCTCCTTTCATGCTAACCCAAACGTGAAACTTTCTGAGTTTCTTCATTCATTTCCTACCTCTTTGTCTCCTACATCTTTGTTGTTTCCACTGAGCTTTGAGATTGTTTGTACCACACTTGCTGTCTTGGGATGTGGAAGCGGGGTAGACACTGTTTATTTAGCAGGGCACCACCGATGTGGAAGTGCCTCAGAGAGCTGTTCACAGCTGCTTGCAGGAGTAGTACTGCTCACAGTAGCAGTCCATCAGAGACAGACACTTGTGATGACGTGCTGCATTCAGTGAGCTCAGTGCTATTAACACTCCGACAATGCCGCTGCAGACGGGCAAGGGCTCTGTCTGAACTGTCTCTTTTGAGTTTGCCCAGGGAGACCGAGACTGAGTCTTGGGCTGCAAAGAGTGAAAAGCCATAGACTCCCAAGGATTTAAAAGAACAATCCTGGATGCTCTAGAGCAGCTGTGTGTGTACTAATCATGCAACTCTCAGCTTGGCCAGGAGCCTGGGCTTAGAGAGCATTTTTTACTTACAATAGCAATCCAGCTGTGCTTGAAAAGCTACGGAAGGACAGCAGAAATAGAGAAACTTTAGAAAAGCTGTGAAAAAAGCTGAGTAAAGAGGTTGTTTCACCAACCTCCCCCTCCCCACAGGGACCAGGAGCAAAAAAGCAAAGCAAGGCAGATCTTTCTTAGTGGAACTAAATAGCAAAAAGACAAGGAATACCAGGGAGGACCATTAAGTTTCACCACAAGTCCTTCCATGCAAAGACCATTCCTTGGTTCATTTCTGGGCACATTTTTCAAAAAGGGCTCCTTGCCAAAGACTTGCAATTCTGTCATAAGGACCCTTTATTAGCATCTTCCTCCAGGGAGGAATTTAATTTGCTGTTGACTGGAAGTTGCTTTGACATTTTAGCCACTCCTCTCCCACTGTCTCCAAAATGCATGGTACACAAGGAGAATGAGATCTGGTCATTAGACAGCTCCTTCTGCACCCTGTGCACAGCTAGGACTGCACCCAGAGCACGGCTATATGACTGCTGGAAAATAACTGATTATTATCATCTTGTTCATCTTTCCCCCTTTGGACTAGCCCGTGTCTTCCTGTGCCTGAAATGATTTCCCTTTCCTCCTTCAAATCCCTCCTTATATTTCATTTCTCATGTACTTTCCTATGATAGTCTACCCTAGGAAACTGTTTCCTCCCATCTTTGCCTTGATCTTTACGCACGCAGAGCTGGACAGCTAAATAGAGTAAATGCCTCACTGGGATCTAGGCTGTTCCCATGCACTGGAATGGTGCCATGAACACCTGTGATACTTTCTAAATAATATAACAGCAGGAGAAAATGCAGTCCCAGATCTGATTCTTGGCTGCATGTAAAACCCTATTTATTCTGCGGTGTGTGAAAGGGCCTTGACATGAGAATAACTGCAGTTTATACTCATTTTCAGATGCAGGAAACTGAAAAGCCATCAAGGAAAGGAGACCTGTAACCCCAGTGCCCTTAGAATTACAAAAAAGCATTTTGGTGTCATTAAAAATGAAAGGCCTAGAGTAAGACAGGCTTTAAAATTTATAATCACTTTAGCTATTACTGCCACAAACCAAACTAGCTTGTGAAAACACACTCTGTGACAATGTGATAGCACTGTACAGCTTCACCTGAGCTGCTCAGAAGCACAGGCCACCCAACCACACCAAATCAGTCTCAAGTCTGGCACAGGGAAGTGCAGTTGATCTTGGGTATCCTTGATTTGAAGGCTTTAACTAACAGACAACCCTCCTTAGCCCTTGGCAAATTAATCTCTTTGGCTTTCTCTTCCACATTAGACACCAACAGACTACAGGTCCACATGCCCTCCAGAATTATCTGCATCTCCCCATGGCCAATAAAGGGATGCTTGACTTAGCCTAACATCTAAAATTTAGATGGTTAACAGTGCTGGGATAAATCCCATCTTGCTGTCTCTGACTGAGGTTTCTCTTAAACTTTGCTTCTGCAATCTGGATTTTTTTGGCTCTTTAGAATTTATTCCAAAAAAAGACTTGGCCATCTAATCATCTAGGACCACATCTGTGAATAAACTCACTAATGAGAGTAAATAGTTTAATTCTCATAGGAAAAACAGTATGAAATTGTGCAATTGCACAAAATGAAGCAAAGATGGCCTGGAACCCTGCCCCTGTGCTCCTGAGGTACTCCAAGATACTTCAGGGCATGGATAAGAGAGCAGATGTAGTGAATCCCACTGATACACTCTCTTGGCATGTCACTTTCCTTAATATGACTGCCTCCAGAAAATAACACAACTCGGCCTCTCAGGAGATAAATACCAAATATGAAAGTTTTCTGCATGTATGCAGGTTCTCAAATCCAAACAGTATCAAAATACTGGCTTCTTCACTGTTACCTTAATCTCAAAGCATCTTACAGTGCCTTTTCAACACATGCTGTCACACAGAAAGATTATCTGCTCCAAGGAATCATACCTTATTTTTGCCTTCTATTACAGCCATTCGCTCAGAGATGCTCTGGATCCTGTTTCCTACGTTGCTGCCAGCTTTCAGGATGAAAGATCCTTCAGTATGAAAGCAAAATCCATGCCTGAAGACAACAAAAGTTGAAATTTAATTGATATGGTGATAGAAATTGAACACATAAGACAAAACAATTGTTTTGAAAACCGTGATTAGTCGGGAAGACTGCAGGTGCTGTGATGGCCAGGCAAGTATAATTACTTTTCATTCAGTCTCGAGGTTTGGAGCCTGGTAATCGGATTCGCTTCCACAGCCCCTCCTTGAATATTTGCTCTCTGGAGTCAGTGTTCACAGTTAAGCCCCTGCAAACTCTGAGGTCAGAATTTACAGTCAGAGCCTAAATATAGGGCTGTACAAGACCAACATCCCATTTACAATGCTCCTGTTTTCAGACATTGCCAAAACATGAGTTCATACTACTTTTAGCCTTTAACTCAAGACAAATTATATTTGTTCCAAGATCCATTCCATAATGCATTGAATGCTCTTTTACTCTGTGCACATTCTTTCTGTTTTAACAAAAAATGATGCCAGTTTTTATTTCTGAATTTTTTTTGGTTCAATTTACAAAACAGCCAAATATTAATAATGAGGTTCAATGGTTACAAGACACAGTAAAAATAAGCATAATCCTGCAAATTAGCAAAAAAAAGTTAAACTAAACTAAACTTACCTAAATTACAAAGGGATTTAAATGATAATTTAACTGGGAAAAAGTAAAATTCATCTTAATGAATGAAAGTCCCAGAGAAAAAATGTTTTTTCCTTATGCAACATATTGGCTTGTAATCAGAACATTCAGGTGTGGTCATGGTAGGACTAATTTGTTTCCTAAAGTCTGATTTGGTACACATGGAAATAAACACATTGGAATGTTTCTTAAGCGCTGCCTGACCCTGTTTTTCTTTGAGAATATCTAGTTCAGTTTTTCATCCAAAATTTAGCTGTTGCTTGTTCAACTCCAGTTTCATTGGCAGAGATTAACCCTTCAGCTGGATGAAGTTCTTTCAAATACATTACGTTCCTTGGATTTGAAAGCCAGTGGCTGCAGTATCTGTAACCAAATAATTCTGATTTGTATAACAGTTGTTTGGAGAAATGAACTTTAAAGCCCAGTGACTGGAAAACAGAATGTGATGCAATCCTGACCAATAAATGAGGTTCATTTCCCTTCAGTCAACTCTGCAGTTTGCTTAAACTTTGTGTTGTTTAGAATATCAATGATACACTAACTTTACATGCTTGTTTTTAATTGTGCAGCTTTGCGTCAAACTGGCTGATTCCTTAGCAGATATTACAGCTTAAAGAAATAATGACATGGTAACTAACTTGGGCTGCCCAAATTTCACAATATGCATTGAAAGGATCAGCATGTTGAAAAGACAAAAAAAAACCAGGAGAAGGCAATGGAGATTCATGCATGGAGAGAGGACAAGGAGCAATAGCATGGCAGAAAAGCCCTATCTACACTTCTTCCAGACTCGGTTTAAAAGCCAGCTTCTAATACATGATTGTTGAAGCCAGGGTGGATGAAAGACAGCTGCATTAATAAGGGCACTCGTTGCACTCAGATGGGAAAAAATTGTTAAAATTATTCAGAAAGGTAGATGCCATTTACTTTGCACATTTAATGCTTTAAGAAATCTGGTTCTGTAACAAGAATAAAACACAGAAGGCGTGATAATTTGGCTGAGGTGGTAACATTTTCATGCCGTAGAAGATACCAGGACTCAATTTGCGATTGCAGGCACACAAACAGCCAATATCAAAAGCACATCTTTGTGACTGGATGCAATCTGTACAGGAAAATAGAGACACCAAAATCTCACTTCACCTGTATTAAAAAGTGCCTCCTAATTTATTTTTTTTCCTATCCCCACAGAATGCATTTATATTTCTTTGTTACATTGTTGAAATTTTGTACTCCTTACCATAGTCCTTACAGAGACACAAGTTTTGGTAAAAGACAGAGAGAAGGCATAATGCATATTCAGAAGCTCCTTGTGCATTCTGAAAAGCATCTCAAATTTCCTTTCTTACAGCTCTGGAGCCTCCAGACTCAGCAGCTATTATTATACTCTTCCTCACAATTCCTTAAAAAGATCGTATATATTTAGTTTGCCGTGTCTTAGGGACCAGTGCAGTGTTATGCCTTTGTTGATGCTTAGCATAACGAGGTGCTGATTACTCATTAATACCAGAACTGCAAACCACCATCATAACTACAATAACACCACAATAATAAGAAAAACACATGTAAAGTGCTAGATTAGCCCTGGAGGCAAATATGTGAACTCTACTGACGTCACATTCCATTCTATATCCAAAATGGCAATTACAATGTTAATACAACTAGAGTAGAAAACCCAATACACTTCATGGCTGTTGTCCATGGTTTTAACAAGAAAGGAGTCACAATCAAGCTGAGAATACTACATCCAACAGCACACAGCTGGAGATGTGAGTGCTGCTGCACACACTACTTCAGCTCCACTGACTGCTGGACCAGCAAACGTTTACAGATCGGTTGCAGCATGGCTGCCAAGCAGAGTCTAGGACAAGACTAAGACTCATCCTTTTAGATGCAGAACCAGATGCTTACTCTCATCAGTTGCCAAATCCCTTCACTTTAACCTCAAATGCACTAAAATAGCTCAGGGACAGCACATGAGCTGTGTCCACTATCCTGAGATGGCTACTCAGGTTAGTACTCCAAGTCCTCCCACCTCTTACTGCTACCAGGAGTGCCATGTGAAAGACACTGCCTAAGCAGCATCAGGTAGAGAGGGGGAAGTGAAAAATTAGTAAAGAGTCCTGCCTCTTAACCTGACCTCAGCTTCTAACAACTGGCATTTTGTAGCAGAGAGAGAAAAGGTTCAGCAGAACTTAGATGTAATCATCAAACCAAATGTTTGTGTTAAGTACAGATGCTTGGAGAGTAAGAGAGAAAAATGAAAACACAAAAATCTATGCGGGCTGGAACCAAAGTAGGCAATCATCTTCCTTTTAACTGGATTGATGCTTCATAGCATGTGTCCTCACATAACATCAGCTGCATATTTTTCTGATTTCAAAGAAATTACCAATTTCTTCAAACTACCCACGCAGTAAAATAACAAGAGCATTGCATTTTTAGCAAGAACTGCCTGTGTTTGCAGGGAAATCCCACTGAATTTTAGATATTTGAATCTTACTACAGATTATCTCCAGAGCACATGAATTCCTGAAGTGTTCTGTTGTGGGATGAGTCTCAGTGCTTTGCATCTTCAGGAAATCTTAGAGCAGGGTTACTGCCGGGTTTCTGAACAAGCACATAGCGTGTGCAGGGATTGATAAACAAGCTGATATCTGCCAGCACATTTCTGAGCACTTCTTTCACCTGTGTCCCTGCAGACCCCTTCATGTTTCTATTTTGTGGGTGCAACTCTGCGCATGTAGAGATCCCACATAACAAATGCTAACAGGGGTGTGTACAAACCTAAATTTATAAACATTATGCAACCTCAGGGCGAGGTGATTAGACTCTGCTGCCTTAGTTAAGTGCTAGTAGAAGCAGAGCACTGAGGTTTATCACTCCCTAAGCAGTTTTTCCCATGTGCCTGCATGCGTGCTGGCATGCACATTTGCAGGTGTGCGCCCGCACAGGCACGCATCGGCCTTTGTGCAGAGAGCCTGAGAAAAAGGCTATTCTTTTGTAAAACAGGAGCCACTAATTCTCTGTAAGGTTTCCAGAGAAGCCCAGCACAGGGGGAAAGTGGCTCTGCCTGTGACAGGGCAGTTCTTCTGTCAGACCTGGTCATTGCCCAGGGCTTCGGGAATTTACAGGAATTTGCAGAGGCTGGGGATGGTTTATACAACCAGAAGTGAGTCCAGCTTTATAAAAGGTCTGTGATGTGCGGAGTTGGCACCCGCAGGGGCCCTGGAGAAGTAGCTGGGGGGAGGGGAGCCAGCCTGCTACTCAAGAATACATCAAGCCCTTGAGGAAGCAGAGTGTGCCATGTTTGAAGATGCAAAGATAATCACAGTGCTGGGAACCGTCTTGTGTAGCGGAGGAAGCCAAACAACAAGAGGAAAGCAGCATATGCTCGTGATTTCGCACAGGAAGCTAGCAGCACCTCCTGCCAAAGAGAGATAAGAAAACTCCCATGGCCTATTCTGGACCAAGGCTGTGGTGATCAACCTTCGCTTCACACTGTCCTCGCTCCGATCCACGACCCGCTCCCTTTCCTAATGAGTTTCAGAGCCCTCACTTCTATTAGCATGCAGCATGCCAAGCACAATAGCATGGTGTATTTTTAACTATCATCAGGGAAAAGTTTCCAGGGTAAGAGTGTACTTCATGTCATCTTGATGTATTTCACTGAAATCAAACTACAAACCAGCTCCAAGCTAAAGTCCTGCCAATGAAACTACTGGTCTCAGAAGAAAATCTCTTCAGTGATTTATAGCAGAGCATGGGAGCTGAGTTAAGCAATTCATTCAATCATTCATAGGATGGTTTGACCCTGAGTATGTCAGTCAGTTCTGATTGAATGCCCCAGACCCAGTCTGTCCAGACACATCTTCCCCATCCCAAACTGCAGTTTTCAGTTCAAGCAGTGCAACAACAAATACCAGTGAAAGAGCCTCAGTCCGCATCAGCTGGAAAATACTCATCTTCCTTGTCTTCCCAGCTTCTCCCTCCCAAGCCCTCCTGTGTGATTCCAGAGGCCATTGCAATCATTATCTCGTTCAATTCCCTATGCATTCCTCTCAGCAAAGCCCCTGGCAGCCTCACTCACACTCTCATTCACTGGGGTAGTATTTGTTGGGAGGGAGAGAAAACCATCCTGTCACCAATGGTGCCCATATTTTAGAGGGATTAGTGGCAGTTGCCATAATTTTCTCAGCATCCATCCTTTTTTTAGGGCAGCAATTCCTAGCAGGGTCAGGTCAGCATTACTACAAATTCAAGTTGGGCTCACATCTTTTAAGAGGCAATGGGATGACACTAATGTTAAGACAGGAGCTATGGAAATTTCTGGAATTGTAAAGAATACATAGGAACTGTTTTTTATTGGGAAGTGACCAAAAAATTATGAATGACATGGGCCATGCCTGTTCTGTGCCTCAGCATCCAGTGCTGTGCGATTGGTAGCACAGGGCTGGTGTAGCCACGTGTCCTTGGGAATACTGAATCAATTCGAAGCAGGAAACAGAGAGGAAAAATAGTAGCAGGGAGAATGAACGGTTTGTAAAACGTGCTTTGTGGGGGTGGGGAAGGAGAACATGTGCTGGTCTCCCGCCAGCTTTGTCTATGCATGCGATTCTATGATTCTAAGAAGCTATGGTCCAGGTGTTCCTGCTCCAGGTCAAAACCAATCAGTTAGAGGTTGAAATGCTGGCAAAACTGCAGCTAGGAGCTCATCCCAAGCACCTTCCCTAATATGTGTATTAGTGGGGCTAAGAGAAAATCTACAAGTGGTAGGAACTGGATATATTTTACACTGTTTATTTGTTTATTTATATTTTATTTAGGACCTTAGCAACTCTAGTGATAGGGGTGCAGGCTCCTTCCCTCCAAGTCTCCCTCTCCTCTCTGCTCCCACTGTTCCCTACAGCTTCCCATTGCAGTGTCAATGCTTGCCCATCAAGAGCAGGTGGGACATCACCAGCCCATCTCACTTCAGTCACATTCATGACTCTGAGAGTGCAGTGACAATCCTCCTCTGTCTCCAGTGAGGGTGCAACCTGTGATCAAGGACACCATACTGAGAAATTACTCACTGACAAGCTGTGGGTCAGAGGGAGGATTTCTAATTGGCCTCTATGAATTAGGCTGGGATGGGGCCCTGGTGCACTTCTCAGTTGCCAGAGGGAGGACTGAATTCTTTTCTGTTTTGTAGGATGATTTTTGTCCCCACTGAGGGGGTTATTTGGAGAGAAACTCCACTACACTCTCTAGGCGAGGTCCCTGGTGTCCCAAAAGCCTCATTCTCCTGGGGAGTATCTTTGAAAAGAGCAGGGTAGATGGCATTTAGAGCTTTGTCATGTACCTCCATGGCTCTATCGAAAAAAAGAAGCGTTTGATAGCTGCACATTGCTTTTCTTGCTATTATTGATATGCAGCCAGATAATTGGATGGTGTTTCCCTTTCATACTCATCCTTTCCAAATATTATGACTCACCTTTAACTATTCCAGTTTGCTACCTGAAAAGCTGATTGATCTGACCTATCTCAAAAGAAGCAGTAAGGTCAACAGCAATGTTACCTACCCCTGCTTTCAGTATTTCATCAGCCCACACTCAGATTTCCACAGGGAAAAAAACCACTTCTGTAACTGCACACCTGAGCACCCTGCAACAACAGCTACTCACCACAAAAAATGCAAATGACCGAGGCTGAGGGTCACAAAAAAAACCATTTTGCTTCCAACTTCTTTGCGAGTACTTGAGACCTCTGGCCACTAGGGAACATAACAGCTTTTGGAAGTAATTTTTTGGGTGTCTACGCACACTGAGGTTACCTGAAATTTTCTCACCTTGTCTTATCAGAAAATTATATTTTGCTTCTTGACCCTCAATTTTCTGCTTCACACTGCTTAGCATTCTAATATATTGATATATTCTTCTAATATTAGAATATTCTAATATTCTAACACAGAATACCATCATATTTCAGCCAAACCAACCTTCCTTCCTTGTTGTACAACCCTCTTCCCTCCTTTACTAAACTGTAATCACTCCCATCTCCCATGAAGTCACTGTGACTCAGCCTCCACTTTCTCTGTGCAAAAGTAGAAATCATGTCCTGCACAGAGAAGCAGGATGTTGGTTGGAACAACAGAATTATCACATGAGATTTCCACAAGCACCTAAAATTTCTTTCACAGGAAAAAAGCGTTTGATTTTAAGAGTCTGTAGTACTGCAAGTAAGAAGGTCTTGCGAATTGGTTGAACATTCAGAATCTTAAAGAAAAAATCCACAAAACCTCTACATACAATGTCCACCCTTGCCCTCAGTTTTTTTTTATCTCCAATCTATGTTCCCTATAAATAAAATCCAAGATATTGTTCAGATCCTTCTAGTGTAAGTTATTTTCCTTGCACAAGTCACTTCTAATAGCTCACTCAACTTCTAGACATAACCTTACATCTATAATATTTCAAGATCCATGTATCCACAACACCTTCCTTCTCAGAATGCCAAAATTCCCCTTCTTTCTCTTGCTGGCCTAACTGAATCCTCTTGGTTTTAGAAAGGAGCAACTGTATAGTAGCCTATTTACATAGTCCTTCACACTGCCTGTCTTGCTGACAAGCTGGAAGCACAACTCTCACCCTTTCCATTTTCCAGTGATAAGAGAAGGAGACAGAGGAGCTGCCGATCCACTGAGGTTGTGTTTCTCAAGATGATTTGTTTTTAACCTCACTTCAAACAGGGTCCTGGGAGCAACTCTGGGCTGACTGGGGTGAGGGACTGAAGTTCAGGCAGAAAACAAGGAAGGGATGAGAAAGAATGGAGGGAAACATTTTTAAGGAGAGAGGGGAGTTGATTAGAGAGAAAACAGGAAGAGAAAATACCAACAGACATGGATGTAAGACCAAGGATCCATCTATCCCATATCCTGTCCCAACAATGACCATATGCAGATGGTTGGGGATGAGTAAGAGTGGGACTAACTTCAGATATTTCCTCCTAATACTCCCCCAGTCACCAATTATTATCAGCTCAGAAACTTCCTGCAATATAGACTGCTCCTACACTTCTCTTTCAAAAGTTTTCACACCCCCAAAATCCTCTGGCGAGGAAGGAGATTCACAGATACACTATCCACTGCATGAGGAGCTATATCCTTTTTTTGTTAAAAGTTCTGCTCCTCCTGTCTTCATCTAATGGCCCCTACCTCTTGAACAGGAAAAGATAAACATAACTCATGCTCAGACATGTGTCCTTCACAAGTCTGTGGGTCTCTATCCTGTAGCTCCCAAGTCACCTCTTTTTCAGTCTGCAAGAGTCTTGACCTCCCTCTTCACTCATCCTTCACACATTCCTCTCATTCCCTGAAATTCCTTTGATCCTTTTTGATGCTATTCCCGGTGTACCTCCCAATTTGGCTGAATCCTTTGAAATGAAAGGATCAGAAATCCTTATATTATAAAAAATGTCAGTAATTTATGGATTTGTGGAGTTACCATGGTGTTCTGTATTGTGGTCTTTATTTCTTTCCTGGTAATTCCTAACAGTTGATTTTCTTTTTGAGCTGCTGTGATGGTGTTCACTTTCACAAACCCATTTATCACAACACTCAGATCCCTCTTTGTAGTAGTAATGATCAGCCAACAGCTTTTTAGCATGTATTTTACATACGAAACCAAGATTGTTTTTTTCCTGTGTATATCATGAACATTTATCTTCAGTGAATTTCACCTGCCACCTTTTCACTCAGATACCCAGATTCATAGAGTTCTGCATTTCTTTGCAGTTAGCCCCTCATCCTTACAAATCTGAATAACTCATCATCAGCAATCTCTGTCACCACCTTTTCCATGTTATTCCTGAACATGTTGACAAGTACAGACCCCAGCAGCAGCTCTTGAAAAACCTCACTGATCACCTCCCTACTCTGCAAGAACTGGTTGTTCCCTCTTAACCTCTGTTTTCTATTTTTTGACTGAATACTTTTTTCTGAGCACGATCCTACCTCACATGCCGTCTCTGTTCAAAGCCTTCTGCAAAGGCTTTTTGAAAGGCGTACACATAAAAGGAAAGAGGATGCTAACTACAGTTTGTATATTTTTGTAAAAGGTGTACTCGATCCAGTAATAGTAGTCCATTCATAATCACTCCTGAGCACACACAGAGTTTGACCTGGTGCCTTCCTTTGGCCAGGAGCCCCTGCTAGTGCAGGAGGAGGTTTCTGGCTCGGGGCAGGGACGCCCCACTGGCTCGGACACGGCTGGCGTGCGCGGCCGCGCTCACGTCGCGCAGTCCCCGCGTCCAGCCTGCCACACACTCTGCTTCCTACGGGCTGGGCCACGCCGAGGAAACATCAAGCAGAAACATCCCATCACCTACGTGACCCTCCCGTGTTTTTCCTTAAGGCTGGGTGTCGCACTGCACATAGTAAAGCCAAGAGACCACCCTGTGAAGGAGACAAGAGGAAAAAAAAAAAAAAGAAACTGGGAAAAAATAGAAGGAAGAACAAGTGAAACACCCTAATGTAGGCAATTGAGAATAAAAGCCTGATATTAAGCAGAGCATCCCTGACCATCTGGATCTTGCTGTAGTTCTTATGTTTGAAGACTGATCAATGATGAATTAAAAAATATAATGCTTCTTGTTTTAATTTTTTTTAAAAAATTGATTTAAAGTGATTTGGAGACTAGTAATATTGAAATTTAGAATCTTAAGGTTCTGATTCAACTAAGACCCATAATGAAATGATTTATACTTGCAGAATAAATTCATCCATGTGTAACCCTGAGGACAGACTGAGGCAAATGATACTCAGTGTAAAGCACGTATTTGCCATTTGCACATATGTGCCAGGTATGTGCCAGATCTGATTCAAACAGCAATTTGCAAGCAAAATATTAAAAAACAAAAAAACATTCCATAATACTGACTGAAAACAAGGATACAGCTCTACTCAGAGGAAAGACTATGTTCACAAGCAAGCATTGGCTTTTGTCTCCCAGTGAAAGTGCAGAATGAGATACTTGAGCATATTGCTTATTCAGGCTGAAGCAGATCATATTCTGTTTCACTCCTCTCTTTCCTTTGGCTTCAAATTGCTGCTGCAATGTACTCTCATGACAGTTCCTCTGCATTTTTTTAAGGTTATGTAAAAAACCACAGGGTTTGATTTTTGTTTACACTAATCTATTTCCCCTGCCACACCAAAATAAGGGAATAGTTAGTATGATTTTTGGTGTACTGATAAGAACCTTTACGTTACTAGATTGCTGTAAGACGATTTTCTTGTAGCACAAGGTGGAAGGCACAAAGGTCACCAGCCAGATCCTCAGCCAGTGTGAATGTTGAGCTGAGGATCCAGCCACATGCCAAATTAAACAAAGGCATTTTAGAACTACCTTTTTGTTAATGGCATCTGACCTACTTATAGCAGCTCCAAAGGCCCAGACTTTCCCTTCCTGAAAATAGAAGGTGGCACAGGGAACAAAACCAGTTGCTGTGGACAAACTAATGGGCATCAATATTTGCAGACATCCAACAATTAAATTTGGGTGGTTCAGTACATTCCTAATTAAGTACAATTAACATTTGTTCTTTACTTGTTCATTTTACATACCTCACTAATGTTCCAAATCTGGTTTCCCCTGATCATCTGTCCAAGCACATCCTAATGATTCTGCCTTTCAATCCCTTATTAATACCCTGACATAAACAATGCAGAAACACAATTAGACTGCTATGCACACATGGCCTGCCTCCTCTTTCACTGAAGCTGCTGGGAGTCTGCCCATGCACTGTCATTATGATAGTTTCAGTCTTTCTGTATCTCTGCAGAAGTTTCAAGGAAAATGTTTAATTTTTTTTCCCTCCTAGATATATCATATATTCAGCCCTTCATCTCCAATCCCACCATTAGGTTGTTTTACCACCAAGAAGTGTTCATATCTTGACACTGTAGTCAGGAGAGCAGAGAATCATGCACCAGTTTCCCCAATTACTTTGTTTTTGTGAGCAACTCCATAATACTGTTATATTTCTTCCTCCAGCAAACACATGCAGAGAAAAAAAAAACAAAAAAACAAACAAAAAAAAAAGCCAAAAAATTAAAGACTGATGTGATGGCAGGGTTGTAAAACAATAATATAGCATTCAGTTTGAGGCTAAACAAAACTGATAGCTCAAGGAGAGAGGGAGGCAGCAAGCTGATGGGAGAGTTGAAACACCCACAGTAAAATTTCAGTGTTGCAACTGTCTGTAGTTTCTGATGGGCCAATCAGTCGAACCTTGGGCAGAGGTGGAAGATCTCTCTTGAACTGCCCACATAGAAAAGTCTAGAGAGAGAAACTTGCACCAAACAACACTGCACAGCTGCCAAGCAAATCAGCGCTTCCAGTGAGCAATAGCAGTGTTCCACAAGCCTTTCTTGGCAATCTCTGCCAGGTCAGTTTAAGATAAACAAAATCTACTGAAGAGATTCAGGTCAAGATCCATTAACATCAAGCATGTTCCTGGCATGTTCTGCAGCCTCAGAACTGATCTGTTTTAGGTGGATCCCAGCCTGCCTGGCTCTGGAGACCCTCAGTGAGCCCTGCTGCTGTCTGCCCCCATACAGCTCTGCTGACAACCCAGCCTGAGACAAATCCAGGCCAGAAAGAACAGCTCCAGAGTGGTAGAAAAGAGGCCAAGGAGGCTGCTGGGCACTTCAGGACAAGTGTCCCACTGAGCTGTCTTCTTCTATATGCACTGAACACCTGGGGGCTGCCCAGCCTGGGAATGTGCCTGCTACAGAGCAGCAGCATACATTGCAGGAAGATAGCCCCAGAAAAGCAGATTCTCCATCATTTAACAGAGACTAATTTTTTTTTTCTAATGACTTTTATTTTTCATTTTGTCTTCCACTGTCTTTTGGCCGCCATCTTATAGCTCTGCATAAGCTTTACAAAACCCCAGAACATTGGTTTTTGCCCCAGATAGATTTCCTTGACTCTTCTATGTTTCCTTGCTGGGGTGAACATCAGAAAAGAATATTTCCACCTACGTAGTTAGCCAGCTAGCTAACAAAAGGCGGATTAATGGCAATAGTTGGTTTAAGCAAAGTAATTGTAACAGAAAATAAAGAACAGGGAATTTTTAATTATGTTGGTCTTTCCACATTTCAAAAATTCATGTTAGTTGAGCAATTTTTCCACTTTTTTTTTTTTTTTAATTTTTAATTTGCTATGAGGAAACTGTGGAAATTATTTCATTTGGTCTCCTGTTACTGGTTGGAGTGAAATAGAGAGAAGTTATGCAAACTGATCGTATCAATCACAAAGCACTAAACTATATCTGCATTCTAAATCAATGGAATTCACTGACGTATTTTTAGATTTTTGTGACTGAAATACTGCCTGGAAAATAAATTGAAAGAAGTAGCCACACAACCTAATGGTTGCTATTAAAGGAGGCCACAGGCAACAGTCCTTCAAAAACAACAGTATCTAAGCTAGGCACTATATGTCAGTCCCCAGCTTGCAGTGACATATATAAATATTGGAGCAAAGAGATCTTGGAGCCAATAGTGCACTGCAAGGTCTTTGCAGCAGCAGCATCTTTTCACTCAGGGTGTGCACTCTGCCCTGTGACATGGCACTCAGAAACTTCCTGAGAATCCCCACTACCTTACACTGAAGGATAACCTGGGGGGTTTGTTGACTTGAAGTACAAGGTACCCCTGTGTACAGAAACAAGCGCTACTTGAGCACAAATAGAACAACATTTTAGTATTGGAAACCTAACATTGGGCATGTAAATACAAAAAAATGCTGTAATGGCAGAACAAGATACGTTTTTTATCTCCTGCACAAGGTACACGCACCTTAAATCTGTTGTTTAGGCAAACCTCCCCTCACACAAAAAGGGAAGTATAATGAAATAGGTGGGATTAAATGGTTTTCCGGTTCTTCAGGGAGAACACCTGAACCTGCACAGGCATCAGCCTGAGCAAGGTGTGCCAGCTGCTGAGGTACTCCACTCTGCTCCCTTCCTGGAGCAGGAGACAAAATGTAATTACTCAGGTATTTCTGCCTTTCTGCAATAGTTAATTGTCACATTATTCAGAGGGACATTATTCATCCCACTCCTTTTAGGCAAAGCATTAAAAATGGTGTTCTCCAGACTACTTCTTCAATAAGTACTTAAAGGAGAAGGAAGGGGAGAGGGTTAAGGGGAATCATCACAGGACAATTAGAAAGGCAATTTGGAAGCCAGTCTGGAAACAACGTTGTAACAGAGCCAATAGCTGATTCAAATTGTTACATTTCTCCTCTGATCACCTGCTCAAACACACTCCTAATTAGCTTTTAATGGAGTCTACAGTTCAGCCCATTACTGAACACCTGCGTGCAGATGTTAATTCCTCTTTCTGATGACACGCTCTCCTGTGCTGGAGTGCAGACTTGTGCTTGCTAACAGAAGGAAATATCTGACAAAAGATGAGCACCACCTCGACTCCCAAGGAAGAGCCAACTTTCTTCAGTGCTGCACTGGATTTCAATCCAGAGCATTCATTTGTATAAACTTTTGAAAGAAATGAAAAGATTGAAAATTTTCATATATGACTTTCTCAAGGTTTCTCTAGTTAAAAAATGTTATGATTTCTCTTCTCTTACATCTATTAGCAAAAATAAATTTTGCAATAAATAAACTTGTCCTTGTAATGTAACATACCAGACAGAGAAAATGCAGCCCTCACCTGTCCTTGAAATGGAAAATTTCAGGTAGTATCTATTCCAGGAAGAGGAGAGATTGCTAGTGCCACCTCTTGGTGAGAAGGGCACAGCCATTAGCATAATCCCAGAGACATAGTGGGAAAAATAACGTGTCCTTCTAGGAAGTGCTGACCACTTTCTCACTGGTATCAAAACACCTACAAGTATCCTTAGTTTGAGATGTTTAGTATTGAGACCCTTAGTATTGACATGTCTTATTTAGTTGAATGATATATCTTGTAGCCTTGCAATTAAGCATGTACCTTAATATCTGCCTGGATTGGCACTAAACCCCAATTCTGTGAAAGTGTTAAAAAAGTGAAATCCTATGGAATGTGATTATTCTTCAACTGAGACTGAGAAAATGTTGTCTCTTAAACTTGTTAGGTTTTTAAATATCTCCGTTGGGCTATGATTCAAATACCTTACCTGTTTGAACCCTCCAATAGCAACTGAATTATAACGCCCTTGTGGAGGCTGGGTGTTAATCATTAAGTTTGTGTCAGATTTCATGATGTAGGAAGAGCTTTGGATAAGTGAGTCAACACAAGCTCCCAAACATAAGAAACAGAGTTCAAAAGAAAACTAAAATGTAAGAGAATTATTTGAGCACCATATCAGCATCAAGTAAGGGTTACATGGTGGCATTTATTGTTTACCCTGTTTAAGTATCATCTTCAGAATGCTGGGCCCATTTAGCTTGCTGAACTGAATCTATGACTAAATATATCACAGGACAGATTTAACCTTCATAATGGAAAAAGTTTCTAAGGTGTTTTCTGTTAATTTCAAAAGAAGACACATATAGGAATCACGGTGCATGGAGAAAAGCATGGAGAAAAATTCCATCTGAAAGCATTGAACTTTGCAGGACACTGTCTTCTCCCATGAAAATGAAAAAGCAATTATCACTTCTGGACCAATATTGCATGCATGAATAGTAGTGAACTGTAAATAAACCCAAACAGCAATACCAGATAACCACTGTGCCCTCCATCTTCAAATAAGGATGGAGAAAAAATTGCATTGTGGCTATACGCCCATTAAAAAATACATTGATAAAAAATAGAAAATTTTTATTAACTAAGCAATGTTTACAGCCGACTTTATACTTGTAAAAAAAAATACTTAAATGTAATGGTAAAGGAAGACATGCTAAATAAAAGTAAAGAAGTTGTCCTACCTTGTTTTAGAATGGTTTTGTTTACAGGGATACCACATCCATGTAACTTTAGGTGGAGGAATACCATACACAGTGCATGTCAGCACTTGTTTGCTGCCTAGTAAATGCAGATTGGGATCAGGGAATGATGACACAGCCTTTTCGTATATCTGTGGTTTCACTGGAAAGGGTAAAAATTGGAAAGCAGTTAAAAGCAGCTTATTTCCAATGTATTGCATGGTTATAAAAGTACTACATTCCTGTAGTGTGAGTAACAAGAACAACCCCCAGGAGAACAAAGGAAAACAGCGGTCCTAAGTCAAGTCAGACAAGTAGTTAGTAACACATTTAAGTCATCAGGAACAAGTATGTGGCTGTGGAAGACAGAAACACTTCTAATGAAAACCAGGGTCCATCTTCTGGTTCAAAGATGGTTCTTTCACCCTGCATGTGAGGCTTGTGTTTGGGTCCATAAATTCAGTAAGAAAACCCAAAATGACCAGATCCACAAAAACCGAGCATTTACATGTTCAGGAGAAGCATGGGAACATGTTGCAAACTTACCATTTACTCTAAGTGTGACTGTAAGATTCTTTGACAAGTTCCACTGTGGAATGCTCAGTATTATGGTGTAGTTTCCAGCATCCTCCTCAGCAACATCCTTGATGACTAACGAATAGTCTTTAACGACGTACCGGGCACATTTTTCAGCAGCAGGTAGGCCATCTTTTAACCTGTTTCATGGAATTCCAGAAATCAAAATTCTGAAAAATATTCCTGCTTAAACCACCCACGTTACATCATATTCCTCAATCTTTGTGAAAGGATTGGATTTACAGTCTGAGATTCTGTTTACCAGAGGCTTGTCCTTTCCTTTCAAACAGGATTGCTGATATTTGTAAACCACTTCAGAGAATACTCTTCTATATATTAAAATTGATAAGAATCTGACAAGGGTTCTGTGGTATATGAGATTTGATGAAAATTGCAACTCTGTCTCTGAAGATCCCAGTTGTCCATGGTTGTGCCGCCATTTAGTCTAAAAGACAACCATTTTGGCTAAGAGGCAGTCACAGAAATAAAGGTTGCATCATCTTGCACTGGCCATTTCTCTGTGACCTCAGAATACATCCTGGGACAAAGTATTACAGTAGCCTAAGCACAGCTGTGATTTTAGGAAGAGGAAGAGTAAGTAGATTAGATAAGCCCTCAAGAATCAGATATCCTGCTATCAAGTGAATGTTTTTAAAGATAACAGAAAATCAACATAGAAAGGACTAACTGTTGCTCACACAAAGATTCCTGAAGCAAAACATTTTTATTCAAAGGCTAAAATACAGTGTAAAGCATATTTTAACAAGTTGCAAGAAGGTTAACATGATGTTAGTAGAAGGGTGCAACTGAGATTCATTAAGATGATGGACTTGAGGAGCACTAAAATTTGGTCAAAGGACTTAAGGGTTTAGGCATTTCACTGTATCTTTATTTTACAGAATCTCAGAATAGTTGCAGCTGAAAAAGGCTTTGGAGGTCATGTAGTCAAATGCCCTATACAGAGAAAGTCAAAAGGTTGCCCGAGACCATTTTCAGTATGGTTTTGTGCAACTCCAGGAATGGAGACTCCACCACTACTCTGGACTACTTGTTCCAATGTTTAACTAACCTCAATTTTAAATTTTAAAAAAATCTAACATTTTTAAAATATTTGGAGATTTTTTAGTTCAGAAGTTTTGGATCTATATGTGTAATCAATAAGCTCAAACACTGGAGAAACAGAAAATGGTATATAAATGGCTGGCATCAGTGTCACACTCACCCCTTAGTTTTCCATGTGGAGCCATAAATGTAAAGGTTTTGTATAACAAGACAACACTTTTGGAGCAAAAGTAATTCTTGGCTGTAACATGAACTCCCACTGTTCATGTATGTATGGTTTGTTTTCTTAATCAGTCTTCTCACAGACCCTTTGTTAAAATGCAATGAATTGAGCCAGAGCTACTGGTGTTAAAAACTATTTAAACCAAAAAACCCTTGAGATCAGGAATAGATAATATTGTTACATATTAAAGTAGTTTGGATTAATAAAAAAATGGTTCAAAAAATTTCTTAGCACAGCATACATGAGACAAAATGAATGATCTGGTAAATGCTCTGCTGAAGTAGATCTACAACCTGCAGATCACTGCATAATAATACCAACTTCCATTTTTTGCATAAGAGCACATGTCTGTATGACTCAAGTCAACCATTTATTTTAATGAAAACCTTCTTTTCTTTCTCTTACTGTCTGAAAGGCAAGTTCAGGTTTCATCTCACAGGTCTGAGAGAAGCCGGCTGCAACACTTCTGTCAAGGCTGGTAGAGATATTTAGCTGCAGAGGGTCCACTGATTTCATGAGGAGACATATCCAACCTATTTGAGGATCTCAGCTTTAAACTTTCTGAATCTCCTTTCTCACACTTGAAAAATGGAGATAATAAATTTTTAGAACCCTAAGCAACTCAGAAACTTAAAAAAACTATCCCCAACTCTATTATAAAAAGAGGTCCAGGATGCATATGTGGAAGTAACTGTTGTCCTACCATATAACCTCTGGAGAGGGAAATGCCTTCACTTTCATTGACAAACGATAGGATTTTCTTCCAGCTACAACCTCCAGCGCAGTTTTTCTTCGACGCTTCAAATTAATGAACATTTTATCTTAAACAAAATAAAAAAGTACTTTGTATTACTTATTTTCATCCTGAAAAAAGAGTAGCTCTACTAAAGGAAATGTGACTCCAAATACAAATTATGTTTAATAATTTTGATGCTCCCACATGTCAACAGCAAGAATAGAGCCTAACCTCCTAGAGATCTATAAAATAGAAAAGAATACCACAAATATAGAAGAAACTGAGATGCAGTTCCCAGGGCATGAATCTGCTTAGAGAAGAAACACTCTAGCCAAATTCACATTGTGCTCCAGCCAGAAAAAAAAGGCACAAGAGATAAAGTGGTCTGTGGTATGTGGGAGGCTGAACTGAGGATGATCAGATGACCTTTCCACTCCTACAGGCCAAGAATCAATGAATGTTCCAAAAGAAAATATTCTGCCAGAGAGGATTTAAGGGATCTTCAGAGAAATAGCAAAGGAAAAGGCAGAAACTTTCTGTAGCATTGGTTAACAGCTGTTTCATCAAACAAACAAATCTTTGTCACTTCACTGAAATAATCTCAACCTGCTGGAATTTGTTCTTTTCCAGTTGCTCTGCCCCATATCTCCAACTCTCTGGCAAGTTGATGGCTTTTACCAGAGGCAATAAAACATAAAATTCATACAATACATTGGAAAATATCTCTTTCCCCCCTGCCAACTTGTGCAAAATAAAACATTCAAAGTAAAAAGAAATGTTTGAGTGTCCTTCTGATAGTACCTATAGTGCAATATTTACTCACATGATGAACTGCATAAGGATGGTGGATATCCATTAAACAAGTTCAAGAACTGCATAAGGATGGTGGATATCCATTAGACAAGTTCAATATTTAATCATACTTGCCATGTCCATTGAAAATAATATGCACAGGAAAAAAAAGTAGTTTAATTCCACAAGTTAAGCTATAAAGATACAGCCCTGATTCTGCAAACCTTTGTTCACACAGGCTCTTTCTAATATAGGGTATCCTGTAGATGGGGCTGCTTATGTGAATGCCCCATCCCAATTTCTCTGACTTTAATTTTAATCTAAAACTCAGCTTCTGCCAGGTTCAGTTTATCTGTTTAAGATACAGTATACGGGTATCACGATTCATCCTGTGCTCCCAGTGCTTTATTCCAGAGTTTAAATAGAGAAAATGGGCTGGAATAGTCTCTAAGAATACCAACACCGAGTGCTTTGTCCTCACTTCCAGGAGAGTAAAGATACACCACTGAAGATATGTAACAAGTCAGTACTCTGACCATGAGTCATCTGTTGTAGAGGACATCCATCAGCCACTTGGTCTTTAATACCAATTGTGCTCCAAATATCCTGGATGATTCTAATTGTAGCAGGATGGCCCAAAGAAGGACGCTTCCCAAAGAGAATCAATGCAAAAAAGTCCTTATTCATATACATTTAAAATAATATCAGAAATTTCCATATTTCACTGAAGGCCCAGGCAAAGCATAGGGAACTTCATTAAGGGCCCTGCTGTAAAACCATATTAATGATTTGCATTTCTTAAATGGCCTACCAGCTACTCGCTCCATGTAGAGCTAGGGTATTTATTTCTTCTTCATTTTCTCATAGAAAGCAATGTATAAGTACCATAGAAGAGGAAGTGGGACTCTTCTATTTAAATTCAGCTTGTACCTTCTTTTTCCTTCCAAACTATAGTTTTCCTTATTGTATAGATTAGAACTAAGTGAAGACAGTGCCATCACAGGATTTAGCAGACAAAAAGTGATCAAATTGAACATTAACATGTCTATTGCCAGCAGTAAAAAACACCCATGGAAGAAATATTTTCCCTCCTGGAGTGCCTCCCTCCCTTGTTTCCCTTTCTCTGCCCAGGATGAATGTGCTACAAATTCACTTCCACCTTGTGTCACGATATAAAACTATCGCATGACTGACCTGGGTACATGAGCATTGAATATTCTACAAACCTGGACCACTTCTTACCATAAACAATGACTGTTGTGTTGACGGCCTTGATGGATGGCCCACTCTTCACGTGGCAGGTGTACTGGCCCTTATCGATATCCCGCACCCTGTCGACAACGAGGATGCTGTAAAAGATGTTGGCCTCTGCATTCTTCTGGTCAATACGCTGCGTTACAGAACCTCTTCTCCTTGTCTATAAAGGCAAAAGAAATGAAAAAGCTTAATCAAACCAATTTTCATTGTTATTTAGATTTTTATTTTACTGTACTGCCACCGTAACTTAATAAAAACATCCTAGATGCCTTTGTACAGCACAGATGCACAAAAGATGCTTAACAGTTCCAGAGGGCCAACAATAAAAAATATAAGCAACATTATAGGGCAATTCAGTCCTGTCTTCACCCAAGCTGTCATAGCATCCAAACTAGTATTTTCCAGAGGAAGACCCTCCCTTTTGCAGAGCCTGTTATATCAACATGCCCAGCTCCCCATGGCCATTGTCCAGCACTGCTCCTAAAAAACCCTGAAGCCATGATATGAAGAGCAGAACATGGTTTGGTGCCTGGATTCAGTGCCATAGGAAGCAGATACATAGAAGAAAAGGACATTAACACAAGGAGGGAAGAATTCTGGAAACGCTACAGACGGAAAAGGGACTAGATTTGGCAAGGGAATAGCAGGGTGGAACTGAAGATAATGCGACTCTGAGGAGTTATTTCCTGCAACTCCCCCTCAGCATTTGGCCTTAAAGTTTATTTAACCCAGGACATTGTTGATGTCTTATAAACACTGAGCACCCTTCAGTCACCATCTAAATAAAAACAAAGCACAATTTCACAAGTGTGGTGCCCAGATAGGGCTTGGTAGGGCAGCAATGAGCAATATAATATATTTGGGGCATTTCTTGTTGCTAAGTTGTTTATTTCTGAGGTGAAAAAATGCCAGGGAAAATGGCTACAGTAAGCAATAAACAATTGCATTAATCTCCCCTATATAATGCAATCATAATTTCAGCCTGTGATTAGATACAATGAGTGACATAATAAATGATCTTGACTTGAATCACCAGCATAAATCAAACTGACATGAAAGGAATGGGAGTTTTAAACCTTAAGCTAATGTCAAATTTCTTATCAGTTTTACACGGACTCCATGGCAGTTATTCTGTAAGTGACAAATATTTATGAGGATGCTCCCAATGTGGGGGGTGGAGAAGCACATTCAAGATCATTCCTGTAGTTGTCAAAACAAGAGGATTGTTCGTGTGACACTTAACAAATGAGATTTTGGCTAGCTAAATCAAAATATCTTTTCTAAACATGCTTGAATTGGGTGCCTAACTGTCTACCAGTCTTTGAAATGAATGTGTAGAGAAGACAGCCTCACTGAAAACTTTTTTGTCACAAGAGAGAGCCCCTGCCTGGGACAGGGTGATAAATTTCTCTCATTTCACCAGGTTGAAAAGAAGCTCCCAGAGATGAAACAATTCTAGTGATTACTCGTGATTATGCAATATAACCAGAGCACATTGTATAAACATGTTTACTTATGAAATTAGGCATCAGAAAGTTAAAAAAAAAAGAAACCTTAAGAAACATGTCAGCAAGGGTCAAAATGATGGAATGCAAACAACGGCAAGCATTCCGAAGCAGAATTCCTCCCGGGATCCTGGAGGCAGCATGATCTGTGGGAAACCTCTGGTTTCTGCCTTCTAACCACAGCACTCACCTCTCCAGGGTAAGTCCATGTCATCTGCACTCTGGTGTTCCAGGCTGCAGTGACAGTGCAGTTAATTGCCAGGCTGTCTCCCTTCAGCAGCTTGACCAGACGTGGGGTGCTTAACTGAACATCAAAAATTGTGTTGGCTGCATGTGACAAAGAGGGATAAAAATCAGTAATGGTAGCAAGGCAGGGTGCTTTCTGAGAGATGGGGAGTGGAGAATGCCACCTACTTTCTCTATGTGTTAGGTACTTCGTGCTGTACGTGTGCCCGCCAATGGTTGTCTCACAGCTCAGGAGCCCGATGAATTTGTAAGTTGCCTTAGGTATCCTGAAGCCTTGCATGCTGTCCCAGATTATTGTCTTGCCATCAGGAATTAGGGTTTCTCGTGGGATCTGGAAGTGCCAAACACGCATCATAAAAACAACTCATCCTTATGTCTACTCTCTAATCAAAGTAGCCTGGTAAAAAGGGATGGGGGAAAAAAGCACCCAAAAAAATGCCAATCAACATGAAAAGGATGACATTTAATGATGCAGGTTTTTCAAGTCACATTTTCATCACAAAATAGAGGAAAAACCTGGGTGAAGAATGTGAATGTTGCATTTGTTTCCAAGATTTCATTATTTATAACAGGATGTAATTTATGACACAATAGATTGACACTATCATTAGCTTCAGCACTTGGGCTGCTATTCTGTTGGCTCCTGGTTGGCAGCTAAAGTGCTTATCTCCCTGAACCTTTGCAATTAAGTAGCCTGGTTTCACCACAGAGAAACAAATACACATTTATCAATGGAGATGACAAATGGACTTAATTTGCTGTCATTTTGTGGCTTTAAGAAATTCTTTCCAGGATACAATTTCATGCACATCATATTTATATTGCCTAAAAGACTTAAAAAACAAGCAAAAGAATTATTGCCGTGTGGGATCAACTTTGTAGGCGGTAGGAATTTGCTTTTACATTATGATCCTTTGCACTTTAGGCCCCATTTTAATAAGGTATCGAGGAAACCCTGAAAAAAGAAAAGCCTGACATATCTATTAAAGCTCAGAAAAAACCTCTCATTTTCAGATCATGCCATTTTGTTACACCTTATTTATGGAATAAATGCCACCCTTTGTACAGCACAGAGATCAGCCATGAGTACAAAGCCTGGATGTGATTCCACTTTGATAACACTTGCTTTTATGGTAAAAATAAGATATTTTTAAAGATGGCACAGAGCAGAGTTTTAATGAATTATGGTCCTAAGGAAGGATGCCTGGATCAACTAAACACACTGCAGCCCATCACTTCCCACTGCACAGCAGTCTCACTGTGTTCCTTCATCTCTATCTTCCCCTTTATTTGAGCAGAGGACTTTTGTGTTGGACAACCCTTTCCCTCCTACAAGCAAAGCCAGCACAGGTGGCTGTCAGAGGCTGGGGGAAGCACGGATGTCTGTCTCCTTCCAGCGTGGTACAGCTTCTCTCTACTGTGTGGCACCCTGGATGCTGCCTGCTCAGCCTATGCAGAAAGCCAGCCTTGAGATCATATTCACTCATCTTAAGCCACTACCTCTAAAATAACTGAGTGCAGGATGAATCAGATGAACAATACATACAGAGCACAAAATGACGTGGTAAATTCCTTATCTTTACAACAGCTGATAAGATACTATAATAAGCATGCAAATCACGGGGAAGTGTGTGTAGCATACACAGAAGTAAAGCCCATTACATTACAGCCTGCTGGCTACCATTCAACAATATCTTGGTCCCTAAGAGCTCTGTTGCCATTCCTGTTCTAAACAAAACAAATTTTCAACTTTGGTTTAACTAGTTCATATTTACGTTTTCAAGAGCTTCAATTGGATTTATCCTCTTGCTGCTTTGGCGGAAACCAAATTATTTCTGAGTGTATTTCTGCATAGGCTTTCATGAAGAAAGTGAAGCCAGAGGGTCAGAGCCTTCCTAGACTGGTATTTCCCAGCAAATGCAATCACTGCACATTCATTACTTAATTGATGGATTACTGACTTTGTATTAGCCTTACTCCAGGAACAGAAAAGTAACCAAAACACCCAGAAGAGTCCTGTTTTGCAACATGTAATTTTGTGAGTTGCCTGGATATCTAGCAGGCTTACTTGCCCTGGAGGCAAATCTTTACCTGTACTGTTTACTCATCTGACACCTCTCAAAACCACTAGAGCTACATCTTTTTTGTATAATTTTTATGCCGTTCTGAGACTAAGAAGTTACACCCAGTCACCTGTGAAAGCATAACACAACACTAAGTTACTCAGAGGAAAACTTTGGAAGACTGAGGTCTCTGACTAGCAAAAGGCCACTGTGGCATAGCTGGTCTCTGACCAAATCTCAAGGGGGAAAACCCAAGATGGTGCAACAAGTCCCTTTCAGAGGGTGGAAATACCAGGGCTTTGTCTCAGATGAGGACATGGGTGGTGGCTGGGTGCTCACCGTACAGCCTTTCACAGCTCTAGCCTCTCTCCCTGCTGGCTTCAGTTTCTTACCCAGCTCTTCTCCATGCTGTTCTCTGCCAACCCCACTAGTTCAGATGACCCATTTCCCACTCTCAGAGAACCACAGTTCTTTTGCTCTGCCCCAAATTAGCTTTCAGAATACCAACTAGAACCATGACATCATCACCATGCTCATCACTGCATGGATGTTACAGGGCAGAGGATCCTAGAATCTCACAATAATTTAGGTTGGAAGGTCATGTGGTCCTGCCCCTACGCAGAGCACGGCCAGTGTGGTTCAAGGCCTTGTTAAAAGTCTTGACCATTTGGTCATCACAGAGAGAAATAGAAAATCTATGAAGAAACACTGTGCTAGAAGTGAGCTGGAAGTGAGACTTCCACTGAAGCAGCAGAGGATAAATTCAGCCACAATAATAGCTTGCAGATGGGAATCAGCAGTGAGTCAGAGGCATTCAAAGAATCAGCTTGTTGTGACGGCTGCAGTAAACATGGAATTTATTGTCTGCATACTAATCTGTGTTAACCCTATCACTGTGGTTCCCAGTGCATTCTTGGCCTTTTACCTTCTTTGTACTTTGTTTCAAATGAAACTTTTTTTGGTAGAGGCTGTGCCTCCTTCTTTGCTCAACATTTGCTGAATGTTTTTGGTACTTGGTGACATTAACACAGTATAGCCGCATACTGCATATATATATATATATATATATGGTCAAAAGTTATAGTCAAGTTGTAGTTCCCCACATCTCCAAAGGCAGATTGTATTGGAAAGAGACAACTTAAAGTTTAGTAAAAATGTATATTAGAGTCTTGAATTCTTGTCTTTTCTTTCATGTTTCCTCTTCCACCAACTTGGGAAGGATGAGGCGGCATTATTAAAAATTCAGATTGTCCAGATATAGGATTTGCAGCATCCCTTGTGTTTTCTCTAGTTTTTATTCTTGATACTGGAGTTTATTTACTTCTATTCCCATGAATGTCATTGTTTTTATGATAGTGAATCCAAAAGGATAGCAAACAAATGGATTAAGTTATTGTACCAAAAGGCAATACTTTCTCCATTTGGCAAGAGAAGTACACACCTTACTTGCAATAAATTCTATCCTATTTTAAGGATCTTGAATGAGGCTGATAGAATCATGTTGATAGAAATGATGGCTTCAGAGGCTCTGAATATCTAACTATTAAGAATTAGATCAAAACTATCAATTGATTTCACAATTCTTCATATGATAAGGAAAAGGCCATCATCTGCTGCAGTAAAGGTCATAGCGGGACCTGAAGGCTGAATTTGAATTAGGAATTAAAAATGTCATTCCCCTATCCCAGGCCATGTTTTATTAGCTTCTTGAAGACTTTTGAAGAACCCCCCTTCCTATGTTGTATGTGATTGCCATGCTATAAAACACAATTTGCACAGATGTTCAGCCTGAAAATGAAAGCAACACAGTGTCTTAAAAAGTTTGACTAAGGTAAAGTTGCAGTTTGAGTAAAAAATAATAATTTTTACTGTTGAAGATAGATAATAAACCTTTGCCACACTGGTCCACTAAAGCTAAGAAGTGGCACTGCAAAGGAACAAATCCTGGAGGCAGTGCTCATGGAGCTGTAGGGACTCCTTCCAGAAGAGAAAGATTATTAAAAATATTTCAAATTTTTACTTCCTGGCAATATAGAAGGCAGAACCTAATGATGTTAGAGCTAGGATTTTCTTCCCAGTTCCAGAGGACTTAATTGTGAGGACACACCAACTTATTCCTTTATCACTGATGGAAAACACAAAGTAGGTCTTGCCATTTCTCCAGCAGTAGTATGCCTGCAGCTGTGGAATACATTTAACACATCTCTTAATTGCTATGTGAGTAAAACCTTGCTGGAATCTTCATATAAGGGTGTCATAGAAGATAAATAAAGTAAGATATGATGTAATGCATTGTAGCTTACATGCTTCAGGAAATTCTAGGATTAATTAGGGAACACATTTATTTTTCCTGGAATGCAAAACATGTAAGCAACCAATCCTTTCTTTCATGACTTGGCCCCACCTCCTCTTTCTCCATCTGAGAGTATTACATCTGGTTTTGATGGTGTAAAGCTGTGCCTTACACCACAATCCCAAGGCAAGCTGATATGAAAAAGAGTAGCTACATCTCAATCTTTCCAAATAAGGAGATTTTTTAAAAATGTTATTTAATGAGAGAAACCTGACAGGAATTTTCTCAGCTAGAAATTTAATATGCTGAGATTTCAGATGCAATACTACAGTGCCCAAATAACTTCCCACTTTACAACACCCCTTCTATGGAACACTAACTCTCACTTGCTTTTGATCCTACTGTCACACAATTTTGTGCATCTTCTTGCAGGAGGACTGTTTGTGTGTTTGTGTGTGTGTACCTACAACCATAGGGTAACATCCTGGGTCAGATCACCTTCTTTTCTTTGCATTTTGTTCTTTTTCATGGGATTTAACAGTGAAAACCAAGCAGCAAAATCAGCATCTATATTAGCAAAGCAGCACTGGATAGAACTGGTAAAATCTTTGGCTGGTGAAAAACTCTGTAGTCAAAGAATAATCAAAGACTTGTGTTGCATGAGGTAAGTATCCCACAGTGGTACTGTTTGGCAATTGCATGTTATTCTATAAAAAGACAGATCTCTTTTCCTTTTAACAGTGATGGACTTTCATTGCCACTAAGTGCATAACTCCCCTTATTTAGAAATAAAACTTCATTGCCACTTCCACCTAAATTTTAAGAAAAAAAAAAAGAGGTAACTTTAAAAAATGCCCAATTCTCTGTCTTGATAACTGGTACTTTACTACATGCATATGGTTCAGTTAGCTGCCCATGTAACATAAGGAACCTATGAGACAAATGTTTCTCCCAAAACATGGAAATCTCTATTTTTTTTCCCTAAAATTAGTCCCACCACATCAAACTCTGCAGCTTCCCTGCAAAGTTTCCCCACCAAGAAAAGCCATCCTTTGTCTAAGTGCACTCGTATGCAAAAGGAAGCAGCAAAGCCTCTGGTGGTAGTGAGGTAGGGCAAAGGCTTGCAGAGATCCTTGTACAGCCACAGCAAGTCTCCAGGGACTCACCGACTGTTCCAGAGGACAGAAGAGGAAAAGGGAGGAAGGGCAGGGGAAGAGGTGGGAGGAAATCTCTTCTCCTAACAAGAAGTTCCTTCCTGGGCTTAAGAAATCTTTGCCAGTGAGGATTTAATAAAGCAGTATGAAAAGTTTAAGTTTCTTCAGAAAATTCCCACCCTTTTTAGGAGAGTTTTTGAAGCCTTTCTGTGTGACGCAAAATGAAGCCTCCAGGGTTGAAATATTTCTGAACACACTGACACCCAGAAACGTTGCATAAGAAATATTAAATTGTTAAAATATTTCAAAAGCATTACAATAGCTGTAAACAAACAAAAACATCATCCACATAACACTTTCAGAGCATGCTTGGATAGAGGTACCTTTTTTAAAGTAACAGCAATGTTTGGTGCTGTGACTCTGCATGGAATGATCATTTCTCTTCCTACAGCCATGTTTATTATTTTAGGTATATCACTGTGCATCTCTACAAATGGATTGCTTGTATCTGCAAAAGAAGAAAAATAAAGGTTAATACGTGAAATCTTAAGACAGGGTATGGGAATTGTAACAGTGCATGTGGACTTAAAAAACAGACTAGCCCTGTCTGTAATGAAAGTTAAACAAAGTCCTGAAATCAATCATCCATTTACTTTTGTTTAACATGTTCATCAAACTATTATTAAATATTTGAAAATAAATTTATCATTCAATATCAGTATCAGTACTTTGAAATCTTTAAATTTCAGGACAGCTGAAGTCCAGTTTTTCCATTAGAGCAACATCTCTACTGCTGAGATATATGTTTCTTGTTTCATGGCATTTGTATTTTATTATCACCAGGAAAAGTGATTTCATGGGAAGTGAGCTGAAATTCACTTATCAGGAACCCCCTACAAAGTACACCATCCTACTGTCTGGAAGTTGATAGGAAAAATTCACATTGACTGCATGAGGAGAAAGAACCTACCTTGATTAGCCAGCCATATTTTCATCTCCGAGAACGTGGACTAGAGAGAGTTAATGCTTCTCCTCCTTCCCACTGTCACAATACCTATGTGTCTCTTTTTTATGTGACAAGGTAAATGAAAATGCCAGGAAAACATTAATTCCTCTTGACTCAATAACTAAAGCTTGGCAGAGTAATTTACCGTCCCTTGAACAATCCCTTTAACAAATGGCATTGTCATAAATAGCTTGCGCTGGGAACAGGGAACATTGCTGCTGCTATTGTTTGGACCACTTAACAAAGAGGGGCTCAAGCCACAGGCTCTGGCTCCAAATCTTCTTTGCAGGTGTTCAGATCTGAAGTCTCAGTTTGACTCACTTTGCAGATAGACTACCTCCAAATTCACATAAGGTTTGGTTTTTAACTCCTAAAAAAGTGGAACATTCAGATCTTAATTCTGTGCTTATCTATAGATCTAATGTTTTTTCAGGCAAATCCCATTATTTTCACTCAGTCAAAAATCTTAGAAATAACAATGGAAATCTTTCTTGGATAAGAAATTAGTAAAGCTATCAAGAACCAATCCCTTAGAAAACCTCAAACTGCAACACTTGATCCAAGTGTTCTGGCCCCAAACTTCTGCATGTTGACCTATGTGCACTCAAGTAGTTCTTCAAGTAAGTTACTTTTGCTTGTCTTTCAAAAGCATAATGTGCTCTTTCCAGTGTCATCAAACCATTCGGCTCTTAGGATCATCTTTTCTTATTATACGCAATAATATTTTTGTTTGAGACGTCTAACAGGAAGAAAAACAGATTCTGCTCTAATTTGTGCTGGTGAGAAGCCTAAGGCAGAGGATCTCAAATGTACTTCAGGATATAGAAAAAAGTTTTCTTAAAGTCGTTTAATGAAACTGTTATACAAAGTTTCTGAAATGAAATCCATAAAGAATTATTTAATGATAGGTATTAAATGTCCACTGAGATAGCAAAAGGAACTTATGAGTAATAGAGGATGCATATGTAATAAAAAATGCCCTGAGGACTTGTGAGGCCGATGTTTCCTCTGCAGCATGATTCAAGAAACGACCAAGAATGAACCTGTTTGTAGCACAGGGAAAAGAACCTTTTTTGTTTCAGGGGCTGCAGCCACAGAAGAGGTCACCTGCCCCTTAACATCACCAGACAAACCAATTTACTACTCCCCAAAGACTCATTTGTCTTTGTCACAAAATTAAGAGCTCCTGACCGAAACCAGCAAGCTTTGCAAAGCGGTTTCCTGTACCATAATCTCCAGATCATTGTAAGTGTGAGGAAGAGCTGTTCTGGGGACTGCCGGTGCTGTCTGCAGAGAGAGTATCACCACTGTCTGATGCCAATATCGAGGCAGTGGGGGTTGTGCAGCTCAGACCTCGCAGGATTCCTGCCTGCCCAAAGACAAGGACAGGAAACCAGCATCAAACACCGTGTTCGGCTTTTCTTTCTTCTTCTTCAGTGGAAATGCATGTCCACGCCCGGAGAAGCCAACAAAGCGCCGTGTAAAAGCGGACTAAGTGCTCTGGTTGCCCTGGGCAGGCTGCAAGGCTCAGCCACAACCTCTGCTGGTACACTCCCTGCCGTGTGCGCCAAGGCGTCGCCATGCCCCCGCTATTCGCGTGCAGAGCTCCCATTGACATCACCGGGGACTTCCGCCATGGGCCAGAGGGCAATCGATGGCCCTGAGTGCTCCAAATGCCTTCCTGCTTTTGATTAAAAGAAATACGCATCATGTTTCCTAGCACAGTTTTGTTTTCATAATGAGCATGGAGGCTTTTCCTGATTCCCTTTGATTTTATTCCCCTTCCATCTTAAAGGCCATAATGGGATACTCTCGGTGCCTCCAGATCAGAATATGGTGAAGGTTTTACCAGCCTGAATAAGGCAAAGTTGAACACACAGCAGCACCAAGGCAGGTTATGTCACATCGGTAGGGTTTGCCAGCAACATGGAATACTTCTGTCCCCCAAGCAATAGCTCTCCTTGCCTTTTTTTCCCCTCTTTCCTTCCCATCACAACCCCAGCTATTGCCACTAGCTCCCACTACATTTCCTCTCAATTTCTTTCTGAGCAGAGGTAAATGCTGTCCTTCCCCATATAGATAGTTGGCAGCACATCTGGCATGACTTATTCTCCTGCCAGCAGCCTTTTGGGCCAGTTCCACTCAATTCCGTGTTCAGAAAGCTCTAGACATAAAAGGAACATCAAAGACTGACCTATCTTGAAGACCACATCCAGGTTACACATTCAGCTCCATTGGGATTTGGAATGGAAGATCTAAGGGGGTTGACCTTATTTTTATGAATCATTGATCTGGTTTGTTGGTTTGTTTTGGTAGTTTTTCTTCAGAGCTGCCTATGAGGGTACCAAAATGAAAGCTGGACAACCAGAATATTTACATATGTTAAAGGTTACTTTAAAAGTCAGTTCAGTGTATTTTTAAACTGTGCCTAGAATGAATGACTCTATGCTGGGTTGACTGTGTTCTTTGCAGTATCTCTCAGTTACAATCAACATGAAACCACAAAGAGCACTCATGAAATCACAAAATCCATGAAGGTCATTTGCTATATTGTTAAAGACCATAAATAGCAGCTTTTTACTAAGCTGGTTGGCAGCCAGATAAAAACTTGATAAGAGACTTAGCACAAGCAATATTATGTCTGGTATCAGTAACCTGTCTAGGCTATTTATGGGATTTGCACAAACAATTAAATTAGCCAACGCTGAAATGCCAAATTCAGAAAAGATGGAGAGAGTTTTTCTTTCCATAAGCTTCAGCTACTGTTCTTGGATTTGTTTTGTTTTTAATAATCTGAGCTATGTAAGTCAGAGGACTTATACATACATTTTCAAGAAGAAAAGTCTCTGCAGGAGAATCTAAGCTCCTTGAAATCTCTAAAAGCTTATCCTCTAAAGTTCTTCCAAAATACCTACTTACACTTGGCTCATCATTAAGATTCTTTTCAGACTAAAAGAGGTGAAATATTTTCATCACATCCACGTAACATCCTTTTCCCTTGGACATGTGAAAAGGACCAAAGTCTTTAGGAAAAAAGAAACATGCAGACTTCATTTAAGTTCATGGGCCAATTGCCACATTCCCTTTGCATTGTAGGGATTAAACCTCCTCTATTTATCCCAGCTAAACTATTGGGGCTGTTCAGAAGTAATTAAAAAAAATCTTGGACACTGAGAGTCATTCCAGCCTCACTTGCACTTCTATGATACAGACATTTCTGACTGAGCTAGGAGCCAAACCATTAGTGTTGTCCCTGGTGAGACAGGGGTATTTTGCAACGGGACTCCTTTGACCTGTTTTAGATATCTGCTTTACCATGAGATGAATCATGTCCTAGAAAAGGTATCTCTTGAATCAGCTCAAATGCCTAATTTCCTTAAAGAAAAACAATGCCATTTTGTATGTCTTATTCTGGAAGAAAGGTTGTTCCACTTTTGCCTCTTCTTTCTTTTAAAATAACACTCTTCAAATACAAAATGTGTCTAAACCTTGAAAGAAAATTTGAAACACAAAGTATTGCCCTCCTTTTCTGTTATGCTTTTTTTTTTTTTACCTGGACTTACATGATTGTTAATTTATATCTAGACCACATTCAGACACAAAGAATTTCTACTAAAATTGTACAACAATTTTTAGGCAAGATTGGTTTGTTTTTCTTTGAGACTAATTATACTATGATATCATCAACATAGGACCGTGACACAAATGAAACACAGTTAGAAACCTTCAGGAAAAATAGTCATATTAGCCAGGAAATCCACGTTAGAACTATTACTACGTTCAGCAAGCAGTCCCTAGAAAGGCTAATGGCTATTAGGAAGGCTCTTTCAGATGTATCCCTCCGTTGTGATGTCTCGCCCTGGAAAGGTATTTGTTTCAGGAGGGCCTATGGGCCTTGGTGAGGGAGAAGGACCATGAGGGGGTGAGTGCAGAGCGTTTGATGCTGCCAAAGTGTCTGCACATGCTCCACTCCACACAGTGTCCTGTGATATGAAGTCCATGTACACGCAATGACAAAAGCGCGGCAATTATAGGCCATTGACGTCAGCAAGTCCTAGAGGTCTCTGTTTTGTAACAGGAACCTCATTAGAAACTAAAAATGTGTCCACATACTTGATACAGCTGCAACATCGTTTAATTCCAATGGGTTTCCTCTTCATAACCGGCGTGCTATCATAGTATTGACGGTGTAAGCCAAAACCATACTGCTCATATGCTAAAACCGTGCCAAAAGCAAAGACAAAAAAAAGCAAAGAAGAGGAAGAGTTTCCCAGGCCTCAGCAGGTCCTTTTATCAGTGTGTTATTTGTGAATAAGAAGAAAAAGGAAAAAGAAGAAAAATGTCCCTTTCTGTGAGCTCTCAGGGTGTTTTGTCTCACTGCTTTTTTTACCTGTTGAATTATTTTGACTTTGATACTTGTGATGTAAAGAGACCCTTTTGGAGAACTCTTTGGATGCCCTCCATGTTCTGCAACAATAGTATCTTTATGATTACAGGAGTCAATCCATTCAAGCTAAACCTTAAACGCATGTCAGTTCTGGGACTGGATCCAGCTATCTGTCAGCAGGAGGACCTCCCAGGGAGATGCCCAGGAAGTTCTAATACACTCAGAACCTGCAGTATACAATTTTAGAGTTTGAAAATAAGCTCAGAATCCCAGATGTTTTGGGATTTCAAAGGCTTACATTTTGAACAATTCCCTAATGGTGAAGCCTTTCATTTTGGACTGTCAAGCCCAACACACGGATCAAGCCAAATACATACAACTAGTGCACATGTCTGACATTCTAGGCTTTGGTGAACACAAGTATTCTCAGGACCTGTACCTTTAATTACACAGTTCTGATTTGTCTCACCTGACTTAAATCATCACCTCAAACCACAAAATTTATGCCAAGCTTGTTCTCCAGATTTCTTGAAAAGTCAGTGATGAAAAGTACATACCAGAAGCTCCTTTTGTTCTCTGTTAAGTATACTAAGAGAATAGACAACTGACTCAGCCTAGAGGCCTGATTTTAAAATGTCTCATTCTGCAAGGAAAAGTAAGTGACCAGAAGACATACACAGCAGGATCATGAGAAAAGAAAAGGAGAGAGAGAACAATAAGAACTGGGCTACTGCCCCAGATCCAAATATAATTTTAGTTCGAGAAGAATTCTATTCTCTGTTGCAGCAGAATTAAGATTTTACTCTTGTACGTTACTAGCTGAAAGCTGTCTTCATCACAGAAAATAGCAATACTTCAATTTGAATCACAGTTTGCTTAAATTCATGCAAAAATCTAACTTTGATATATCAATGTAATTGAACTTACAGGCTTTTCCTCTGTCATACCATGGGAGCAATTGTTCAAAGGCAAGAAATTATGAGGCTAGGGAATTAGGAGTACTATACATTTTTGAAGAGAGTGAATGAGCTCCAGCAATTGAAAAGTGCCTTGGAGACATTGGGAAAAAGCAGACAGAAAGAAAAGCTCTCAGTACTGTCCCCAGGGAAATTTACATAGGATTCAGAACAACTTGCTGATAATTTGGTGTTTCTTAAATGTCTTTATTCCATCATTATCTCTTTTCAAGCAGAAAATTCCCCATGCCTCACTGCAATGTATGCAGTGAGCGTTCATTGCAAAACTTTCCCTTTTACTGTTACTCTGCAGTTCCCTTACAAAACAAAGCACTGAGCAGTTTTGGGTCTGAGACAGTGGAGAAATCGGCAAAGAGGATTTGCTTCATTTCAGATTTTTCCCATGGCTCGTGGGGAAAGTCAGGCCATCAGCTTTCTTGAGGCAAAGTTGAAGACTCTTAAGAGAATTAATTTCCCTCGCTTAATGTCTCAATTCCTGAGCTGTGTGGGGTCAAGAGTTGCCGAGACACTCTGTGCACTCACTCCCCTCTGCAACTCAGTAGTGACCTCTCCAGCTGAAAGAAGGGTGGTGTCAGGAGTAGCTCCTCCAAGGCAAGTCACCAGCCTGCCTCTCCTTGATCCCCAAAAGCAGGACTTCAGAAATGCTTCAAGTCATCCTGGGGCCTGTGGGATTTGCAGTCTCCTTCTCATTGTCTTGTGGCTTGATTTTGTCTATAGAGCAGCTCATTTTCTGCTGTAGCATATATTCATTACTGAACCAAAGGAATTACTGGGTCTTTGGGCTTTTTTTTTTTAAATCGAGTTCATATTCAGTATCACTCCAATTACGGAAGTGAATAACATTTTTAAAACAATAAGTGATGACTTCCTGTACAAACAATATCAACTTTCCTGATTCAGATTCTGTGTTTGTAAATAGCAACTATTTGTTCTCATCTGCCGCATGCTAAGACATGGGAAACAGGCACCTTGGTCATCCACATGGAGCTAATATGGGAAATGGACTGACACAACGTCCTGCCACAGGAAACAATACAAAACTAGGAGGGACCCTAATTTCACAAATGTTTATTTCCTAAACACCCACAAATTAATGCAAAGTAAAACTAAACTCAGGAAAGACAGCCTTTGCAGAAGATTTTGTTACCCCTATCTCAACCCCACTTGAGCTAGATAATTGAATTTCATGCATGTTCACAGAAACAGGGACTTATATTAAGAGACAGATAGAGAAGAGATAGATATAATGAGATAGAATGGAGAAAGAAAATACTTTTTCTAACACTACACTTATCAGAAAGGATGAGTTTTAGTACTCGGTATCTGATTTCTTTCCAACTTACTTAACAATTCTTTCTGAAACTGTAAAGTTTTGGAAGAGTAATATACCTTTCTCCGCCTTAGGGCAGAGTGACACTTCCAACAGGTATTAAATGAGCAGTTACCTTGCAGCCTTCGTCATTATCCATAGTTTTCTCTAACTTTCAAGTGTGTTTCCTGAGACAGAATTAACACTTAATTGTTAAGAAATTGGTTTTCAAGTAAAATAATTGTCAAATTCAGAAAATTATCATGCCAGAGAGGTCTATGGTTGCTACAGCTTTGTTCCTTAAACATTTTACTACTTTTTTGGCAATTAAGGTTTGAGGAATTATAAAATCTAGCCATCTCTTCAAGAGTGACATCAAGATTTATGACTGAATGTCCTTGAAAAACCAACAAAACCAAGACACTTAGGCAGAATTCTTTAACTGATTAGAGGACATAGGAGGACAGGGGGTGGTGGGGGACGGTCCTAAAACTATTTCTGCAATGATACATTTCTCTTCCATCACCATGTGAATTCTGCAGATAACCTTGGTTCACAATCATCTAATTGAAAGTCCCTTTCAGATGCAGACAAGCCACATAGGACTTGGGAAGCAGTGAAGAGTTAGAAAGACTGGCTGTGTCTCTCATTAATAAAAAATTAGGATCCAGAAAAATTAACTCTTTAAACAGGCAAAGAGATGCAAAGGCATCTCTTGTCTCATAAATTCAGTTTATCAGAGAGATTCTTCTCATGTGGTGAATGGAGATGATTGTGGGTAGGTCTCAGATAGGGATGGAAGGTTCAAGAAGGCCCCAGGACGGGAAACTTGCAAAAGGCATCCAAGGAAATTGTGCATTTTCCTAGGCTGCAGGCTGTTGGTTGCTCAATGAATATCCTATTTTGGCTATTCTTCCATGGATGCATCTGTTGTTGGATTTACAGAGAATTAAATGAAAAGAGCTGGGGGACGAAAACACTCTGCAGCATATTTCAGATGAAGGAAAGTAGGATGAACAGCATGAAATAGCCAATAGTGCTCAATAAAGCAACACACAGTAATGGGGGAGCTATCTTATTTTCTATCATTGTAGTGAGACATCCACTTCATTCTGCTTTTTCACACTACCAGTCTCACTCTTCACGTTGCAAAGTGAAAACAAAGGCTAATTCACTCAGATGTGAACTCATTAGATGCAGCAGACCCAGAATCTGGAGAACTTCCAGTTGCACATTCTCTGTAATATGGGCTTTTGAAATCTGTGAATCCTGAAATACTACAGTAATCTCTTACTTCTACTGTGTAAAAATAAGGAAAAACTAAAGTATTAATTAAATCCCTAAAGTGTCTATGATTTGTTCTTTTATTGTTGTGTCTATTGAATTCAACTCTTCTCAGAAGTGTCTGATTAATACTTTGGAAGGAAACAGGATAAGAAAGAAATTTCTTTTATAGCCTAACTGACCTAATTCCAGCACTTCCCATACATTACACAATACTTGTTTGCTGAACACAGCTCTGTGTTTAATTTGATTCCATTTATTTTTTCAATCTGTGTGACACGGACTACAAAGGACATTTTTGAATACGACTTCACATGCAAATAGTAATTTTCTGCAGCATGGGGCAAGTCAGTGATCTGGACAGACAGCTTTAGCATCCTTCAGCTACCTAGAAATCACATCTCATCCAGTCATGTAGGATATGGTTTGTGATACCCATTTCACATATTCGCTTGTAGTCCACTTCTATCTGGACTCCTATTTACTCTAGACAAGTGGTTGGATTAGGTCTTTTTCTTGCTTCATTTTTTTTCCTAACAGATAAAACACAACCATTGGTATTTGCAAGTTCTGAGAAAGAAAATTTTATACATTAATTGGTAAATTAACATTTTGCAAGGTCCTTCAAAAGGACCTTTGAAAAGGTCCTTCAAAACTCAGCCATAGCTGAATTGCTTTACTTATCCACACTGTTGTATTGAAGAGCAAGTACCAAGAAGTGTTAAATAAACTTAATCTTACCGTTAATAAATACATAGACTGTAGATTCCTTCTTCTTTTTCGCTGGACTTGTTGGGTATTTGCAGCTGTAGTTTCCAGTATCACTTGCTTGAGTTCTGCTCAAGGTCAGACTGCTGCAGGACTGCTTCCCATTCCTTCCACAGGCATACTTAATTACTTTCAGCCTTTTGCTATCCTTGCTAAGAGTTTCAGGCAAAGACCATGAATGAACCATTTCCCCCCTGCAAATACAGATAAGGAAGCAGAAACAATTATGTTGGGCTGCAATTATATAGCTCTAGTTCCCAAGCTTTCTTTTTTATTATATCAGGCTATTTATGGGGTTCTCTTTTATCTTGTTTTCCAAAAACAACAACAGAAACAACAAAGAACTATTAAACAATTGCCATTGAAGTTCATTCCCCACCTTTCCCCACAACGTAAGGTTCCATTTTTTTCTAATTTCAGTTACAAAAAAAAGAAAGTGTCAGGTGTATGAACCCTCTGCCAAATTATCAGAATCCAACTCAGCTGGTTACCTGCAGGTGAGATTTAAAGTCTGGCCGGCTTGAACAACATGCTGTATGCCATTTATACTCAGCTCAGGAACTTTTAGTTTTGATCCTGAACTAGATCCTAGAAAAACAAAGAAGAAATCAAAACATTAACAAAGACAAATAATTCTGCATCCAGTCCACTCACATTTATGCTGTTATACTGGAAAGGAAAAGAAAACTGTGCATCTCTCACACCACACACACTCTCTTCCTTTGAGCAAAGTCCTGTTGCCCTGACTCAGGACTCAAATAACCTTCCAGTGGCATTACTCAGGAAAGAGAATCAAAAGCTATCACTTAATGACTTTGCTCTCAAAATTTTCACTGAACATAGCACGAAGAAACTTCAGGACCTCATGGCTACGCATCTAACCAAGGAAGTGTGCCCCCAAGCACCACTGGCTGCATTTCCTCAGGAAACACAGCCATGGCAACCCCTTCAATGGGAAGGGTAAAAGTCAGCCATTTCCATGGCAAGAGCCATGTACTGACTTCTAAGATACCGAAACGCCACTGAGCCAACTCTCCGCAAAGCTGGAACTGATGTGGAAGGAGTGAAAGAGCATTAAGGATCTTCCCTTCCTGACTGAAGGTCACAGCACTGCTACCTATGGTCCCTCGCCAGCAGCAGGCTTCCTGTCAGTGAAGCAGTGTCAGAAGGTAGAGTTTTACAGTAAATTTTGAGAACAAGATCAAGACACCTTCCAGACCAGGTTTGCTGCCTATTTGAGAGAGTAAGAGTGTTGTCGTGGCCAGACCATTCTGGAATGGGTGAAACCCTTGGTGTCAGTATAACACAAGGTGGCTTAGGACACTTGAAAACATCCAGGTGGGCTCTGAAAAGGCCACGTGGAGGCATTTTTAGGAAGACCATGAAAAAGCCCCATGGTCAGAAAACCAGAAGAACTCGAGATCTTCCCTCTCATCGATAAGTCAGGAGATGCTGACTGGAAAGACATCATGTTTTATCTTTGCCCCATTATAGAGTACAGCCACAAAAGCTTTCATGGCAAGCTGACAGAAGAGCATGCTTTAGAGAAGAAACAGTGCTTGATGCATGCTATTGCCCTTGCACTGACAACAAAATGTTCCAGAAGCTGGGAACATAACATTTCAAAACAGTTAAAAGCTGAAAACCAGTTTTAGTCTAATCAGGACTCAAGTATAATTTGTAAAGATTTCAGTGTTGAGAGCAAGAGCAACTACTCCAAACCACTTTACTCCAAGAGAAAGTATTACTTTGCCAATATATGGGAGAAGCTGCATCTCATAGTGAGGAGTAATGTGCATCTTTCTGCTAGAACTCAGTCAAGTACAGTTTGAGCTCAGCTATTTCAAGTCCTTCCAAGAGGTCCCTGCCACAGCCAAGTATGAACACCTGTATGCACCAAACACAGTAGAAATACATAAACTTTACTTGGTGGCTACGTATCACCCATCAGGAACACCTCCCTCTTTTGTTGACTAGAGAAGGAATTTTGGACACCAGTTCCTGCTGAGATTGGTGACTAAAACTTGGATGTATAAACACTTCGAAGTCAATGGCTGCTCCAAATTCAGGAGCTTTCTTTTTAGCCCTATATATCTTATTCAAGTTGCGGCTCCAGTAATTTTCCCGTGTATTCTATGATCTGTGCCTATTCAAAGCAAGATTTAAAGGGTACATGTGAACATAAATGTAAACTGAATTATAGCTCACTTGCACAAGTTGCAAGCAAGGGCATAACAAATTTTCAGAATAAAGATATCTTACTGGACTGCACCATAAATAACAGCATAGATTTGAATGGTGAGACAGTACATACACACAGACTTCCCCTGAGATTTATCTAGACAATCGTATTTCTAACTAGAAATTACTATATTCTTCCAGCTGTTAAGAGGGGAGAAAACTGAGGCAGCAAATCATTGAAGAAGCTATTTGTTAGGTGATATATGTTGCAAACATACATTTTTCTCACCTGCCCTTTAGGGATCTCAACACTGAAGTGCTGGTTCCCGCAAAGTGCACGCTGTGCTTTTATGGGATACTCTCCCACAGATGCTTACAGTCTATGAGTCTTCTCACTCACTATTCTGAAACACTATTCTAAAACAATGCCTCTGAGGCTAATCACCGAAAAATTGAGATAAGATGTTACAACAGCCTAGGCAGCTTCTTGGAGAGCAAGCCAGGCACTCTGGTTGAGAGGGTTTGTCAACATCCTCCAACTAAACAATTTGATAGTTTTGTGAAACTCCCACATTGCCCCATTTCATTTGCATTCCTCTTGTCATCCCAGAATTGAAGGGTCAGATGCTCTCCCAAGAAGGCAGCATTTATATCCAGCTTTATGAATCTTGGTTTTTACTTCAGGGGAACACTTGACCTCAAGCCTCCCTGAACTGCTTCTTATTTGAGGCTCTGGAAAAGCTGAAAGCATGCAACAGTGTTTACAAGGAGTTCAATATGTATGAAAAAAACATCAGTGATGGTCTGCCAGAGGAAACTATCAGGCTCAAAGCCCAGCTTCTAGAGCTGCAACACTCAACCTAGTTGCTAGACAGCAACATGTAGGTTACTTCCTGTGTAAAACTGGTGGGAAAGTGCAAAAATCCATGTGAGTGACAGGTGTTGACAGCAAGACAGGAGAGTGAGTCTGAGGTGCCTGGCCACGCCTGTGGTGCTGAGGGCTTGGCTTTGCTCGGCACTGGCACCATGCCCAGGAGCAAAGCCAGTCATGCAGCACCATGCCTGTGTCTGACCCGCGCTGAGACCAGGAGACCAGCCCTGGGAATGTGGGCTGCTGTTGCTTTCAAAGTCTGCCAAAGGTGACAAGCAAGAAACCATCATAAATGTCACCAAGTTTTTCTCTTCATAACTTTACAGTGGTATAAACAAAGATGTGAAAACCTTAAGATCTATCTTATATGAAGCATATCAAACAAGGCAGCCTGGAAGCCTGTATGTCAGATCTGGCTCTGAGTTATCAAAGAAAAAACTTAACAAACAAACCTACCTTTTCACCCCATCTTGTAAGCAAAAAAAGAAACCCAAATATACTGGATACATACTCAAGCTTTTGCCCTTTTACACATTTTGCATGTATCTAAAAGACAGAACAGTATTTATAAATATTGTGTGTGGGATCCTAGGGAGGGCTTAGTGTTTGTCTGACTCTGCTCCCATTGACACAAGTCAGTATTTCATCATTGATTTCAAGTACACTTTAGACACTTAACTCCAGTAGTTAATCATATTAACATTCATGACTTAGTGTATTTGGCAAGAGATACAAGCCTGGTTATGTAGTCATTTATTTAGGTTTTCAGTGACAAAAACCTGAAGTCTTATTTCAAGCCAATATTGTTGCTTTTACAAGTATGAGAGACAATGCTTTTACCAGCAAGATGCTATGTCTTGAAGAAAAATAGTTTTATTTGACATCCTATCTATTCATGGGTCATTAGCTTCCTTACGTTTTTAAGTGCTTCAAAACTGATGCAGAGTACAAATGCAATAGAGTTTGATGTGTTTACCAGGAAAGAAAAAGGATGGAGAATAGCAGGGAAATTCCTACTGTCAATATTTGGAAGCAGATTATGCCTTCTATGTACCTTCTGTGGGCATTTTACTTGACACTGTCTTTTCTGAAGGGTCATGGCTCAACAGGACACATTCACTTATCATTGTGCCTGTCACTAAGCGACCATCAGCAGCCTACCCTCACACTGACCTACATTGGGGGGTGCAACTTCTTTTCATGTGACAACAAGAGAACTAATTAATCCTGATAACTGAGGAATCTCCTCCCATGGGGAAAGGGGTGATTTTTTTTTTTGATGTATTTTATTTGTTATGGAAGGCTTATTAGATAGATGTGAAAGTCAGTCAATGGGATTGCTTAATTAATGAGCAAACGTTAATTTAGATTGCAAAAGTTAGCCATTCTAAGTAAATTAAGGGAAGGACAAATATTTTTTTTAGTGAAAACAGAGAGCAATCTGTAACTTGTAAGGAGAAAAAAAAAGCTTTCTTCAATTATCTTCTGCTCTGCAAAAAAAAATTAACCTCTTCCAAATTAAGTAAATAGAAATTTGAATTATATGATAACCAAGAAACCTACTGATCACAAGTGATGCAAAAGAGATAAAATAAGTGACCATGCAATATGATGTGTGTCCACTTCTACAGACAATTGAGTAACCATGCACGCATGATGAACTGTCCACTGATTTCTGCTAAATCTTAGTTTCTCTTAAAAATGATAGATCTGTTGAACTCAAAATTGGGACCATGATCTGGGTTATTATTCCCATTTAGATTTTCCAAGTTTCTACTTTTAAATTTCTTTTCCTACACTGAGAATTTCTGCTAGCTTTGACTAAAGGTAGGAAATCCAAAGATATTTTTACTAAAGAAAGGAAATCCAAAAGCTAGCTTTAAGAACTAGTTTAAAAAAATTACGATATTAGAAGTTATCATAAATTTCCTTGAAGTTAACCTTGAAGGTTTGATGACTTTCTAACATCTTTCCCATAATTTGGGGCTGTAACTGTCTTCCAGCCACTCCTGTTATCCTCAACATGTTGACTAATCTTTTTTTCACCTGAACAATGAGAGGTTAAGGAGAACGATCAGTTTATCTTTGCAACTTCAGTGTGTACAAACAATCTGACCTTCTGGGTTTAAAGTGCCATCTGCGGGCAATAAAGTTATCCATCATGAAGTAATTGTTTCAGTCACTGTTGGATTTGCATGTGTTTTACCCCTTGTGAAACATAACCGAGCCTTCAAGGGTTTTACCATCAAATATCATTTTCTCCTGATTCAAACATTCAGCAACAATATATTTTGCAGGGGACACTCCTGCACTGGAAGGTGAATGCACGTGATTTCTTAACAGGGTCTTCACCTCTCTGTGCTGCTTAAAACATCAGTCATTGAGCTCAAATGCAGCCCAGGACTTTACTCCTGCTTATGAGCACTTCCTTATGAGTCATTCTGCTGAAGGGAATGGGAATACCCACATGTGCAACTAACAAGCAATTGCAGAATCCAGACAAAATGTAAAGGAACGTGGCAGTACCCAGTGAGTCAACCTTCAGTGCATCTTCAGTGAAAATGAGCTGACTCTGCTCTGAAGCAGCACCTTAATCAGAACATAGCCACTAGCTAACCTCAAATGGAGTATATGGCTTTACTCCACTGCATAAGAAAACCCAGGATATGAATAGTTTTCTTTATTTCAGAGCTATTCTTGACAAGCTATTATATTACCATCTCTTTTAAAGGTTCTTCAAGCCGTTCTGTAAGTAAATATAACTTTTTTTGGTCAATCAGTTGTACCTATCCATAGTAATTGCAATTACCTCATTACACCAATTTGCTGTATTAAAGAAAAATAAGATATATATAGAGAAACAAACTCATGGTCAACTTTTTAGAGCCACTTAAAGTTTCAATTTATATTTGACCATATGAAGAAGTCTCGACCAACAGGTCCTTCTAGTTTCATCAACACTGAGATTCTCATCGGCATTAATATTTGCATTTGTAAAGACAGGAGACCTTTCAGGGAGAGTTGTCTTAAAATTCGTGTGGTGAATGGGAAAGAAAATTTTGTTTTCCTATTCAGAGTGTGATTGTCTGGCCTGGTCCTGCTGCAGGACTGGAGGGAGAAGGGTGTACTCCAGATAATGAAGCTTTCTGCTTGTGGGATTGCTGGTAGCTGAGAAGAGCTGCTGCTGAAAGGAGACACTCTTCTACCCCCACAGCATCAAAAGCCCTGATCTCATCTGTCACTTGGGTTTCTGATGCTCAGGTGCAGACAAAGAAGACAGAACAGCCTGGTTCCTGTTCCCAGGAGTAAAAGTACCCTCTCCATTGCCTGTACTTAGAAACAGTCTCCAGGAAAGGTCTACAGTGCCAAACATGAGCCACCCTGAGACTCAAAGTAGTATCTCCAGGTCTTTTAGATGCCATCTAAGTCCCCATTCTAAAGGAAACCTCACAATCATCTAATTTCACAGCACTTCCCTGAAGTCAACCCAAACTTCACACCTGAAGCCTGCAGAAGAGAAACTAGGGCAGCTTAACTGTGAGAGCAAGGAGGCATGCCTTTGTCCCAAGCTGACATTGACAATGGTCCAGATGAGCAAACTCATGATTTGAAGCAGCAAAATGTAACCACTATATCTACTGAAGGAGAACTTTGCGGGTCAGTTAAGAGCCACAGGGATTTACAAGTGTTAACAGATACAGGTGCCTGGACTCAGAGGTAGTTTTGTACTTGTTTCCTGTTGGCTCCTGTGCAAAGAGAGGCACCAGGTGTGCTAGTATGGAGCTGGCAGACAGAAATACCCTCAGAGTAGAAGCAGCAGCTCAAGCTGTATCACTCCTTAACAGAGCCATCACTTGCACCTCTCTCTGTAGTGACTGAAACTGTCTTCTCTTTTGCATTCAAGACCAAGAAAACTATTGGATGGTATTTACTTACAAAGTACACATAGATGCACAAAAATTATCAGTTCATTGGTTAATTCCTTTCAAGTCCAAAAGGGACATTCCATTTATCCAGTCTGATGTTCTGCAACACAGGACAAGCGATTTCTGGATCAAATGCTTAAGTTTGATCAGTATCAATTATAATAAAGCATTTAAAGTACCATTAGGACGTAACAGCCAGCCCAAAAAAGATAGGTTTATGGATGGCAAAGCAAGGCTGCTCTATGATACACATCCCAGTAGAGTCTGAACAGCTTGTAGCTGTAGATTACCTGAGTTCTGAGCAGACTAAAAGCCTTGGCCATGACTCCATGCTACAGAATTAAAAATTAGTCAGCAGGGAAAATGGAAGTGGAACTGCCCGAAACAGGCCTTCATAGGCATAGAAAGGTATTTGAACAAGTGTGTCCTTTTTAGTTCTAGATCTCCAAGCAAGTCATAATTTATTTACTCTGTGTATGCATTTGCTGTTCCTAGATTAGTGTACACACTGATATAAGATTAAATGTTATAGAGGCAAAGCAAAACACGCAGTTGCTAAAAATAGCGCAGTGGTTCTGCTAACTCTTCATTAACACTCCTGAGCAGAACACACTCTCATGCCAAGGTGGCCAATAGCTGCAAACGTAAATAAATAAGTATTTCCCCAATAACTGCCAAACATTTTACCAGTATTTGCCCTAGCTAGGCCAGGATGGTTTTATAGAAGCTTGTGGTAAGGCCATTCTATTAAAGAGCAGCAAGGGGTTGTTCATTTAAAAATTCAGACACAGAAATTAAACAAACTGAAATCTCAGCTGGTTCCAGTTCCCAATTGAAATTATAAATATTTCCCATCATACCTGGGAAACCAAGGCCATGAAATTCAGTGTTCTTTGCCCCAAAAGACCCACTTCAAGGCACTTGCTTCACCAGCTCATCAGAAGACTCCTTCTTGTTTGCTCTAAACTCACCAGGTGACTTCCATGCATGAGCATAGGCACTTTATATAATTCCAATGAAAAACAAATTTTGATATTTAACAGAGAATCTGAGAGAGAAATAATCTTGGTTTCCTGTTGCATCCATCAAGTTTTAATATCTCTAGAAATACAAGATCTGAAATGAGCATCTAGCCTGATGAAGGTACTCATTTCTTCAGCTATATAAGGAGAACATATTTACAGAGAAGAAATAAAACAAGCCATAACCACAAACTTTTTATTTCTCTTTGAGCATATGAAATTGAAAATGGATATCCAATTGTACAGTCTGATACCTCCATTATGAACCCTTGTGGGATCATCACTTTGGTAAACCACGCCCAGGAGGCAAAACACACACATTTATCTGATGTGCATTGAGAAAAGAAGAGAAATACCACAGTCGTGTCCACCCTTGTCTGGTCTTCACTCCAAGAGAGTAAATGCCCAGCTTAAAAACAAAACATCAAAACAGGTCAGCTGAGGCTGGTAAGAGCAGAGCTAGGCTATAGCAATGCTTTCACAGCCACATTCAGCACAAATCCCTGCGGCTCTCATACCTCTTCTTAATATGCCTGTCTTGGCCCTTGCATGGAGAGCCTCCTAAGGCCATTCAGATGAGAGCTGGTTGTGGTGCCATCATCTTCCCAGCCAAAAGGGATGCTGTGTGACCAGCCAGTGCCACTCACACGGAGTGTGGTTCCATGCCTCCACACACCATCCAGCCTGTGCCACTTGCACAGTGTAGGGAGCCCCATCCTGACTACACCCAGGAGTCATCAGATCTACCTGCTGACCACCTCAGCAACCACTGTGCCTCTGCTCTGATTCCACCGTGATAGAACCTAGCACATAATCATCAGTTCAACATTCTTCAGAAAAGTTTATCCCATTAATTAGCGAGTAGAAAAGTACTGATATGGTATAAAGAGAAAGCAAGTACACTGAAATTGATGTGAAAATAATTTAGAGTTCCTGAGAATTTAGCGGAAAGATGTACATTTTCTTGGCCAAACTAAATTTCTTTACCAATTAGATACTTAAAATTTGTAACAGATTACCTGGCAGGACAAATAAAGCAATATAATAGGACTGAATTGGAAGACTTTCATAAAGACAGACAACTGCCCACCTGCCAGTAATCTACCTGCTCAGCCAGCAACACAGGCCTGTCAATCTCATCTGGGGCTGTTGTAATTACTAAATTTTAAGCATAGAAACAAATCAGCAATTATGTAAAAGAAAATGCAAAGCAAAGTTGAAGGAGTTCCACTTTGCTGAAGGCCGCTGGTCATTATTTCCAATGTTGCATCATTACAGCTGAACTGCCCTGTAGTGCTCCAAGACCAAAAGAAGAGTCTTGAAAGACTGAGTCAGAAAGAACTGACTTTCCATCCACCCCACTTAAACCTTTTAAACAGAGCTATAAGCAAAGCCTCTGGGTTCAAAACAACAGCAAGTGAATAATGAAGCACAACGAATTAAAATAGAGAGGTGAGAAGAACTGGAGCAGCCTGCACAGAGGAGTCCCTTGCAATGGCTTAGGAGAAAACCCCCTTTGCTGTTGAATGACATCTAAAGCACCAAGTCTAAGGCAGATGCACAGGCAGAAATCTTCTGGCAAGATTGCCTATAGCTCAATTACAATGGGAAATGAAAATCAATAATAATTATAAAATAGATTAGGCTGATTGTCAATTGCAGAGAGACAAAGTAAGGCGGAGTTTCATCCCAAACACTTTCAGAACAACAGAACAAGAAAATTATCTGTATTGTACAATTTAATGTGATTTAATTCCACTATGTAATACCCACTTGCATAAACATAGACAACAACTAAATTTTAGTTTCCTTGATCCTCAATCCCATGGTTTTTTATGGAATGATATTGGATTTTAGATCATACTACAAAAAAAAATTCCCCCTTGAGAATTTTATCAGATAACTGCTTTCTGCAAGGCTTCTTGAACCTTCCCCAAAGATCAGACATTGGACACCACTAAAGACACGACATGAAGTTAAACAGAGCCCTTGTCTGATCCAGGATGGCAACTCTCACGCTTCTGTTAACATTAGTCTATAGTGATTCTGATGAGAGGTTTTTCCACAGAGGAATGACAATAGGAACAAAAGGGGTGAATTCCTTCACTCTGTTTCAAGGAAGAATCCCACAGGAAGGACGCTTAAGTGAGCTATGTGAAATTGTGAAATTCCTCTCATGAAATACCCTCACACTCCTCCCTTGTTGCTCCCCACGCACTAAGCAGGGGGTCTGTTCCCAGAACAGCTTCCTGAGAGAACATCTGAGGAGGAGAGACATCTGCTCACAGGTCCCCAGCTCTCAAGGACCACTGTGCCCTGCTTGCTTCCAGTCATGGAGGGGAAATAATGGCACTGCATCGCCACAGCATCTTCAACCCACCGAAATCCTAGAAGTATCTGCCTTCTAGCCCCTCACTCATCCTTCAGCTGCTCCAACAGCAAAGAGAACATTGTTTCAAGGCCATCGCTCCAAAAGAAGGAATACAACTTAAAAAGAAGTACTGCACAAGTGCTTAGTGCCACATATCAGTGAATACTGGAAAAGCAGCTCCACCACCCAGAAAAGTCATGCCAAGAGAAATCAGTATCAACAACATGACACTGGATTATGCTCTAAGTACATTATGGAAGTGGCTTAACATTGCGGATATGGATTTTGGTAATGACAAATCAACTGCCATTTGAGGTGAAAACAACAGAGAGAGCAAAATCAGCTCACCATGAACATGAACCTTTGGCTTCTGCGTTAATACAGGACAAACCAAATTCCAAGAAAGATGATTAATGAATTAATTAACTATTGCACAAGCATCCATAACGTTCTTGAATACACTGATGCACCACAAGTTAAATCATCCTCCTCTCCATCTTTAGTCTGGCACATCCCCACTCACTGTGCCACACAAAAAACACCCTCAAGTGCAAACATGACTTAACGTGGAAAAAACAATCATCTACATTCCCTATTCAAGTTTTTCCATACATCTCAAAGGCTCAAGACTTAAGTTTCAGACAAAAGTACCTCTGAAATCTACAGTTTCAAATCTCTTTGCCCTCACTGTTGGTTTCTCAATCTGTTAGCACTTTGTTTTGTTCCATCATGAGTACATTCTGCTGGTCACAAAAGCATGATTTTACACCATGCTTGGCTTTGGAGAGAGCACTAATGGCTGCATTTTCATTTTTCCAACTCCTGCTTACAGCATAGTTTTTCTTCTAAGCATCAAGATTTATGCAGTACTGATCTCCAACCATTAGGGGAATGAAACTGAACTTCTCCATCTCAACAAGAGAAAACTGTGTGGGCACCTTCCTGACAATCACCGGACCAATTTTAGGATAAGTAGTTCCCCATGATGCATCAGGAAGTCAGACATTCCCAGCTGAGGATGCTTGGGAAAGGTTGCTTCCCACTTGCAGGAGTGTGTGCAGTAAGGATGCATCTCAAGGGCAAAAAGAGAAGAGCCTGGTTCTGTCTGTGTGTAGAAATCGTGTTCAAATATGTACAGAAATGTTTCTCTACATTCTCACAAATATTGATAGAGGGGAAAAAAGAGGCTATTGGGGGCAGGGATGAGATCTAAAGATGAAGCACGTTGTTGGAGGGAGCAGCTTGCTTCTTGAGGTCTCACAGCAAGAGGAGAGACTTGTCTCCAAGAGCAGAGATTGGGTCCCTGTGATTGGGCATTTCATGCAAAATCTATTCTTTCAGTAGTCTTGCTTTCCATTCCCTCTGTGGTTGCAGCAGGAAGTCCCAAACCCTGACTCTGAGGGATTCAAAGGAACAATTTAGCTGCTGAAGTCCCACCACAGCCCCTCTGGACACAGACTTCTGAAACACCGAACCCCAGCTCTCATCTGCCGAGCTTCTTCCTTTCCCAATCTCACTTGGACATGAAAACTAGTGAGCTGATAAACAGTGTGCTGGAAGTTTCCAAACCACTTTAAAGCGTAAGGACTTATCTACTGTCCTGCAGATCTGGACAATTTCCTTTTGTCCTATACACCCACACAGTGTGAAGGGCTACTGGCTTCAATTTTTGAAGCATCTGACAAAAAATAGACAGCTTTTTGGTTTTGATTTGATATATAAAAAAATCTCCAACACCACCAAAAAATCTCTCAAATCTCCCTAAAGGCAAATTTTTAGGGTTCTGAATGTACCGGGTGCTTCTTGATATGAAGATCTTTACTACAGCACAGGCCAAGTCCTGATTTAGTCCAACACAAAATGTAAATCTAGAAGATGCTAGCCCAGCCCAAATGAGTTCCTTGAGATTTACACCAGCTGTAACAGAATAAAATCTAACTTTGTGCGGAACATATGGGCAAAACACCTGTCTGGTAAAAATTAGTAAGCTATGTGAGTGATTTTCTTTAGCTATGTCAGAATGTTTGATGCTTTATCCCCATAAACACTTTTTTTTTTTTTAATCTCTGTTATACAGCAGCGTCTAACTCTTCTGCTTTATGTGAATACAGTTTGGAATTTTTTAGGGAGCCCCATTTCTACAAAGGTCCAGAAGTGGGAAGGCCAGTTTTTCTAAACATTTTTAACAACTCCACCCCTAATCTCAAACTGGACCGTTCTGTCTGTGTAGTTGTTTCAGAAAGTACTCAAACTAAACTGAAATCTTAACATATATACTTCCATCTGAACAGTACTTTCAGAGAAGTCAGGTTAGTTATTGCAAGAAATTAACCTCAGCACTAATAAGATTTGACCTGGAATTTTTTCCTTCATTTTTTCCAGTTTATTGTGAAATTGAAAAGCCCACTGGGGATTTTAATGTTCTAGTTCCAACTGAAATAACTGAGATCATAAAGTGCTGTTCACAGATAAGACTGTAATAGAGCTGCTAGCTGCTAACTGTGAGGTACTCCTTCTTTGTGAGAAGCCAGAAAAATGGCTGGAAATACAGCTAAATCATCAGTTTACATTTCTGAAAACATGGCACATAAGACTTGATCCAGGCTGCAGAGTCTGATGTTTTCAGAGTTTACAGTCCTACACAATTCCAAATGTTAGTGATTAAAATAATAGTAATACAAAGTTGAGGACTGGGAGATTGAACTTAATACATCAATCATATTTTCATGTTTAACATTATGTGTACAGTCATTAGCGAGTGCCTGCAATACAATTTGTGGAATAAATATACAAGATATAAAGAAAATGTATATGAGTACTATGCAAAACCCAGACAAAAAGTATTGTTCTTTCCCAAGTTTACCAAAACATGCACGTGCACAAGAAACCTGAAGTGCTCAACACTCACATGTCAAATGAATTTAATTTTCTTAATCTCCTTTTTCAAATGGATACTCTCAAAGCTTGTAGGCTGCATGTTGCTTTGGGGAAATTTAAATTATTAAGCAGACATATATGAGCTGAAAGACCTCCTTCTGTCACCTCCTTGTGGAGGTCTTTTGAGGTTCTTTCTGAACCACTGTTTCCGAGAATCTCCTCTAGAACCTCTCAGTAAATGGGAGCTCAGCAGACACTTGCAGAGACTGAATTACAAGAGGGGACCAGTGATGATTTGAATTTCATCAAGAACACTGGAAATGGGAAGTGCTGGGCAGCCTGAGTAAGAATTGTAGGTAAATAAGCAGTGAAGGAGGGTGAAATGAGAGGAAAAGCACAGAGAGATGTATGGTACAAAACATCCCACCACTTCAACAATAACTTTGGAAATCTCCATGCAAACTCAACTATGGAGAATTTTGCCAGTGGCCCAAAAGAAGCATGATCAGCCTATTTGAGATGTCCAAACAAAGCTGAGCAATAATGATTTTCTAGAAAACAAACAAAAAAAGCAAAAAACCCAATGAGTCTGAAAAAGTTTAAATTCTGATCTGAGTACAATCTCTTGTACATGGGCGGGATATGAATTTCCAGCAAAACAGTTCTAGGACTCAGCCAAACTACAGAGAAGTAACCTTCCAACACCTATAGCACCTGAGCCATTGGGATGCTTGTCCCTAGCATCCACAGAGCTCCAGGTTGTCCCCTAAGCAAACCAAGCTTTTCGCACTGGGATTGGTCTAGGGTACACATGAACAGGAAGGTGAACCAGGGTCTTTCTCACAGCCCCTGGCTCACAGAGTCCACCCTCTCCCTGGGCAGTGGGTTTGCCATGATCTGCACAATGGAAAACTTTTCCGACAGGAAAGAGGAAGCAAGTCCCTTAGCGTAGCTGGTCACTGCAGGAGCCCATGTGGGAGCAGGACGCTGAAGTTCAAACTCAAGCTGTGAAGGAAGCCTGGCAAGGATCTGAACCCACATTTCCTGTATCCAGGGTGAGTGTCCCATGCCTGTCCCTATTTCATCCTGGGCGTAAGAACCTCCTAGGCAGAGACAAATAATGTGGGGAAATTAGCACTTTCCTGGGTAAAAGAAAGAGGAAAAAAAAGTAGAAGAATACCTATATATCTGTATTAAAGCTGGTGAATCAGCACTTCCGGAGCAGGAAAAGGTCTCGTCGGAGCGGCCCCGCCAGCTCTCCTCCCGGGCAGCCTCAGGCAGCGGGACCGCTCCCGTGGGCTCAGCGGCGCGGAGCAGACCGAGCCCCGGCCACCGGCGAGGGGCAGCGCGGCCGGGCAGGCCCGCCGCTAACCGCAGGAGCTCTGGCCTCGACGGCTGTCCCGCGGAGAGCTCGGCTTTTCTCTTCCCCGCCCGGGGTTTGTTCCCGCTCCTCACCGGCCCCTTTCTGCTGAGCGCCGTCCCCGCGGGAGGGCCGCGGCCGTGCGCGCTGCCCCGGGGCGGGACACGGGCAGCCCGGGTGCGGACAGGCTGCGGGGCTCCGGTCCGCCCTTCTCCGCGGGGCATCCCGGCAGGTCAGCGGCCCTGAGGAGCGATGACCCCACGCGGGACCGGCCTTTGCCCGGCCACCACGCACCCCTGCTCCCAGGTGACCAGTGCACTAGGACGCACTGCCCACCACGGCGCTCCGGTACACGGGGACTGGCTCTTGGCTCAAAGTAAAATAAAACTCGATTAAGAACATCAGATCTACAAGGATCCATCCGGGTACACGCAGCATTGCGGGATTCAGGCACCGGAGAGCATCTCCATCCCACTCTCCACTAAGACCTCGCGGCCACCCCGTCAGACAGGGCCACCGGTGCTCCGCCGACCTGCTCGGGCGGGAGGCAGCAGGACCTGGATTTTTGCGAAGAAAAGGTACACCTTTGCCGCTTCACGGGCAGAGCCGGGACACTTGAAAACAAGATACGGAGGAAAGAAGCGTGCCCTGCAGCCAAGACATGCTCTCTTTCCGTGATGCACCGGTTCGGACAACTCCCGATGATGTACCGCGGTCCCCTGTGCCCAGGGGAGGCTCTCCTCCACGCCACCACTGCCTTGCCTGGAGGAGGAGAGGCACGGCGGCTCGGCACCGCCGGACCCTCCAGGGGAGCTGCTCCCGGGGCACGCCGACGGGGATCCGGAGGATAACGACCGCTCGGGGATGCGGCCTTTCGCCACTCCCCGGAAAGCAGGGATCATTTTCCCGGCCCTGTCCAGAGGAGAGGGGCCAAGGGGAGGCAGGTGCCCGCCGGCTCCAGCCGACAAGTGGGGTGCGGCGGGAGCGGTCAGGGGCGCAGGAGGCGCAGCCGACGAGGCACATCACTGGGGGCCCGTCGCGGAGAGCTCGGCGCAGAACGGGGTCTGACTGGAGCAGCGCGTCCCGGCGGTCCCTTACCTGCGAGCAGGAGGGCGGCTCCCAGCAGCACGGTCCCTGAGAGCAGCTGGCAGGGCATGGTCCTGCCTGCGGGAACGCAGGGCTTTTTCCCTGCCGACGGCGGCGAGGCAGGGGCAGAGGCGCCGGCTGGGCTCCGACAGGCTCTCCTCGGTCCCGGGCTCTTCCCGCGGTGGCGGAGATAATGGCACAGCGCGGCGCGGAATCCGCATCCAGCAGCCCCCGAGTCCTACCAGCCCGCCCCGACCTGCGGAAAGGGAGTATCCGCTGCGGGCCGGCTTGCCAGCTTCCCCTCCCGCGGGCATCAGATACCCGCCAGCCCCAGCCTCGCTGATTTATNAGCCCGGCGCTCAGCTGCTTCCAGCCGCCGCGGCCGCAGCGCTGCCGGAGCGGGCAGCGGGACTCGCCGCTCGCACGTCGCCGAGCTCCCCTGGGGAGGGCGCCCAGCGGACTTGCGATTCCTGGACCAAATGCTGAGCGGTGGGGTCCCGGTCCCGCGGAGCCCCTCTCCAGCTCCGCAGGAAAACCTCGACAGCGCCGCGTCCCGTCGCCGGCTGCTGAGGCGGGTGAGAGTTCGGGCCCGGGCCATTTACAGCCGCTCCCCGGCTGCCGGGCGCGGTGCTCGGAGAGCCCAAAAGTCGAGCCCGGGGCTCCGCTCCCCGCCTTCCCTGGGGAGGGGGAGCCGCTGGGCAGACCGCCCTGTGCGGGGTCTGACCCAGACTAGCGCGGGTCCCCAGCCAGCAGCACTGGGAGCGCTCAGAGCAGGGAAGGGGCGGCACTGGGTAAGGATGCTTAGGGAGTCTGCCCTGCCAGCTCTCCTGCTGACCCTATAACATCCAGGGCAGCGCTGGAAATAGATTTCTTCTCCCCTATGCACATACCTCACCTTTCGCATGCATGTTTCATTTTTCGAAAGATGGGCAGAGAGCCCACGACAGCAAAACTCAAGCCCCGTCTGTCCACTTTTCCCCCGTGTAGCCAGAGAAAGGCTGTTGTGTGAGTCAGGTCTTCAGTTTGACCCTTCCTACATTTTTAAGCTATGAAATAAGTCACAAGAGTGGCTGCATGGGGCAGGTAAATGTGATCATCCCCCTTTTACAGAGAAGGAAACGGAGGCGCAGAGAGAGGTTAGGCAGCTAGTCCAAGGTCATAGGAAGCTGGTGACAGGAGACACAAATAGAACTCAGACCTCCTGTGTCCCACCAGACCATCCTGTGCAAGAAAAAAAAATAAGAAGTTGATGTTGTTTTTAACTTGAGAACTGTTTAGCTTTAAAGTTTAAAGTCTGTGAGAATGTTTCCTGCACGCGTCTGTTCGACTCCTATTCATAAATTATACCCTAAGCTACAAATTTAAATCTGCATTTTCCTGCCCCCAGCTGAGACCTTGAAAATAAAATAGCTATGGATACCTTCCCCCTCAGCTGCTCACACCACGGGGGGAAGAACCCAGAGGTCTCTTTCCCGAAGAGGATGACTCACATGAAGTCACCTCCTCCACTGGAGAGGACAGCAGCTGGGAAAACAGTCAGCCAGGGAGGACAGACCAACAAGAACTAGGACACTGAGCATCCTGACAGCTTAGACCCCCCTAGGAGCAAGGGCCCCCTCTGGAAGGACCTCAGGGAACATCTTGTGCCTGCCTTTGGCCAACCCAGTGTTGAGTACGTATTGAGTCTGAGATGATGCAGATCCCGTCACAAGCTCAGCAGCCATGCCACACCAGTTCCTCCCCATCCTCTTCACACCTCCTACATCACAGCTGCATTCAGACCACATTTCTTTGGCAAGACATAGCTTCTTCCTTCTCCAACAGATGTCATCAGCTCCTGATCCACTCAAGTAGCTGAGGATCAGGGAGACCAAACATGAAGATCTGCTCCTAATCTCTTTTTACTCTTTTATATGTTAAGGTCAGGGAGAGGTGAGATGTGTAGACTGAAAAGACCCTAGTAGTGAGATATGGGGAAGAAAGAAGAAGCAGATATTTCCATAAAGCCGAAAGAAGGTACAGTAGGAGGCTAGTGCCCAGAAGTGGATGAAACAGTCCAAACACCTAAATTGAAACATCTGGACAGATGGACAATGTATGTGTGAAGAGGAGGGCTGCGTGGAATGTACTTGATTTTTTTTTGTGTACTACTACCATGCAATTTGCAACACCCAGTAGGGTGCAAACTGCCTTTGAAGAGTAGTTTAGGTGCTGTGGCTGGATAAACGCTAAGGAGAGAGTCATAGATCTGTCCCAGGCAAAAGCCTATCCCGCAGGCAATATGATCTCTTCTTACCAGAATCTTAGGCCTTGGTTTGATCCTAGGTAGTGGGTGGCATACGTGAGGACAAATTTGTCATTGGAATTCAACCATTACTCATTGAGGCAAACAGCTCTGGTACAAGCACATCTCACAGCAGAGCAGGGGATTGTGGAGAATAGGATGAGTTTCTAGAGCCAGGGAAAACCCAAGAGAGGCCCACATGGAACAAGAAGCTTGCACAAGAGAGGCTGACTCAGCATGGGATGGAACCAGGAGTGACAGAGCTACCCCCACTCTGGGGAGCATGAGCATGTATCTGGAGAAGTCCCATTCAACTGGAAGCTGGCAAATGTCCTCGGCTTCAAGAAGGGCAGGAAGGATGACCCTGATAACTACAGGTCTGTGAGGTTCTGCTGGAGAGCAGTGCCACAGAAAAGGTCAATGGCAAGTTGAATGTAAGTCTGCAGTTTGACTCGTATAAGTGACTTGTATTGATGCCAGTGAAAGGTAACAATATCAGAGAGTCCTGGCAGCCAGGAAGCTAAACATATCCGGGGTGGGTGTCTGGCCTAGCATCACCAGCCAACCAAGGGAGGGGATTGTCCCCCTCTGCTCTGCACTGGTGTGGCCTCACCTCGAGTGCTGGGGGCAGTTTTGGGTGCCATAGTATAAGAAGGACATCAAATTATTAGAGTATGTTCAGAGGAATGAAACAAAGATGGTGAATGGCCTCAAGGGCAAGACTTAGGAGCAGCAGCTCAAGTGACTTGTTTGTTCAGCCTAGAGAAGAGAAGAATTAGGGGAGACCTCATAGTGATCTATAGCTCACAAGATGAAGAAGAGGGACAGGAGCTTAGATTTTCCTTCTGGTGACCAGTAATAGGCCCCATGGAAACATCATGGGAATGTTAGGTTGGATATTTGGAAAAGGTTCTTCACTGAGAGGGTGACTGGGTACTGAAAGGGCTTCCCCACCACACCAAGCCTGCCAGAGTTCAAGTGTTTGAACAATGGTCTAAGGTACATGGTGCGATTCTTGGGATGCCCTGTGCAGGGCCAGGAGTTGGGCATGATGATTCTTGTGGGTCCTGTCCAACTCAGAGCATTCTGTGATTTCATGTTTCTATGAATAAGGGATACGTAACAGTTGTTATGTTCCCCTCAGCTCTGAAATGTGGGAATTTTCATTTTTCTATCATTCGTTAAAAATACTATTACTAAATACTAGAAAGGAAATCAGCTAAATTTAGCAGATGAGAGTAAGCCCTCCGAAACATATCAGGCAAACATTTTGCGAGACTGATCATCTGCTCAATTGCCAGCACTACGGAAGCTGAAAAAGAGAGGAAACAGGCTTCATAGTAGGCAACTCTTGTTTTCAGTGTTCATTTGCAGCCCAGCAGTACCTTGTATTGTTCAATTTTACTCTGCTCTGAAGGAAGATCAGAGTAAGGCTTTTTCTTGAAAAAAACGCAAACAAAAAGCCCTGCTTGCAAAAGCAAGGGTTTTGCTTGAACAACCCACACATCTGACTAAAATCAACTCTCCAATTTGCATTCCTTTGCCCCCCCCGGCCAACAAGACTCATTGGAACAACACAGAAAAAGAGCAGGAAAGCTGATTGAGAAGGTGGGTAATCAAGGCACACAGACCTTAGGTCCATGCTGAGCAGCAGACTGCCGTGACAAAGGAACAGCAACATCACCCTGAGCACATCGGACTTTTCATAGCTGAATATTCAGCCAGGGCATTGCTTCTTTTCTCCTCTCCCTCTCTGTTGCATGTCTGGCTTCAGGAGTTAGATGAAGTGGAAACTCCCCTATGGATGTGACTTAGTCAAGTCACTGGGACACATTCTGAGGTTGTGGTTTCTACTCCCGAATGGAAATAGGGCACTTGAGCTTCCTTGGTTAAGGCTTTAGCCAAGTATTCTGGGGGAAGTTGCCTGGACAGTTCCCGAGAACCTGACAAAAATAAAGCCTGGAAAATCTGATTCATACCAGAAGCTGATACCCTCCCAACATGACCTGCCTCTTTCTAGTCGTTATTAAATATTATTTAACAATTCCTTATTTGCACTGATGCTCAGAATATTTCCTTGTGGTGCTGGTTCCAATGTTCAGAGCATTCTACAAAAGGTCACCACTAGCACCTGTAACAGCAGGTGCCTGCCCATAGAAGAAGACTGCGTGGGTCAGAGTTACAGCTGAGGGACGGCCTGGTGTCTGCTGTACTCACAGCAGAGAAGTAGACACCTCACAGGAACAGAGCAGACTGTCTTTTAGACGGTTCCAAACTCTTGTTGTCAGGAGGGAAGGAAAGATGTCAAAGCAGAGCAGACTGGATCTCCCCCTACAGATCTTCCGCAGAATCTTCATCTGCCAACTTCATTTAAGATGACTGGGTGCTTCCAGTATTGAAAATTTAATCAAAACAATACTTTAGTTGATCACCCGAAAACATTAAAATTTTTGCAGAACCAGTGTGAAAGGTTCCAATGGTCCCTGTCTACCATCCTCCATCCCCATAGTCCCTTGTCAGTTCTAACGGCATAGCTATTTTTTAGGCTTAGAACAGTTTCTGGGGCTCAATTTAAAACAGTTTGCTGAAATAATCCAGGATGTAACTTGCATGCTTTCTATGGAGAGTCACTTATAACCCAGATCATTTTACTGGCACAGCTTACAGTAAGCACATCCATACGATGCGAGACGCAGTGAATTGTGAGGACTAGAAGAGTATTGGCGCTTTCTGTACTGATCTAGCTACAGGGGAGACTGTACCCGGGAACGAGATGTGAAGTGAGATGGACTGGGCTACCCAAGACCTTCCTCTGACTCTCTTTTCCTCTCTCTTTTTGATGAGGTGCTTCCAATCACCATCCTGTCCTCTGGCAGGAACAGAGTTCAAGAAGCACTCTGTAAAGGAAATCCCATTTACCATCATCATTATCCTTAGTTTTCTCAAGAACTGGGAGAAGTAAAAGCTGAGACCACTTCTCTGTACTGAGATGTTCACTGGACAGCTCCTTACACCTGCTCGCCGGGCACATGCATAGGTAAATGTATGCAGAAACATAAACTACAGCTGTGGTGGTGCTTTCCCTCAGCAAGGCTGAGCTTTACCTTATGTTGTATGAGACTCTTGACTCTGTATCCAGTCGGTGTTCCCCTGCATCAGACTTAGGCTCATTTCTGAGGGCAGGCAAAGCAGGCAGCTGTCTCACCACAACAAAGTAGAGGCAATGGGAGCTCATAATTTGATGCTGCTCATTTTTCATTGTAATTAGTTAACTGGCATGAGCAATGATTAGGTTACCTGGTATTTTATTGGGAAGTTTGGAATACTTGGGCCTGGAGAGTATCCCACTTCCAGCATCTGGAATGGCTGAAGCTCAGCCAGTCCAGTACAAGGTCACTGCCTTCCCTGGCAGTAGGTGATGTGGAGAAAGCCAGAGGAGAGAGTCTGCCCCTGCTGTTCCTTGGGAGCTGCTTTGAAACTGAAGCCATACCACTGATCCCTGCTTATGCTGCACCACAGCTCACACAGGTACCTCTGTGCCCAGACTTGCAACACCACTGTGGCTTTACTGGGCAACCACCAGACAGGGTCTGATCCTGATCACTGTCTCTGGACCTGACCCTGACCCAAACTGGTCATTCCACATTCTGGCTCCTTGCTGCTGTGGCAACCTCTCTCACCTGCCAATTTACTGACCTTGGCTAACTTGAGAATCAGTTGGCCCTCACTGGTCTATGGCACATCTGACATGATTTTGGCTCTGCCCACATCTCCTCTTCTGGTCACTACCATATAGCAGAATGCCAGTGATTTCAATCCCCTACTAAAAGCAAAATCTACTACAATGCACATTCTCTTACAAAATGCTACACAATTGGTTTTATATGTGTATTCAGCAATATTATACTGAACAGGAAAAAAAAAGAGTAGAACAAGATTTTTTTTGTCCCTGAAAAACAAAAGTGTAATAGAAGAATGCTAGTATGCATTTCCACTGTATGCTGGACCCCACTCACACCTGCATCAGTATGGGAATGACCTATTTTCAGCATACCAGGGTTAGTTCAGGGTTAGTGGTGGTGATGTAGTACTCTTGGCTTCATCTCCCAGGCATCTGAAATTTAGTTCCCAACCATTTCTTATTCTCTTTATCCAATAGGATACATGTATGCCTTTCCTGGAGCCATGAGTACATGAATGTACCAGGATAAGTGTTTAGAAAGAGTCAAGACCACATGAAAGGATTGACTGCATATCCTCTCTGTGTAACGAGGCCAAGGTCACTGCCTTTCAGTGGGAAAGACAACCAGAAGGTTAGCAACAGAACCACAAAACCAAACCAAAACAAGTCAAAAAGGGAAAACTACCAAAGAAAATATTGGGCCATGAAAAGAAAACCAAACTTGCAACGGAGATCTCTTTTCCTCTTACCACCCCAAGCACTAACCCCCAGAAGTTCAGTGTTTCCCTCACCATAACATAAACCAGGCCTCCGTGCTGGGAGCCCACGCAGCTGCTGCTCACAGAGAAGCTGGTGACTCAGTGATGTGCACAAATGCCTATGCCCTGATTGTTTTGGAACAAGTCAGATACAAAATGTGAGCAAAAGCAAACAGTTAAGTGGCCACAGAAATGATGTCCACAGGAGTGTCTTGGGAGCTGTACTGGGAAATGTGGGATGCATACAGCACTGTCAAGGTCCTGCAACACCAGAGTAATGCCTCTGGTTACAGCACATGTGCCCCAAATAGCAGGATCAGTGTACTCCCTGCCCCATGTGCTGGTTCACTTACACAACTGCAAGGAAAGGCATTTCAGGAGACAGGATTCAGGACACAAGTTTGAAGCTCTGGGTCCAGGGTTAAACTGAGCTAAATCAGTAGGAATGCAAATCTATTGGAAAGGAAAGGCATTTCAGGAGACAGGATTCAGGACACAAGTTTGAAGCTCTGGGTCCAGGGTTAAACTGAGTTAAATCAGTAGGAATGCAAATCTATTGGACAGGCAGAAAGAAAGAAGACTCACTACAATATTTGCCCAGAACCTCACATAGCCGTCTCTAGTTGCAACGTGGACTCTAGCTTTTCCAAAACCATGTCAGAGATATCTCCATCTCCATCTGCAAGTAGCAAGGATGATATTGTACAGAGGAAGACTAAGGAAAACTCCAATGGTCCAGCAGGAGTAAAATCTCCCTCCAAAATGCACAAAAATTGTAACTGAGATTTTCAAGACAACAGTTTTAAGATAGCTCTTTTCCACAGAACACTTCCTTGAAAATAAGGAAAAACGTTATGAAGTGTTAAAAAATTAAACTAGCCGACAAGTATAGTTAAAAGATTGTTTCACTTCTAGTTCCATGAGATACTCGTGGTGATGTGAGAGGTCATTACTTCAGTGATGCAACAGTGTTCTTTCCATGCTATGAAATGAGTATCTTTGCTTCCTTTGGTGCAGGAAAACCTTAACTGGCAGATCAGCAAGAATGGGGGATGCAGAAAAGGGTTGCCTGCTGACTCAATAAGCCTCAGAGCTGCCCAACTGGTGCTTACAAATCTCATCTGGGAATGCTTTCTTGTCACTAGGTCCAGCACACAGAATCCATTACAGGTCTGGAGAGGAGAATGATCTGTGCACAAACTAACCTCACAAGTACCAGGACCTGCTGATATGATTCATGTGTGTCCTTACCTTGCAAAGATACCAAGTTATCCCCTGAAGCTAAGGTTTAGGTTGCTGTTGATAAAAAAGGGGAAAGACAAGAAGAGCAGACCAGAAGATTTTGGTGTCAGGAGTTCTCTTGAGATTGTCAGAGTTTGCACTGAGTTCTCCTCAGTCCCAAGAGTGAGCTGAGGGAATATGGTGAAGCCAGTAGGTTTGGATCCAGTGGGCTGCAGTCACTTAATCCAAACCTACTTTTACCTGAACACCACGAGGCAGTGAAGACCACAACATCATTTGAGGAACAATTATTAAATGTGTATTGTATTTTACACACAGTCCTTTTGCAGTCAAATTTGCCCCAAAGTTCTATGTCTATACAGGGCTATGTATTTTTTAACCCTATAATATCTCCTGGGGAGAACTGGATTAGAAAGACATTCAAATATTTTATTAACAAGTGTGTGGCTTTCCTGGGACAACCATTGTGCAAGTGCTAACATCCTTAAAACCCATTTTGTGGAATGGGACTTTACGAGTACCATGATCTGTCAAAGCGCAGAGATCTCAGTTTGGTTTGATTAACTCTCAGAACTGCAAACCGACCCTCTTTTTTTGGTGGTTTTTATCTTTTGTTTTTTTGGGTTTTTGGGTTTTTTTCCCTAAGGAGACAAGCAGGCTGCGTTGTCACTCACAGAACAAGAGAGGCTGTGCGTGGCCGAGCCACCTTCGGTCCGAGGCAGAGCGGGAGCTCAGGGTCGCGGCGCGGGGCAGAGCACGGCCCGGGCACTCCCCGGCGAGGCGGGGCGGGACCCACCGCGCTCCCACCGCGGCAGCGGAGCCGCGCTCGGCTCTCCCCCTGCGCCGGGGAGGATGCGGAGAAGAGGCTGCTGCCGCTTCCCTTCCCGAGAGCCTGCGAGCCGAATTTCCCGGGGTGTGTACGGTCAGCAATAAAAAGAGAAACGCACGGTCCAAGTTAATTTTCCACCCCCGAAAGGAAATGCTGCTTCCTGTATTATGCAAGGCTGGTGCCAACAACACTGACACAGGAGTCTATTGTCCTTTTCACAAAGCCGTGGTGGGGAAGGGCGCCTGAGAAAATAGTCCTTTTGCAACAGCAAGGAGCTTTTGATCTTGGGGGAGTGGGCTGGGGTGGGAGGGTTGTGGAGAGAAAAGCGGGTGCGCGCTGGGAGCTGGGAGGGATGCAGCGGCGGAACGGGGTACCAGGGTGTCCTTCGCCGTTCCTCCAGCCCCGCTAAGGAGGCCAGGATGCGCAAAAGTGCCTGCAAATGTCTTTCCTCTTCCATGCAAAGTGATCACACGGCTTCGGCCCCTCTTCCGATGCGTGCAAGCCGTAACAAATACACCAGGGACTAGGAGGCTCTTCCTCCTCCTCCTCCCCCTCACTTAACCTCTGTCTAATGTAGATTACAAAGCCTCGGTCGCCGGGAAGGAGCTAACGCGTTCCCCCTCAGTGCTGGGGCTGCCCCGGCTCCCCGCGCCGGCCCTGGCGGCGGGGGCGTGTCTGCCCGGCGGTACCGGCGCTCCCGGGCGGGGCCCGCGCCTCCCGGTACCCGGGGAGCTGCCAGCCCGCACCGCTCCGGCGGCTGTGGATGCCCTGAATTCCCTCCGTGGACGGGCGGGCTCCCCGCGGGCTCCGTCTCCGCACCGACCTGGACACAGGGTACACGGTGCTCATGCCAACTGCAAGTCCTAACAGTTTCTTAGCAGGAAAAGATAAGTAACATCTGAGGAAGAGCCGCAGTGTTTCCAAAAGCAGTTTGGGACACATGCTTTCCTGTCACAGGCTTTAAAAATATCGTGGCTTGCTTTCCCTTAAATAAGTAATAAAGAGATTTTATTTCTACTCTAGAAGGATCATGTCAGTCCAAAAGAGGGGGCACATAGATTCTTTTGGATATATGGGTAGATTCAACGTTGCTGATGCTATCGCTTGTTAAACAATTCTTAAAGAGTTAATCCTTCCTTAAGAGACGATTTGAAAGAACAATTATTTTTCTTAAAATAGTTCTTATAAACTTTATAAGCTCTTATTAAAGGCGAGTTCCTGCCTTTCTTAATGGGATACAAAACCCATTTCCAAGGGAAGTCTATGTCCAGTAAGAGCAGCAGGGTCAGTCTCTTGCTTTGAGTGTTTTCTGGCATCTGGCTGCCTGCAGGATGGAATCACTTTGGCAGACTAGTGACTGATAGTGGCTCATTATGAGAAAATGCAAATAATTTTCTTTAAATGTACCTGCTTGCAATCAAACAGAAAACATAATGTTCCTCTTCACACATGTAGATAGGTTAAGTTAAAGGAATTTTAGGGAAAGAGAATATGAGGAACCTTCAAGAATGATTTAGAAACTTTTCTATACAAAAACAGACTGGGATTTCCTATGTCCAAACAGCAGAGTCCTTTAAAAGAAAACAAAAACCAAAACCAACGTAATTGTTGCCCATTTTTTTGTGTCTCCTTCGTTGTGAAAGCATAACAGAAAAAAAAAAAAATCCCAGTGTAAAACAGATCATCCGGGTTTCCAGGAGCTTGTAAGGTGCTCATTGCTGAGTACAGCTGGTTGTGAAAGGCGCTGAATGTCCCAGGTGGCCTTGCAACCCTGCAGCTGTATTCACACCTTTCCTTGTCCCCCTTCACAGAGACTCAGGTTTGGGTTTTGTTACAGTTTGCAACACCGTGCCAACTCTGGTCCGTGGTCCTTAGCTCTTGTCTAACCTCAGATAGCCATTTTTAAGGCAATCAGCATGCCAGCTCTCCATGCTCCTTCCAGGCTTTCTATAAAGGCCAGGAATGCCGCAGGCAGGAAAAACTGAGCTTGTTCTGTCGGTGGTAGTGCCTGCCCTTCCCCCAGCCCTTAGATGTGGGCAATTCAAGTTTATCTCCCACCAACTCTGCCATAGACTTCTGTTATCTGGAAAAAGCCCCAGAGGCACAAATCCTTAAAGGCATTGAAGTGCCTAACTCCCATCAGAATGAGGGATGTAGTTGTCTAAATACCGCTGATAATCTACAAAGTTGCTCACGATTTGTGTAACACAGATCACGTAAGTACTCACAGTCTGACAAAGGCAAAGCGCTAAACTTTCCTTCATTATTGGTGCTGCTGTCACTACTGCTGTTATTCAACATTTGCATACTCTCAAGTCCAAGTCGGGAGTTAGGAGTCCACTGGGAGAAGGACCACAAGGAGAAAAGTTTCTGCTTACGAGATTTCACAGCCGAAAACCAGCTGAAGAAACAGCAAGTACGTCTGACACAGAAGTGGAAACAATGGGGAGATTGCCATGAGCACAAGAGCATGCTATTACACCAGCCACCTTCTGCTTTTAAGGGGTTTTCAGGCTTGAACAAAGAAGCAAATTTGTAATGTTAGAAGTACGTCACTCTTGCCTGCCTGGTGATGGCTGGTCACTAAGTATCAGACAATGCCTACGGTAACATCTGTCATCAAGCCATGGAAAAACAAGTTAGCTGCCTGCTTGGGTTTCTGTTGGGAACGGGTTGGAGATGGGAGGGATCCGTTCCTTGCACTCACCCATGTCTGTATGTGTAGGACCTCCTCATGGCAAAACACAAAGCGTGCTTGTGATTTCAGAACCTTGGGAAATGGCTAGTCATCCGCTTTACACTGGACTCAGCCAGCACTGAAGTTAAGATGTCCATCATTTCTGAGAGATGGATGAGGCTTATTAAGAGAGGAAATAGGCACAGCCCTAAGGGATAGGACATACCAAATGAACACCTAAAAATAAACACTTTGTATTTCCTGTTCCATGAAAGCTATTGTTGAAGTTGCCACAGAAATATTTCATAATTGTGAAACAGAAGAATACCCAAAAGGTAATCTCCCCTCTACCTGTAGTTTCTCAGAACAGTACAAACTTTTAAAAAATTTCAGAGTGTTTGAAATCATCATTGCATCCAGATGGGGGAAAATCCATAACAGTTCATCATTAATATGACTAAAAAAAAAAAAAGCTACTGTTAGTTACATATCTATTTCAAACCCCTCAAATTATGACTCAGCTGACGGTGTCAGTTTGACTGCTTTGTGAAGGGTAAATGTAAGGAGTTCATATAAAAATGAATTTGTGTCTAATTTCATACAGCATAAGTGACTGGGCCAGAAAATATGTTCTCTTGGTGAAGTCATCAAAACCAGACCCTCTGCAGACAAACACATTGTTCAAACCCTTTCAGTGTCTAACAGGCTCCAGCATCAGAAATGCACCACATGTGAGCAGGGGAAATACTTTCCAGTGTAGTGTGAGGCTCCCGTAGTTGAGAAAGTGTGGGCTCTGCTCAACGCCTTTCCTATGACTTTTAAACATCCTAGTGAGCTCAGGGACATGCTGATGACTAATAAGACCATGAATTCACACTGATTTTCCTCTGTTGCTTCTCATACAGGTTCTCTCTACCTAGCCCTTATTTTCATGAAAATTTTAGGAATACTTTTAAAGCCTATTCCTTTGTATCAGATTCAATTCAAACTGGTCAACAGATTCCAGAGGGAGGAGGAGCATTTTTGCTGAGGTAGGAACCAAGGATGTATTCTTGTTACTCATATAACACTAATTTCTTTAAAAACAATGCTAATTGCTAGCTTGTTTGTTGTCACAGAACCGTATTCCCCTACTTTAGAGAATTTCTTCCAATTTCCAGCCTAAGTTAATTCCTGCTAATATTACATTTTCCTGGTTTCATGCTGACTTTTCTCTCAAGCTTAAATCCTACTTACAGGTATTTATTCCTTGATAAATACTTATGTCAGACACAGAATCAACTTTATTTTTACTATAATTGCCTCTTCTCACAGGACAGAAATGCCTCCATAGGCATTCTCTACAGCTATCCGAGTTTTAACTCAATTGTTGAACATGCAGAAACACCATGACTTTTCATGGCAGTCTCACACTGATGGGTCACGACAATTCTGAGATTCTGAATACATCTTCTTTTTTTTTTTTTTTATTTCCCCCTATGTCATTACCAATGTATGATCAGCAAACTTATTGCAGATATTTCTGAGGAATTTCCTCAGAACGAAAGTCTCTGTTTTCTGCTTCCTGGTTCCGTGAAGTTTTGATTGACTCACATGTTGACTCACAGATTGTTGCAAGTTATTTTAAGCATTATGTACAAAAATAGTAAATTTTGAAAGTTGGTTTTATTGGGGGCTTTCTGCTCTCTCATATATATATACACATATCTTTGTAATGTGAGACTTGCAACTATAGGGAAGGAAATCTAGATCTGGTCTAGGAAAGAGATAAGTGCTTTCTGCAGAAAAGAATATTGCAAGATAAACCAAAGCAAAATATACTGCTGTTCCAGGAGATAAACCTCAAAAAGTGAAACTGAAAGAGTTTTTCAACCACCAAAAAGTGCCTACTTTTTCAAAAGATGGCTGCACAACAGATACAAAATGCAAGGTACTTGGAAAAGTCCAGTTTATTTGAAAACAAATACGAAGTTCTGAAAGTGAATGCTTTGGTTTGTGCTTCACAGGAAATGTACCTGTTTGCATTTCTGTTTCTCCTCTAAGGCAAGGATCCCGAAGATATTTCAAAAAAGCAACAGATGAACTTCTGCAATACTTTGAAAATGAGGAACATACTAATTTCTGAACCACCCTGCTTCTCAGGGACCACATGTACTGAGGGTGTGAAAAGTCATTGCCAGCGTTGCTTGACCAGGACAGAGTGCTCCTTGAAGACACATAATTTGAAATATTTCTGCCTTCAGCCCTGCTGAGGAGACAAATCTTCAGATACTTCTTCATGTTCCTTAAGCAACCCTACCATTTTGGCCCCCATGCAGGGCCAAACACAGGTGTCTAATCCTACCTGGAATAACCTGTGGCGTGTGAGCTGTCAATCCGGAGATGCATGGGTCCAGTAAGCCCAGGCCTCTCAGGAGCAATGGCCAGAATCCAAAAGGGATTCCCTTGAGTGTGTACAATGACCTGATGCCAATTTTTGGACAACTGAGTTGTCCCTCAGGCTTCTTTCTTAGCATGTATCAGATATTTCTATCTTCTTTTCTAGCCAAGACATTGCTGAATGCTTTTGAAATGTGTTGTGGTTTAATGCCATTTAATACCTAGTATTTTCTAAGGAATTTACTTGCAAAGGCATTTAGGCCTAGATTTAGACTAAGTGCTTGTAATCCATGTTTTCTACCATCTGCACACCTTTGAAGGCCTGGAGTGAGCCAACTGAAATCACAAACCACATGGACCAAAGTGGGCACCCAATCCCAACTGCACCAAAGGATGCAGACAGACCTCAACTCATCCAGTTGGTAGTACTGCTAACCTTTGAACTGGAAATATTAAGGCGATAAATGGGTTGAGTTGACTGATCAGAGCCAGCATAGATCTGGAAACAGTCATATTTGGTGTTATTTCTGAGCTAAAACATTCTACTCCAAAGTGCTCCATGGACCTGGCCTGGTTTTCTCAAGGAGGATCTACCTTCTGGCTGCTTTTGTCATGTGCAGACATAATTTTTTATTTTCATTAGGATGTTCTCCTAAGCAAAGGTAGAATAGCAGTTAAATTGCTATTTAGTTGCCTTTAGGCTGCCTATTTCAGCAACTAAGTCTTGTTGAAGATGGTGAATGCAGTTGCTTCATTGTCAACTAGAAACATACTTCACAGAAGGCAGGAAAACTGAAACAATTCCTGAATCTTTTTCCTATCTGAGAAAATTAGTTTAAAATCTCTGATACTGGTTCTCCTGTCTTTATTTTTTGTACTGAAAACCTTCTTCTGTCAGTTTATTATGCTGTGTTGCCAGCACAATCAAGACTTCCTAGAAGTATCCATTCTGTGCCCACTCATATTTTTCACAGTGAAGTCAGCAACAATTCAAACCAGAAGTAATATTAAGTAACTGATATTGATTTCTATTCCTGCTGAAATCTAAACTGAACACAACTTCTATATCTGTACATAAAACTTTGATGACGTTCATTGTTATAAGGATTTACCATAACATCTAAGGTATTTCCAAATTCAACACATTGAAGTGATGGTTGCTTAAATGCTGTCTTTAAACCTATAAACTGAATAAGGAATATCTGCTGCTGCTTTTTTTCTCCCCCTCCATTTAGCACTCTATTTCAGGTCTTGTCAGTGTTTTCTAACCCAGAGAATATCCAAACTTGTAGGCAAAAAAGATAATCACCAGTGGTGTTGTTACAGAGCTGTTCCCTTCAGTGAAAAGCTGGCTAAACTGCTTTTATGTTTGTTTTCAGGGGAAAAACTGAAAATATTTGATTTGCCTGCTTGAGTGGAGAACACGTGTGTTCTTCTGGCTTAGATATGGAAATTAAAATTACTCTGCAGTTTACTGTTTCCAGGATTAAAATTAACCCACAAGCAGTAGCTTGAGGAATTGTGGATGAAGAAGTGATATTCCTTTGAGAAACCAAACCGCTCCTGCCTTTATTTGTCAGCAGTGGCTTCCTTTATTCTGCTTTGGGTAGTACTGTAGAAGGCTTGTCTGCCTCTGAACAGTGTGTAGCACAGTCAGATGCCACAGTGGCTTCAGTCACATTTCTTTGTCATTGTGTTTACAACTTCCTTTTATTTCAGAGAACAGAGGCTTAATGATATTTCCTCATCACAACCATCAGGACATTTAAGTGTTTGCCCATAAGTTAATCCTCACCTGCACCTTTCTATTTTTTTTTTTTCTTTTTGGCATCTTTCACTTCTATTGTACTGGGAAACGTGACAGTGTATAGTACAGTGTTTCATTTTCAGTTCGCACTCTTTAAGAGTGTTTTGTCTATAGTTTCATTCTGTTGGGTTTTATTTTTAACCATTTCCAAGGTCTCATCTTGTTTGGTATGAATTTGCAAGTCAAAAGGCTGCAGATCTGAAAGCCCATTTCACTTTTTTTTCCTTCACAAGTGACTACTTCTTTTTTGGTGACATTTTCCATACATTTCTTCTCTCTTCTTGCTAGTTCTTTGGTTTTTTATCTAATAGAGAGTTTTAACTTTATCTAGAAGGGGAATTACTTTCTTTTATTTTTTTCTCCTTTCACATTGTCCTTATATACTTAAGTTATACTTGCTGGGAAATCAATAATTCTTATTGAAGCAGCTGAAAGGGACCTGACATCTTCCTGTCTTTTTGAAAGAAAGAGAAGAACAAGAAAATTGAAATATAATTCTATAATAAAAAAAAAGTCTGTCATGGAATAGAAAATAGAGTCATTGCCATCTGGCTTAAGTATCATACGTTTATCTTTTTTTCAATCTCTCTTTCTAGTTGCTGCAATTACAGAAGAAAAATGTCCAGGTCATAATTCACTTCACTCTTTTAAATGCTAATGTTTTAAATATTTAAGCCTTTAAAATTGTTTTTAACAGCTTTATAGAGTAGTTCCTCAAAGATATCACACAGAGCTTTTTCCAGAACATATCAATATATCATTTTGTGCTTTTCTACTATGTGTTTCCAGCTACTAATTAAAATAACAAAACATGAAGTGTGTTGACAGACAGCACTGGGCCTGGGCACAATGACATAGAAACATAGAAACAATGATTGCTATAGAAATGGAAGTAGTCATTAACTAATCACAAGGAAAGAAAAATAACACTAGCACCAAAATCAAAGGATATAACAGAAGTTAATGTTGTAGAAGCAGGAAAGATTTAAAAAATAAATTTTTTCCCATAAAAATCAACCGATTATGTGATTTGACTATTAATAGCAGGTAGACAAACCAATCCTTTGTCACTATAATTTTCTAAGAAGAAAGAAGGAGAATGCCTTGAAATATTTTTCTTCTGCTCAGACTAGTTGGAAGTTGCTGGAAACAACTAAGAAAGAAGTCATATTTTTCTATCCCAACCCCAGAATTTCATTTAACCCATTGCAATTAATGACACATTCCTTGAAGAACAGGTTACCAACATAGGAAAAGAGAAAATTAAGAAAAATTATCACAATTTACACAAATGTGGTTTATTGTAGTACCTACTTATCTCCAATCATTTATCTTTTCTTTATTTTTTAATTTTTTTTTAATCTTTTTTTTTAGAAGAAGCTGAAGAACAAAAGCTATATATGCCTTTCTAGCCAAGAAAGACTGAAGTAATTCACAGACCCATGTTGCTGTTGAATTGCCTCCCCTACCTTAACCAGACTTTCTTATTCAACAGGGTTTTATTCAACCAGTCAGAATCAAAGCCATTACTGAAAGACAAAACACAGCTTCTGTGTCTTATAACTACAAGAACGTTATGGCAAGCCCAGACTTCAGTAAATACAAAAATTGATAACAAACCTACCTCACCCTCTCTATTGCAATGACTCAAAGGCTGACTAAAGCAGTGGATCATAAAGTAATGGTGAGTCCATGGGGTTTGGTAGCGGAGCTGGGAGAATCTTCACAGAGCACAATAAGCAGTCATATACAGAAAAAACAATCATAGCATGGGCTTCTGTATCCTTGAAGGATCTTGTCAGTAACCAGGCTGTCCTATGTCAAAATGCTTGTTCAGAAAAGAAACACGCCTATCACAGCCAGAATTTCCACTGCTGAAATAGTGGTGTTGGGCATACTAATAATAAATGCCCAACAAAAATTTACTAAGTGGATTTGTTTCTCAGAAAGCAGCAGGGTCTGAAATCCAAGACTTTTGGAGACTGGCATATGAGCTGCTCACAAAATTAGGCAACAAAATCATCTCTGACAATTGGTAAATAGAGTAGTTACTTCATCATTTCTTGGGTACGAGTGACAGGGAAGCCAGAGATGACAGCAATATCAGGAGATAGGACTGCAATAGAGGGAAAGGCTGTAAACCACAGAGATAGTGGTGATAGCATGGAAACTGTTACACCAAGGAGGAAGAAACTTGAGGAGAATTATAAAAATTCTGTCCCAGCCTATGCAGTCTTGCAAGAGCAGAATTGCCCTAACTTTCCTGCTACTGGAAGTAGTAATTGCTTGATCTCAGACTTTTGGACCATTAACAAAACAAGTCAAAACGAAATGATCCAAGAATGAAAATGGAGTGTACAAATTTATCAAGGGAGCTTAGAGGGTTTTGTTTCCCTGATCAACACTTGGATACACTGTATGCAGCCTCATCACACTCAGCCACTGCTCTCACAGCCAGTCTGCATCCCTGTCCTATACCACTATGAGATACAATCCAGCCCACTGAATGCAAAATTACCTTGCACCCAGCTCCTATCTGCAACTATCCCTCAGGACTGGCAAGATGTGATCTTCTGTCCCGTAACATGGCTGCAAAAGAACAATGTTTCTCTAACCCTCCTAAACTCTTATTTCATTTTGATTTTTTCCCTTCCATACTGCTGATCTAAAGGCATGCACGTTTCTATTCAGTGCAAAAAGTACGTTTGTGAAAGGAAACTGGGAAAAGTTTTCTTAAAAAGTTACAGTATCTCCTGCTGAGCATTTTTGTGATTATATTGGCTCTATATTTTACTATTTGGTATGACTTCATTCCCTATTCCCTATTCCCTTTCACTCAGATAATGTAACTTACTGTTCAAGATCTATCTGCCTATGATGATTTCATCCCTCTGTACACAGTGTAGTACATGTAAAATCGTGTGGCATCTCTGTGAACACTTGGGCAAAACTTTAGCGAGTTTCTTTTTCAAGTAACATTCTTTTTCCCGTTGAAAGTCATCCTTCCAAAGCCTCCCCGAGCAGCATTACAATAGGTAAGTAGTAATATACAATTATTTGGAAAAAAAATGTGGTGCTGTTTTCTGAACAGAAAGCAGAGTCACAGTCTTACTTTAGCCAGATTGAAGGATTAATGTGGAGTATATATTACTCTTTCTGCGTGTGGACTCTTCAAATCTTCTGACAAAGACTTACAAGCATGACACAGGATAAAAAGTTTGCACTGAGGTTCTTGTTATAGCATCAATACACATTTCCTTCATTTAAAGGTGTTAAGAATTCAGATTGTTAAATGAAGTTAATGGAAGGTACAAATGTTCCTCCTTTGTAACTACAGGACACAGTTACCCACTGGGTTGTCTGATATCTGTGGTTGAAACAATTTTACACAGTATATAGTTTGGTGTCAGAATGAAAAGAAGGTAAGCCAAAAGGAAGTGGGAACTGAAGTAAGAGGTAGGATATAGCCTCAGAATAAAAAGGATCAGCACAGAATATTTTTAGATGCTTGGGAATGGAGCCCAAAAAGAATAAAACTGAGCAATCAAGGACACTGCTTCCCCTTCCAATCACACACACACTCTCTATATTGTATCTAATCACTCACAGTTATGGAGTCATTTCCTTAGGAGTTCTAAGGGAATCACGTTTGGATTCCAAAACGTGTAAGCAATGCATTAATTTGATACTATAGAATCTTGCATTGGAAGTCCTTGACCAAAACATTTGGTACTATGAGTACATTGCCATTCTTTCAGTCCTTTCAGAGTTTTCCACCTGGTGTGTTTTTCAAGGATCCATATTAGCTTAGAAAATAAAGAGAATAGATATTAAATTAGCCCTAAACTGATAATGAATCTTTGCATGACTTCATTGTCACATTAAAGAATATATTTCAAGACAAATAAGAGGAATCTTGACTGATTTTGTTTCTGAGAAAAGTCTGTAGGAGGAAGAGTGGGTGGCTGAATAAGATCCCAAAAAGCATGCAGCATTCATGACAAAAAGGCAAATGCGTTGATAAGTGAAACGAAAACTCAGTGTACTATCACTGAGTCACACATTGAGAAGCACATCTGCTGACACAGAACACAGAAAATATCTCAAGTATATAGTATAAAAACAAGTAAGCCCTTACGGAAGCAGTATAATGTAAAAGGATTTAAAATCATTACACATAAAGGGTAAAATCAGGTAACATCCACAAAATCTGGCACTCATGCTGTCACTAAGATAGACAAATAAAAAAAGGGTAAAGCCATCTGAAAGAAATCACTTGTGGACTGAAGTGTAATGACCAGATATTGTTGTATTTTGTTAGTATTAACACCTGAAACGTCAGCTTGTTTGAAAAATCAGTATAGTTTTGAATGGCTGCCCTGTGTATGACTGATAATACAATAAGACATATGTTACAACAATTCAGGCACTGCAGTAATATATATGGAGAAGTAATGATTGTTATTTCACTTTTAAAAGTCACTATGCCCTAGGGCACAATTAACAGGCAATAAATTCCTACATGCTACTGAAGTTCAGAGATTAGTGTTTGCCAGTCAAAGCATGGAAACACATTTACACCTAATAAAAAAGGGACTAATTAGCTGTTTAAATAATAGGAAATGTCAGTCAGAGGCCACAAAAGGCTATGAACAATAACTAAACCCACCCCCAAAAAATTGACGTGTATTTACAGGCAAATATTAAGCATTTAAAAGAGCCTTAAATGTTTGCCAAGTCATCCAAAAGAGAAGGAACTTTATTTAAACAGCGAAAGCAACAGTTAGTGCTAGAAACTCACTGGAGTAGGGCATGTGTCGCTCCAGTCTGTATACTTCTTCACAGCTTGATTTAGGAAAATCTTGTTCATACTGGACAGGAATTCAGTGAGAGTTTGGAACATAGAGCTCATTAGAACATGTTTTGGCTTTGTCTGGCTTTGGGATTGCAGGTGAATCAAAGAGTATGTCTGAACTCCAGGCCAGGAAACTATTTGGTAGTGGTCAGGGTAGAAAAACTGGATCCTAGCTACTGCTAATGTTGAATTTGTCCATCCATCTGATTAGTTTTTAAAGAACACTATACATATTTTCCTGTTAGCTTTAACATCTTCTAGTGCTCTCCTTCTCTTTTCTCCTATTTTTCTCTAGATTTAAATGTCAGAGAGGCCAAAGCAATCATTAACCAGCAACTATATAGAGAGACTAATAGCAAAATGTCTGATTGATTTCATGGTTTGGTCTTCTACACAGTGCTTATAATCTGATAAAATGAAGCTGTATCACTCAAAATTGAACCTACACCACAAAGACACTTTTTTGCTGGTGTGAACCCCAAATGTAAAACAGGTGCACCACAAATTGATTTTTTTCTGAGATACTTGAGTTTGCCAAATTCAACTGAGCACAACCCTTACGCAAAGCATTCAGCACTTTCCACAAATGTTAGTGAAAAAAATTTGTGGCTCAGCGGAGGCACTTGGAAGGCATATATTAAACTAATATGTTGCATTAAGCAGTGACAAATTAATGAGTAAATCACCAAATAGAGTACTGAAACTAAAAAGGTTTTTGAATTAAAGTTCAAAGGCAGTCAGTGCTTGCTGAATTTGTGGATCTTTCCCATTCTGCTTTTCTTCTTGCTTATGGCAGGAGTCAGCCCTCAGGCAAAGAACTGAAATAATCTCACAGGGTTATAAATAGATGCAGGACCTGCTTAGTGCTTGTGGTTTGTGCCCACTCTTCCACGTTGCTTGCCCTGCACCAGTACTGCTGTGCAGCACTGAACGCGAGCCATGCGCTGCGTCAGTAAGAGCAGAGGCAGCAGTCTGAGCAGGGTGGTCTCCCCCTCTGTTCAGTGCATATGGGAGAAATCTGATCTGCTGTGTCCAGTATGGGGATCTTCAATACAAGAAGGACAAACTAGAGCAAGAACAGTAGGAAGGCTACTAAAATGCTTAAGGGAGGGGAGCACATGATGTAGGAAGTGAGAATGAGAGAACTGGGTTCACTAAGCCTGGAGAAGAGAAGACAAAGGAGAGATCTGATTGCTGCCTACAACTAATTAATGGGTGGTTATAGGAAACAGATTCTTCTCAGAGAGGCAAGCTGCAGCTGGGGAGCTGCTACTAGACATAAGGAAAAAATCTTACTAATGAGGCGCCCAGGTGGGAGAAAATGCTGCTGCAGAATCCTCATCCTCAAAGGTAGCCAAGGCCCTGAGCTACATGGTGCAATTTCGAACCTGACTCCATTTGGAGTGGGGGAGTGGGCTTAGACCAAACGAGGTCCTAAGATCCCTTCAACTAAATTATTATATCATTATATGATTTACAGGATGATGAGAGAAACACAATGCAGGAAGACACATGCTGAAATCCAGTCTAGTTTCAGTAGCATTTAAGTATGTGTTTCAATTATTGCTGAAGCAGAAACAAGAGAAAAATATAGCTGCAGGACACAGAGACATACAGTGCCTATATACAGGTTCCAAATTGCTTGAAAATGGGAAAGATGTTCTGTCTAGCCTGCCAGATTGGAACCAAGGAGGTCATTTGTAATTTCCAACATTTTTTATAGGCTCTTTTGATTTGGGGCAAATATCTTAATCTCACTATAAATCAGTCACTGATTTATTAAGGAAAATAATAAATCTGTTAAACTTAAATATTTGTGAATCCTTCAATAATATTTAAAGAAATTGCATAAATGGATTCCAATAAGGCAAAGGAGAGGACGCATCTCCTTAAATTCTGAATCATTTGTATTACTGTAAGACAAGCTGTGCCATAAAAGCATCATGGACAGCAAAGCTCGGAGGTTTAGCTCCAGGAATCTATCATGTAGACATCTGGATTTGGTTATTAGAGTCTCACCCAGGAAGATATGATGAAAAACTTCTTCCTCAAGCCTTCAGATGTAGCATTAATCAGAACAGAATAAAAAGTAGGATGGATTTTTCTTTTCCTCAGGGTCTTAACAATTGCATTTGGTGATGAGTTTTTTTGGCACTGTTGCAAATAATACATTGACAAAACCACATTGTAATCTCTGTATTAAAAAACTAGATCATTAAAATAATTCAGCTGTCCCAATGACTTTCAAGAAATAAATTTCTGGATAAAGAACAAATGGTTCCAATTAAACTTTGGTTAAATATGAATGATTCTTGGGAAAACTATCTCTGGAACTGTCCTAAGACAAGTAGATTGACTGCTTTCAAACACAGAGATCTTTGCAAGTTCTTTAAACAGCAGAAATCTCTTTGCATTGCACTCTTTGAATGCCATGATGACCACAAAAATGAGACATGACGTCTTCCATATAATACTTAGTAGACACCATGCCCTGTATTTCCAAGTGGTGGTCTGTCTACCTGCCTTTTTCAAAAATCCCAATGCTATTATTCCCTAGGTGAGTCAGTAGATGAAGCAATATACAAAAGAAGCAAAAGTGAAACTCTACCCCCAAGCTTGAGTTTAGTAAAAGAAAAAATCTATCTTGGAGTGAAACTCTTCTCCAACCACTTTATCACTGATATAAATGTAAGAAGCTGCCTCAAAAGCAAATTAATTTACCAACTTATCTGCTGCCAAAATTAGTGTATTAACCATTATTCTAGAATGTCCCATCTCAGCTCTCTCTACCGCTATCTTCCACTTTGACATTCTTCCTGGAATTACAGTTAGCCTGATTTAATTTAGTTAGCTAAAGATGATTATATAAAGAATCATTAGGCTTGAAAGGACATTTAAGATCATTGAGTTCAACCATTAACCCAGCACTGCCAACTCCACCACTGTATCGCATCCCCAAGTGCCACATCGTTTTTCTAATACTTGCAGGGATCGTGACTCAACCACTTCCCTGGGGCAGCCTCTTTCAGTGTCTGACAATCCTTTTGGTGAGGAAATCTTTCCTAAAAACCAATCTAAACCTCCCCGGCCAACTAGAGGCCATTTCCTCTAGTCCTGTTACTTGTTACCTGGGAGAAGAGACTGATCCTCACCTAGCCTAACTCCTTTCAGGCAGTTCTAGATAACAAGGTCTCCCTTGATAAGTAAGGTCTCCCCCAAGCCCCTTTTTTCCAGGCTAAACAACGACAGCTCCCTCAGCTGCTCCTCATCAGACTTGTGTTCTGGACCTTTCCCCAGCTCCGTTGCCCCTCTCTGGACATGCTCCAGCACCTCAGTGTCCTTTATGCAGTGAGGGCTCCAGAACTGAACACAGCATTCAAGGTGTGGCTTCATCAGTGCCAAGGACAGGGGACAATCACTGCCATGGTCCTGCTGGCCACACTATTGCTGATACAGGCCAGGATGCCATTGGATCATGTTCAGCTGCCATTGACCAGCACTCCCAGGTCTTTTTCCACTGCCGATCTTTCCAGCCACTGCCCCCCGTCTGTAGCACTGCATGGGGTTGTTCTGACCCAAATGGATGACCAAGTGCTTGGCCTTGTTGAACCTCATACAATTGGCCTTGGCTCATCAATCCAGCCTGCCCAGATCCCTCTGCAGAGCCTTCCTACCCAGGATGTAAATGTCTTCTACCACAGACTGACTTACATTCTCATAAGAATGTGTCTGCATTCCCAAGGGCATTTCAAATCCCCATCACTCAGCTATGACACAAAAAACTAAAGGTTGTAGGGCTGGTCTACAAGATCCATCTCTTGACTTTTCTTAAGCTTAAAGTATAAACATCTTACAGTAAAAATGATCTTTTCATTCTCTCTATGTACATTACCTGGTAGATGGTGACCCTTGTCTAATATTGTGATGCCTGGATATTTTACACAAAGAGAAATAATTTATATGAATAAGCAACATTTTTAAACTTTTTATAAGTAAAAGAAAACCTGTATGGGAAGAAAATTACTTCTAGCTTAAGGAACCAGCAAAATCTATATATTCACAGGTAAGGAAAATTCGGGACACAAAATTATCACAATCCACTGTAATTGCTTGCAGACCTTAATGGCCAGATGTGATTCAAAATTCTTAAACCCCATACCAATTGGCTTTCGGGAAAATCGTAAGGTAGATTCAAGCAGGTAAGAAAAGCAAATATATCACTGCAACTTTTCACCAGATTCTCAGTTGCTACAAGGTCTTGGGCAATCCCAGTGAGCTAGAGTGTGTGAAGCTTGTGGGCTTTCTTATGCCACTGCCCGATTTCCTCTTCCTTGAGAACAATGCTATGAATGGGACTGGAAGGGCAGGAGAGCATCCAGCCCTGGAAGACAGCTATTCACTCTGCTCCAGCCAGAGGCCTGTCAGCATTTCCACTGTTTCACACGAGTCCCAACTTCAGACAGAGATGACTTCATTTTAACCACTTTTCTCACATTTAAAAAAGTCAAAATTAGTCAAAACAAAAACAGCAACCATGTGTGCTCAGGGATGTGAGCGGAGAAATAAGAATAAACAAATCTGCTCTCTTGCATATCCTACCAGCAGTTTGTCTCAGCATGATCCTTAAAAACAGCAGGGTGCCTAGCCTCAGCTTTTATCAAATAACATTTATAGGACACCCCACATTCTCTACTGGTGGACCACAAAGAATCAACAGGGAATGAATAGGCTGTCCTTTATTCTTGAAATGTTAAAGTCCAGCTTACTCAAAAAAACCCCATGATGTATTTTATTTTATTTTCTTGAGCTTTATAGCATGGGAAAGAATGGGTGAGCAGTGACCCATACAGGCTTACTTATGAAAAATTATGGTTCATCTTACAGGCATGTTTATGAAAACAACGGTTTATAAGGACAAATATCCCTCAAAATCAGTTCTGCATCTGCATGGACACAACAAGTTAGCTGTAAAGTCTGTTTTAAGGCAATGTCAGTTCTTGAGTGCAGGAAGAGGGAAGGCATGCTCTAGCATGTCTAGACACATGTGTCCAGGGGTGCTGTCCCTAGACAGTAGAGGATATATGGCCTTTAAAGAGGACAAATATTGGCTTTGCTATAAAAGAACAAGCCACTTCCTGGAAAGGAAGATACAATGATTTTTTAGGAAAATGCAGACACATTGTGAGCTCCAAGGAACAGTGATCTGGAGAGGAAGGAAGAGGCTATGGTGTGAGGACTAAACATTACCTACCTACAAACTTTGTAATTAAGGCTCATAGCCTGCTATAAATAACTTCTTGTACAATCTTCACCTAGATTACAAGAAGCAAATACTTTATGTCTTTACTGTTTTTCTTTTCTGCTTCTCTCTTGCTTGAAAAGAACAATTAATTTTAAAAATACACCTGCAATATGGATTTCACTGCTAGTAAGGAAGAAGGCCAAAGTGGAGTACGCATTGCAAGAGAAGAAGAAGGCTCCATGCTCAGGAAAAGATAAAGAAAATAAGAGAATATAGAGATAATCTGATAATGCGTGCTATGACTCCATACTTAGACACTGACTCCCTGGACTCTCAAAGCGTCGAGGAAAATCTGGCACTGTTGTGTTCATAGAATTCATGCAAAAAATAGGAAATGTTTTCCCTAATTTTAATAACATATTTTGCAAAGTCAGCAAGTTATGTTTTACTACAGGAAAATTAAGAAAAGCAAGAAAAATATGTGAGTGGGAGACAATGGAAAACTGTTTTTTAGCTTTCTTGTTTCAGTAAGTAAGCACATGACATCCTTCCTTTGGCTACAAGACAGCTATGTTTTCTTAATATTTTATTTTGAATAAACACAGATGGAGGTTCAAGGAGTTCTCTTCCATAATTATTGCTGTGGCTTTTAACTGCTCAATAAATGTATTTGATTGAGTTTCTTTCTTCATTATTTTCCAATACTAGAATTATTTTAGCAGTATTACAAAGGCTAATGTATTATCATAACTCAGTAGCTTGTGGTTTCAAATGCTAGGAAAGGAAGTGGGGGATAGGAGAGATGTCAAATCCTTTGAACAGAGAAATAATCCTGAAATCTACACTTCTCCTTCTTATCACCTAACATTCACATCTTATTATGTTCAAATATGCCAGACAGTAGTTAATAATAGATAAGTGTATCTAGAATGAGGGCCAAACACATCACTTCATGCTCCCTATCTCTGTAATCTTCCTTCAGAGGAATTCTCTTCTTCTTCTGGAATCTAGGAAACCACACTGATACTGAACTCAGTAAATGATCAGTACTTAAACACATGTGAGATGCCACTGGAAGCACAGCAGATGAAGATATCAACTAACAGCAGATTTTTTTCCATAATATCTGTCATTAGACTAAAGAAAGTATGAGCTCACAGCATACTAGGTATGAAATGATGGATGAATAATTTCACAGTCTTTAAGGAAAACTGCCTGAAAAAAAACATTGGGAAATGTGGCATTGAAACAGAATAGCAGATTATTGCATTAGCCTCTCACTACCAGACTAGTAAGAAGCTAGCTGAGATCCCAGAATCAAGTAGGTTAGAAAAGGCCTTTGAGATCACCGAGTCCAACCTGTGACTGAACACCACCTTCTCAACCAGACCATGGCACTGAGTGCCACAGCCAGTCTTCCCTTAAACACCTCCAGGGATGGTGACTCCACCTCCTCCCCGGGCAGCCCATTCCAATGCCCAATCACCCTCTTATCACTAATGGATGAATTGGTGGGCTCCAGTTCGTAGACCTTCAGGAACGTATATTAAAGAATGAGTGTCGTTTTCAGTCTGCCTTCGAAAACCACCCAGGAATGTGCAGAAGCACATATTTTAGGCTGGAACTGAGCACTGCTTCAGGGAATAAACAAAACATGTCGGCAGGCTGAGCTAAATAAGAGTAATGCAAAATGCTAAGTACACCTGATGACTACAATTGTCTATTTAAAGATTGGAAAAATTCTGATCTTTTGAGTTTTGGAAGCACACTGGATATACTTTGTTTTAATAATCCTTGGGACCAACACTGGCATAGTGTAGTTATTGCATTTATATGGTGAGGCCTGGTGCTTTAGTCTTGTGTTCATAAACATGGGTATGAAATAAGACAGAATAGAAGCACATTCAAAAATATTTACCATTCAGAGAAAGAGAATACTTGAAACACTTTATCACCCAATCCCAGTACTAATTTTCAACACGTAATGAAAAGTAGGTTGTTTCTCTTGGACACAGAGCAGATCCACATGTCCCCTCTGTACTACAAAAAGAAAAATCTGGCCTTGTTTAGCCAAATTTTGTGTGCTGAGAGGCTACAGTCTTGCACATAATTTAGGGTATGATCCTTATTTTCGCTCTTTAGACATAAATATCCCAGAGGAGAAGGCTCCAGACACTCTTCCTTCCTCTCTTTTTTCAAAGGATTTTTTTATCTTTTCAGGATGGTAAGCATGCTATTCCCAAAGAAAAGCCAAAAGCTATAGCTTTAACTGCAATCAGCTTTAATAGGAATCTAGAGGGAAAATCAAATCTGGAAAAGATAATAAACATAATTTTAATGCAGATATAGCCATTCTTGAAATTTGGTGTAGATCCAATTTCTAGCCAGGGAAGAGCCTCCAAAAAAGAGTATTCTTTCTCAGTTTTCAAACAGAGTGAGAAGGTACAACATTGCAGCAAGATTGAATGGTAATTTTGAAGAAATCTGTAGAACTGGAGATACCTAATTCCAAGACAGCAGAAAATTTTTAAGAGCTGAATAGCCAAAATGTCATAGCTTAAGTGATTTTTATCCTCAGTTCTCAAAGAATCAGCACAGCGATCACAAATCTTACAATAAGGGTTTTCAATAAATATTACAAATATAGGTTTTATCTGTTAGCTGGTGGTACACTTTATTTAGGAAGAGCTTTATTTAGGAAAGAGAGGGAAGGAGTACTTTAGATAACAGTAGAGTCAAGAATCTGATTACAACAATATGCATAATTTTATAATAAACTTTGAAGGAGAGTGTAATTAGGCATTGAGTAATTGGAAAATAACATAGACTGAAAAAAATGTCAATTTTCAAGAGAAGACTGTCATAGCAATAAAATATCCTTCCTTGATTGTGAAAAGGAAGTTTGGAAAAGAGTAAAGTACATCTCTCATCTAGTGTAATTTTAGTTTAGTACTTGATACAACATCATAAGGAAAAATGTTTAAGATTGAGAAGACGTGTTAATGGTAGAATTGAAATTTGAATAGAACTCAGAAGACTACAATGAAGTGCCTTGAAATGCGATGATTCAGCATATATTGGAGTTTCTTGGGATCTATTTTTAGGATCAGTCTTATTTCATATTTCCATAGTTGATGGACCTTCAAGAAATAGAAATATATTAATTAAAATTAATGACAGCCCAGAAAGGCATGAAGTCTCAAACCAAATGAACATCAAACTAATCACACATGAATTACATGAGAATAATAGAAATGTAACAGAATAAAATAAGATCTTTGACTAGAGATTAAAAACAAGACTTCCCACAGCAAACTAAGTGCTTGCCAATTAAACATGTTGGGTGAAGAGAAAGCCTGAGAGTATCCTATGAAGCACTACTGTGCAGCAATTATAAAAAAACTCAAATGTGATCCTAAACTGCATGAGAAGAATTGTATTACTGTAGCTATGTATGCACTGATGTGACCTCATCTGAAGTACTCTACATAAGTTTGACTATTCATGCTCATGTAAAATTGGCACGTGTTCTGGGAAGGGTTGTTGGGATTATCAAAGGAACAGATGACACAGAGTTTTCATGTCCTCTTCATGGAGGAAGAATCATGTGAGCTAAAAGCCACCAGAACAAATAGGTATAAACTGGCTCTGAATGATTTCTGTCCAAGCATGAAGTTTTCATGACCAGAACAATGAGGTTTGAGCTCAGTTTCTCATAATAAGAACAGTCAGGGAAGAAGGAAGAGGAATGGGATCAAGTTAACCTAATATTCCAATTTATTAAGATGTTATGAAAATAATAACAAAGCATGGCTCTTTATAACATCAGTGGACTGGACTCAGTAAGCCAAGAGGAGCCCTTGAATCCAAATGTCGACCTCCTTCCCCCTCCTCATCTCCCTTGAGCTTGTATATTGCTTTGATCTGCCCACTCTGATCCTTCACCACAAAGGTATTCACGCAAATTTACTCTCAGAGGAGGATATGACAGTCTGTCTTGAAATGTCCACTGTATATATTTCCCAAACCCTTTCAGGACTGTTTGCTTCTTTGAATAAATGGCTTGGGGTTTGTTTTTCCGGTAATCTTTCTCAACTTAAAAAAGTCCTTCAGAAGAAGAAACCACACAAGTTTTCACAGTTAATTGGCATCTTTTTTGTTCCAGCCTAAATTTAATTACTGAAATGTATTTTTTCTTTTTCCTCTTTTTCTCTTTCTTTTTTTCTTTTCNGCTAACCCGCAATCTTCCTTTGCAAAAATAGAGCTAAAAATGGAGAATTTACCCAGTGGCATTATCTTAATTTTTTTCCTTTCGTTTTAGTTTCAGTTCAGTATGTTAAATACAAAACTTTCTTTAGAACTTTGTAATGGTATGTGCTTCAACAACTTTGTGCAAAAAAACTTGCATTGGCTCATTGCTGCAATATTCTTTACTTAATAAATATAAAGCTGCCATTCTTTGAATTCACTGACAGTTTCTGTCACAAGCATGGTGCGATATAAACTCAATAGGAAATCTCATTGTAACAAAGTTCCAGCAACACATGATCAGCATCTCACAGCAATAAACAGGAGCACAGGAACATGACTTAAGCTGTTAGTATGACACATATAACAAAAAAGTAATTAATGCCATAGAAAAGGTAGCTGTAACGACTCAGAATTAAGAGATGCAATACAAAGAGCAAAACAAGTTAAACCCATTATGTGGAAAACCTGCAGTAAGGAAGTACGAATAAAACCCATTCATGGAAAATGTATACTTATAGTTCCAGGAAAAAAAAAAGTAGGAACAAACCACAAAATTTGCAATATATTATTTTCTCCTTAGAAACAATTAACTACCAACCAACACCCTTTACAATATAATACTGTTGAATGCAATAGAAGCTTTTCCTGCAGAAAGAGTGCAGTAGCTTTCCATTACAAAAACCATGTTGTTTTTTTCTCCCTCAGTGAACTCCAATCTCCAGTCTGTGGGATCATTGCACCTGCGTGGAACCCTCTCTAAGTCAAGCAAGCCCTCTACGAGGGTCAGGGCTTGCATGTGAGCTTACTGTGAGCTACGACCTCTGTCTACCTACAAGTGACCAAACTGTAGTTTTCTGTCAGAAATGAGTCATCAGATTTAAACCTAAACCCAAGCCTGCCCAATGTTTGAGAGGCTGTAGACCTATTTCTGATTTTGCTGGCTAAACCTAGGCGCTGGCTGGCTCACATCCTGAGCAGTTCAACACATAATTGCCTTTGAAGATTCAAGCCTTAACTATTTCTAAGCCAGACACCACCATGATATCCCTGTGCCTTACTCTTAAGTGGGACATTGTGGCTGGATCAGAAACGTTGTCACAGTTTCATTTTTAAAATAACAGAAAATGCACATGGAGAAAATTTTTGATTGGCAGTTTCTTAGACGGAAAAGAAAAAATATTCTTAGTGATGCATATATTTTTGCTGAAAATGCCTGTTTTCTGTGCAGAATGACAACTTTTCAGTTTTGTGATTATGGGTTTATTTATGGTATTCAGATAGAGGAGGAAATTAAGGTGACTTCTGATTATTTAGCTGCTTAATGGATATAGTTATGAGTCAGAGTAGTCTCAGACTCCCCTTTTGCTGCCTGGCATTTTGGCAAACTCTTGTGTGATTTTTTTTCTTGCACAGTAGCAGGACTAGGAAGTAATGTTCCATTCAATTCTTTCAGCTGTGACTACCATTAATTCAATTCAAGGTTTCCCGTAGGAAGATACTCTCACAGGAAATGTGCTCTTAGTCTCACCTACATGTTCAGAGTGGGTAAGCTTTTGGGAGAGAAATCACCCCAGACTGAGGGGAAAGATAAAAATATTTTCCCTTGAATTTTAATGAGGGACCTGGTTGCAGACATCAGCAGTGAGGTCCTGACTACGTGAACACTGGTTTGGTTAAACGTTTGACTCAGGCTGAAGGATTAGTTTAATATTGTCACAAGGAAGTAATAGAGCTTACCGAAAATAGTTATCAATCCATTAACTGGGAAAAAAGCCTACCAGCACTCTGTCAAGTACCGCCCACATAGCTTCAGCTGTTGCATATACCTTGCTTTTTATCTTTTGACCTTGTTTTTTCATAATTCTCACAGCACTGCGAGTGAAAAAGTACTCATACCCAGCCAGGAGCGTTTGAGCGAGTCTGAGCAGAGGCGGCCGGCGGGAGCTGAGGGAGGCAGGCGCGGGTGTTTGGGTACTGAGCATCCCCTAGTGACCGGCTCTGCCAGTGCAGCATTCTGCTTTTCTGAGTCTGCACAAAGAGCGAAGGGAAGCCCAGGTTCGCAGAGTACAAACACCGGATTAGTACAAATAAAGCACTCCTAGACTTACAAGAGCACTGACAAGCTACAAAATAAGTCATCACTTCTAGAGAACAAGGACTCCTTTTTAATCCAAGTACATTACTCGGATCAAAAAACAACTGACTTCCCTTGTCTGACTCACCAAAAAAGGAACAGAAGACACTTATACAGATATATTATCCTTTCACTTAAATTTCACTGACGATTTATAAATCAAATAACGAAACAAGGGATTGTTAGTATTATTTCCCACTAGACGGTATAGCATGTTAAAAAAATCTACATTCATATAGAGATCCCAATGTTGTCTTTCTGGTCACCTATTGGGCTGCTTGCTGCTTTTGAACCACGAGCATGGGAAAGTTTTGACTAAAGAAGATCCTACAAATTGTATATTTTGCTGGTAAACAAACAGGAAAAAATAATCTCCTTCAGCAATACGTGGGATTTTTTTTTTCTCCCTGCAACAGTAACTTTTTTCTAAATACTTTCACCAGCTTCAGGAAAGGGTGGGTTAGAGACAGGGGTTTCCTGAGCCCTTTCAGAACATGGTTTTAACGAAGCCATGTGTTCAGAAGAGCCCCTAGAGAGTCTTGTTTTGGAACACTCTGACGCCTACATGTTATTATCTTTGCTACATTTTGCAGTTTTGTGTGAAATTTATTTTTAATCTTTAACAAAACATGCCCCTGTTTATCTTAAATTCAGAAAAGGTTTAATAATGTAAAACAAAATAACTTTTTTAAATAATTAGATTTACAATGAATGCCAAAACATAAAAGTATAAAGCAAGTTAACAAGAAAGGAGTTCTTAGATCAAAGAAAATGTGTTTATTTGATTTGATTAAAAACAAATAAAAAGTACTTTCACTTTAACAAGTTATAACTGGCTGTTGACAGAAACCAGTGAAAGAGTTTCCCAGTCCCACAGGATAAAGGTTTTCTTCTGATAGAGGTTCACGTAGTCAGAAGAGATTGCTGACACTGATATGTCAAAGGAATTATATTTTGAAAAGTGACAAAGCTGCATCAATATTAAAAAACATGGACACAAAGACAAGTTTCCTTGGAGAACATACTCCTTTTGCTACTATTAAGTAAGAGTGATTGTGTAAATCAATAGTTTTTTATATCTTTCAACCCTTACACACAACAAGGTTTTGGGAATGGGAGAGGTAAAAAGTACAATTTAATTCAGTGGAAAATCAGGATATATTAGCTCAAAACCTGCTTTAATATAGCAGTAGAGTTCCCAGAAGACAGCTGGCTTCCGCAAGTCCCCTCTTCCATGAGTAGAGGAGGCTGCTATGGAGCAGTCCTTGCCCCACCTAAAAAAATCTTTAGGATTAGGGTTAGTGTTAGGGTTAGGCAGCTCTCTTCTGGGAACTCTACTGCTATGTTAAAGCAGGTTTTGAGCTAATGTTGTGCCTCTCTGTGACAATTTTGAATCCACGTTTCTTCCAGAGGCTTCAAGGGGAAATGTACAGACCTCCCACAAAATAATGCCATGCTGGGATCCAGACAAGAGAAAGTTAAGTAACTGAAACCAGAATTTGCTTTAGGTCAGGCTGTCTAAACTTTGTTTAATGAGTTTTTTTTTGTTTTTAATACCGATTTAACTGATAAAAGATCATTTGAACATTATCATTTTTTTTTAAGTGGTAAACACTCCCTCAGTTCTAAAAGATAAAAGTATCCATGGTCTAAGAATAGCTTGAATCTTCAGTGAAGTCCTGCAGCTAAATCAAAAAGACCAGATTTGACATTCCAAAAATGCTGTGATAAAAAATATCCAGAAAATACTTCAAACAGTCATACATTTTAGACCTCCTCTACACAAAGTGATGAAAAAAAATCTCAAAAAAAAAATAAAAAAGGAGTTTATCTTTAAGGGCAACATGTGAAATTCTTCATCCTAACTTTATGGAAGTAATCAATCTAGAGGAGTTTTTTTCACACTAATTTTAAGGTGTCCACATCCTCTTAAAAGAGTGTCCCCAGACAAGAAAGCCCCTTTAGCAATTGAAGTCACTGCATCTCTGTTTCAGTCATATTACCGTCTGCCAGGGAGATGCCTTCAAGCATTCTTCAGGAGTATCCAGCCCTGCAGCCAGCACTGCTCCCCGGCACAGAGGCTTCAGCACACAGGGCGCTCTGTGCCGGGGCTGCTGTGCCTGGTGCAGTGCCTGTGGGCTCCGGTCTGCACTCTTGTGACCCCGGTGCTGGTGGCAGCCTTGAAACCACCTGTAACGCACAGAGCAGCCATACCCACTGCTTCTGAGCGGATGAAGTGCTCATCACTCACCATAAGCTTTCATTTCTGATCCCAGGTTTGGTCAGCCCCACAATTTCTCATGCAACTCTTATTTACTAGCAGTGGGGCTGCAGAGAGGCACCCAATCACCCACTGTTGAGATGCTCACTGTAAGATCATTAAAGCAAAGCTGATTGTGGAAGAACTCAAGCCTCGCTCCAATTTGAAATACTTGGTAATCTGATGGGAAAAATATGTGTGATTTTTGTTTACGTCTGGAAGTTTTCCCTAGTGTGAAAGCCTCTAGAGAAAAACCAGTTCTTTCTTGCAATGTATGTCCTTTTATGTTATGCAGCCTAGACTGGATTGCAGTGATGTCAAAAATGTACATGGAGTGATTGCATCCTGTCTGTGTCCTGCAAGAATGACTTTGAAAGTTAGATGTTTCATCTCTACAGTCATATCCTGATCAACAAACTCAGTCAATAAATAAATACATTTAGTGACAAAACCTAGCTTTCTGTAAGCTGCAGTTAAACAGGAACTTGATTTGTTTTTTGTATTCACATCTATTCTATAATAATGAATCCAGCACCACAATAACCAAGTACCCATTATAATTATAAGATCAGAGAAACCTTTGTGGTACTCATTTTCCTAAAAATGATTTAAAAAACCCCAGTCCTCCATTCTCATTCTTTTGAAGTTTTTGCTTTAAACCTAAGACCTAAATACAAAGGGCCAGAACTTGGGTTGAGAAGGGTGGGTAGGGGGGGGAGGGAGGGGCATTTAAGAGGTGGACAGACTTTGTCCAAGAAGAGGAAAACAGAGTATAAAGTGCATTAATTTTTCAGTCACTTTTTCCCCAAATCTGAGTGCCATTAAAACATATATAAAATTCCTACTTAAATACTGCCTCTGTGTGTGTGTGTGAGAGAGACAGAGAGAGAGATGGCATTTAATTGCCACATACAAAAATTACAAAAACAGGTCAATTTGAGTTACTAGGGGTAACTCAAATTAAAAGGTTAAAGGGTTGAATGAGTTACAGGTCTCAGAAGAAATATATAAAATAGATATCCCAGATAGCCATGTGGAGCTATGCATTGAAATATGTGGAAAACTCTCTCCTGATTCTTTCAAAGTTCTTTAAGTGCAAGCTAATACTAATTCTGTTACTATGCAGATACTGTGGCTATTAATACCTGCCTACTAAAACAGCACCTTTTATCCACCATTCTCAAAATGCACTTCCAAAGATTAACCAGCTGCGGCCTGTTGGTCACTGACAGAGGACAGGGCCTGAGGGCTGCCTGAGGCCCCTGCCAGGACAGCTCATGCCGACACTTTCTGCTTGCACAGCGCTGCCCAGGAGGGTTCCACGGCTAGCCCAGAGCCTGAGGCTGTGTTTACCTCTGGAAGCATCACTGCCTGTTTTCGCCACCTCAGGCTGCCAGCACTGTGATGCTGTTTGTGTCACCCAAGCAGCTTTTGCTGCCTGTAGCAGAGCAGGACAGGATGGGTTTCACCAAGAAAAGCTCCCCACAGGAGACACCACAGACATGGCTGCCTTGGTCTGCTATGGGAAGGCGTCAGTCAACTTCAGCTCCTGCTTGGGGCCATGGCAGCACTCAGACAGCTGGGCTTTGCCGCCATGTGCGAACGGCCTGGAGCTTTGGCCTGGAGTTTCAGCCTGGAGAAGAGGAGGCTCAGAGAGCTTATTGCTCTCTACAGCTGCCTGAGAGTGCAGCCAGGGGAGGTTGGCCTCTTCTCCCAGGTAACAAGCGACAGGAGAAGAGGAAATGGTCTCATGTTTTGTCAGAAGAGGTTCAGGTTGGACATGAGGAAGAATTTCTTCACAGAAAGGATCATTTAACACCGGAATGGGCTGCCCAGAGTGGTAGTGGAGTCACCGTCTCTGAAGGTGTTGCAGGAAGGAGGGGATGTGGCAGTCAGTGCCATCATGTCGTTGACATGGCAGTGTTTGGTCATAGGCTGGACTCGCTGGTCTCATAGGTCTTTTCCAACCTAACTGATTCTGTGCTTCTGTGAACAGTGCGTTCAGCCTACAAGAGCATCTCTGCCAGCAAGGAAGCCAGGTCCAAGGAGGGGAGAGGCGGGCACGCAGCCCCCTCAGGGCTCACACGGCCCCAGGCGGGGCGGGGAGGTGCGGCCTCCATCAGCCACGGTCCCCGCAGCGCGGCCACGCCCCTCGCACTGCTGACGCGCGCGGGGCGGGGCCAGCCGGAAGTGAGCGGGCGGTGGCGGCGGAAGTGGCTGTGCGCGTCGGGGACTCAAGATGGTGAGTGCGGGCGGCGGTGGTGCCGGGCGGGCGGGGGTGTCCTTGCGCCGCACCGGATCGGACCAGACCAGACCGCCCGCCTCCCGCCCCGCCACCCCTGCTAGCCCCGCTTCCCCTCACTCCCTCGGTGTCCCCGGGGGGCGGCGGGGCCGTGCTGAGTCACGGGGGTCCGGTGAGGCCATGGCGGGCTCCCTCATGGGCGCGGGGGGCCGGGAGGGCGCGAAGGATGTGTGGTGGCTCTCTTAAAGCCCTTCCGTGGGAGCGGGGCGGGACGGGGAGCTCATGCGGTCCCCAGGCTCCCGCAGGCTTCGGCTTCGTGCGGCGCCGCTCTCCGGGAGGGAGGTCACGCCTCGGCCCTCCGCGGTGCCGGCGGCGCTGGGGCCGCCTCAGACGGGCCGGACACTGGTGTGACTCGAGAGGGATGCTTTTGGGGGGTGTTCCGTGGTTTTCTCCCTGACTTTGACTTTGATCTTCCCTCTTGTCGCGTCCCCCAGGTACCGTATCTCTTTAATCCTTTCATTTACAGCAGTGTCACAAAGGTCTGGTCAGTTCTGAGTGTGTAAATTGGTAGATGCTCTATATGCATTTAACAACAGGGGGGCTGTCTTATAGCTCTCATGTTACTAAATGCTCACATGTTGGTGCAAAAGATCTGAACCGTAAACCTGAGTTTTCTGTTGGATCTGACAGTGCTGCTGGAGGAAACACTTGCACTGAAATACTCGTCACTGTCACCTTCCAGAGATTATTGCTGTCACCTTCTGCTGTTTATTAGCCTTTGCCCTATTGGTGGAGCAATTTTTATGAACAATCCTAAAATCACATCAGTAAAATCGGGTAGGTTAGAGTGAAATTAGTGGCCTAGTTTACTAGTAAGTAGTACTTAGTAAGTCTGTGGACTTCTGGTGATTCACTACAATTTACTATTTTACTTTGTTCTTTCAGTTAACTAGCATACTAGAGTGCTGGAATACATCTTGTCCTCCTTATGGCAGCCTCAAACCATGGCTAAATTAAATTTGATCTTAATTGCGTCAGTATTGCAGTAAATGAAGGAATGCTCCCTTCTGTCCTGTCAGCTGTCAGAACTTGTCTCTTTCCTTTCCATCCCTGCAGCCCACGGTGGGAATAAATAGGGGGTATATTGTGAGTTTAACTTGATCTGGGTCAACCAGATCCAAAAATGTTGTCAGTACCTCTAGTTTTTATCAGACTCTCTGAAAGACTTCCATATTAGTGTGGGGTTTACGTTTTGGGGTGTTTGTGTATGGGGTTTTTTGCCTCTATTTCAAAGAAACTCTGAAGTGTAGGGCTTGTCTAGGAGTACTTTAAGGAGTCTTTGTGCACTTTCATTTCCTTGGCCAAATGGCCCATACAAAAGTGATCTGGTTCTGTTGAAGTAATCCGCATATCTTTTATTCTTTTTTCTCTTTTTGTTCCAGAATTCCAGAGGCACTGCTTCTCTGTTGAAGGATAGTATCTCATTTACAGACATTTCAGCCTTTGGGCTATACGAAGGTCATGATCTTCTGCGCAGAGGGTATGCTTAACTTCTGCTTGCTGAATTGTGTCATAGGCAGTGTTGAACTTTGGTATATGTAAAAAGTTGGCTTTTTATAGAAGTTGCTTGGAAGGTGCCTTGCAAACAGGCTTTTACTCGTGTGATACTGTTCTTTAGAAAAGAAACAGCAAAGTATTGATAATTGTGAAATATCTGATAGTTTTAATACACATTTATATAAGTGTGCCATAACAATTTGGGAAATGGTTAATTTCAGCATTGGGACAAAACCCAAAAATAATATAATAAAAATAGTTTGGAGTTTGCCAGCTTTACATGAGTGCCAAACTTATGTCTCTGTCTTGGATAATGAATCCAAAATAAGTTAATGGAGTTTAAAATGCCATATAACTGGCGTTTAGGGGAAGGTATGTACAATATTCTGTTGCAAAAGCTTGGAGACTTCAAAATAGAATACAGTATAGCTTGGACATAATTAAATCGGTAATGTTTTAATTTATTAATATTTTCATCTATTTCTGAAAGGAATCATGGAAGAAAAACACATTCTGTTTTGTCAAGCATAAAGGATGTCTGAAACTTTTTCTTCTGGTAGTGCTGTAGTTAGAGGTTTACCTTGCTGCTTCACTATTCATTTTTTTTTTTTCTGTGGTTCAGACTTTGCTGTGTCACTGTGGGCTGTTGTTTGTATCTGAGATTGCTTTTGGAATACAATTTATAAAACCATATCCCAATTAATTTGAGGTTAATGTCTTTTCTACTTATTTTTCTAGCTTTACAAGTGTGAAAAATGAATTGTTGCCCAGCCACCCACTGGAACTGACAGAAAAGAGTGTAAGTTAAACATCAAATATAGCCATCTGCACACTTAAATAATTACCAAGTGTAAATTAACAGTGTGGTTATCTGGACTGCTTTGTGCTGTCAGAAGTAATGAGTAGGGTCTTCTCTTTTAGTGAATGAAGATGTTCAACAATAGTAACATTTTATTTATGCAAATAACATTGTTGGCTAATCTGTATATTGTTAATCTCTTAGTTATATCTCTCCATTTCAAGTGTATAAGCAGACTTCCAAGTAGGGACTTGTGTGGTCAGGTTTAGTCATCTAAAAGTGTGTGCAGCTTCTATAGTTAGGCCAGGGGCGTACCTGTCACCTCTGGAAGGCTGATTCTCCCATTTTGTCTATAGATTTACCATGTATCTTAAATTTCAGACTTTCAGCCTGTGAACACAGCCTATGAAAATTTATTTTTCAGTAAATTGATTGATCCCATCTAGACATTTTATACCTATAGTTTGTCATAAGTGTTTGCAATCTTGTCTGGCTCAGTCGTCACTTGTGGACCATTTGAAGTGGTCTGTTGAAGGTACCAGGCCAGACTTGCTGGTTGAATTGAATGTCTGTGGTTTCTGTTTTGTGAGCATGGAAGATAAAATGTATCAAACTGTCCTGAAGCAAAGACAGTCTTTTGTTTGAATGGTCCAAAGTGCTAAGTTAAGCTGCATAACAAGGTCTGACTGTAATGTCTAATATATTCTGATTTTAGCCAGTGTTAGTGTTGCCTTGCAATAAAGGGATGATGTTATTGTGACACCAACTTCATGAGCTTATTTATAGATACTATAAATGTTTCAGAGCTATTCGTCAATTGATTTTTTTTAAACTGATTTCTATAACTTAGTTTTTAACTCTGTTCTTGCTATACAAAACCTGCATAATTAAAAGATCACATGCTAAAGAGACAAAAATGTACAGAAATAAAACCGGACACATTATCCCCTAAGAAGTATGTGAATCTTCTAAATTGTTTCTCCCACATTTGGTTAGTTTTTTCTGTAAGTTTAAAGCCAGTTTAATAATTATTTTCATGTACATTTGAATGGGAAAAGTCATAACTTAGCCTGAGATAGTTATGGTTGTTTTTACTGCTATAAATGTTAAAAGATTATTCAGGTATCATTGGTAGAAACCAAATGTTTCTGCTGTCCAAAAATCCTTATCTCTATAAAATAAAAGAATTGGAAAAATATTGCAACCAGAATTATAAGATTAGGATGAGGCATATAAATTGTATTTTCTGCTAACTTTTGAAGAGCATTCAGTACAGATTGTTACGAAGAAAATGCTTGTTATGCCTTTGGCTTGTATTTTCCTGTTGGTTTTTGAGATCCCTTCTCATAAATGGGTTGATGTTCTCGTACTAATACTCTTTTGTCGTGGTGGTGGGGTACAGATTTTAAAATTAGAGCTTTGTATTTTTTTGATTATTTATGTGTAGGTTTAATATTAAGTATAACTTACTTCTTTGTACTCCAGTATACTTGAATGAGCACTCTTTCTTTAAAAAACCTCTGCTTAATAGATTTTCTTTGCCTTACTGATCAGTTTGAGAGCAATTGGTAAAAATGAATTTTCATTTTCATAAGGAGTGTAAGTGGTGGTCTGTTTTCCTGCTTGATCAGAAATGAAGTATATCAAGTCTTTTTCAAGTAGTTTTTGATGACTAGCAATGGCATCAAATTGGCTTTTGTGTTCTTCAAACTGGACTTAGCTTCCTGTTCATCCAGACAATACTGTAGTCAAGTAGTGCAAAACTACCACTTGGTGGTGTTACGTGTCCTGATTATAAAAAATAACAAAATAAAATTGCTGCTAATAATTTGGAATAAAATCCAGAAAAAAACAATTTCAGCTTCATAGAACAAATAGTACTGCAGCACTCTCTTTCCTGTACACTTGACACATATTTGATGGTATCACTGAATTTTTACATACAAATTTAGCGAGCAGGTTCTTTTAAGTAGGATTGCACAGATTTCTTCTATAGCTGTACTTGAAAGTAACTTTTTCTAAAGTAAAAACCAATATCGTTTATGACAGTTCCAGTTGAATCAAGATAAAACAAACTTTGCCACACTGAGAAATGTTCAAGGAATCCATGCACCTTTAAAGCTGCAGATGGAATTCAGAGCAGTGAAACAGGTAGGTATTTTAATACAACTGGTGTAACTTAAGCCATTTGGACAAATATTTATCTTGGAACATGCTTTCAGAGACACATCTTTCTTTGTTGAGATACCTTATGTTTCCAAAAGAAGTTAATTCACTGTTAAGAAACTGTTAAAAACAATGAACCAAACAGTTCAATTATTAGTTTGTAGAACTGTCAATATGCTAAAGCCTTTTAGCTGCTGTTGTTTTATTAGTTATTTGGTGAAGTTGTAACTACTGTAGCTTTTCTGTGAACTAGCTTCCTGTAAGCCTTCAGAGAAAAGCAGGAGGAATTGAGTATCGATTCCTAAAATTAATACTCTGTGGAATTTATGACCTTCATGGGAAGGAATCTCTGCACCTGTAGGGAAAAGAGACTTAGAGATATGAAGCAGGTAGTGATTTGGGAGTAAATACAGAGGTAATGTGAAACCTGGAACAGAGAATTTGCTATATGCTTATTGTTCCACAGCCTTTGTTGTAAGATCAAGGGAGGCCTACAGGGAGTTAAGTTCAAAGGTTTTAACTCTTAATTGAGAAGCTGAGTCTGTCTCCTTTTCCTTCTTTTCTCCTAGGATTGAGGGTAGCTGGAGAAAGGGAAACATGGAAAAAGCTCATTGGTCTTAGTAAACTTTTTTGTCTTCTCGAACGTAGTCAAGCTACTAAGAGTAGGTTTTCCAAATGAGTTTGAGCAATTTTGTACTCCCTTGGAGTGATCAGGTGCTACTAAACCATACTGAGCTGCATTAAGCTTGGCAGAAGTCACTAGTCCTGAAGATGTGAAAGTCAGGATGTGACATACGAAAACATCCCTTGGTCTCAGCTGTGCTGTCTTGAGCAGTCTTCCTTACTTACATGAACACATTGCAAAGAAGGAGGGAGTGAGGATTAGTGTGTCTTCCAGAAGTGTTTTTGGGAGATAGGTGGGAGAAATACGGTGATTAGAAGGTTTTTCCTCTTCCAGATTCATGTTAGGTATACAAGTTTTCTTGTGGTTTAACTGAAGTATCTCTAGTAGTAGTGAGTGCATTCTCAGAATATTTATGCTCTGAATTCTATGTGTGCCACTTGAGAATTTTTTGGAAATACTGTGGGTGAAGGGTACAGAAGAGTGTTGAAAGTAACTAGGAGTGGACTTGAAGCTTAAGAATTGGTTGAGATCAGAGACGTAATTATGATTTAGATTAATTAAAAGGAGGATTATGTTTGAATGTGAAAGTCAGTAATTCTCTTTCACTTGCATTCCTGACTTGTGTCAGAGATGTAGGAGGCTTAGAATGTAGTTTCCAAACTCTGTGGTATGCATCTCTCGCCCAGTACTGACCTCAGGGTGTGGGGGTTTGCAGTGAACCTTCCCAGCTTTATGTGAGAGGAGCTTTACAGAGGAAAAAGGAAGTACTTCTTTATTTTCTAAAGAGCAGTGTTTGCTGTACTAGCTACGCCACAGTGAAAGCTAAAAATCTGTTAAGAGGGTGTTCTTTTCAAACAGATAACCAAAGGAAGATGGTGATGTTTGTGTGTCTTTTTGTGCCAGTAGTTCTCTTATTTCAGTGTTGTTTTTTCTGCCTGTTGACTTTTCTTGGTCACTTCAGACTGAGAAATGCAAATATGAACCCTTTCAATTTCAGACTCGCAGAATCTTGAACTCTTAAACTCTTTTTACAGGTCCAGCGTCTCCCATTTCTTCACAGCTCAAACATGGCAATGGATATTTTGAGGGGAAATGATGAATGCATTGGTTTTGAGGATATCCTTAATGGTAAATACATTCTGGCTTTTGTGTTATGGAAACAATTAAAGGTAAAATTTGGGACCTGTGAAGTTCTTTGCCTCTACTGAACAAGAGAATTAAACTCCCAAAATACAAAGAAAAAAATTAAATCCTAAAAGCAAAGAAGCACTGGAGAAGGAGAAATAAATGTGGTTCAGCTGTAAATTATGTGGAAATTACTCTGAAATACTGAGCAAGACAGTATTTGCTTGTAGGCTGGAGGTATTTAAAGGAGTAGATTATGCATGCTCTTTCCTCAGAAACTTTTTAAGTACTGGTGCAGATTTTGACAAGCAGAGGTTACAGAGTTTTTTAAGTAAATGTTAGAGAAGAGATACAGAACTAATTAAACAGACACTTAGCAGGGGAAAGGCTCCCTGAAATGAACTCAACAGGCTGCAGTTGTGTGGTGGTCTGCTGACTATTATTGTATGTGGCATAGAATAAACCTGGAAAAATGGCTTTGAACAAATTATTTCTAGCTGTAGTTAGGACACGGAAGGAGGCAGAGAGTGTCATGGAAGTGGGATTGGAGAATGGAAATAGCTGGGGAGATAGGAAGCTGGAAATAATGGAGGAACAAATCTGAATCTAGAGACATGGTGTACATTTGGGGTTATTTTCTGAGATGGATATACAGGGACCAAAGGAAGGAATCTTGGACTATTGTGGTTCCATGGGGGTAAAGCAATGTCAAACAATTTGTAGAAATTTGGTTATTTACCATTGCTCCCAACAAGCTGTTAGATTTTTATAGAGTGCTGAGGAGTGAGTGGGTCACAAATCTTTTTGGTGAGGCTGTATTTGTGAGATAGAAGTGGATTAGATATTTTTGTTGTCTCTGGAGGAATCAGAGGCATTAATATGTCTTATTTATGGAAGGAAAATGTGATTGATGCACCCATAAAGAAGTATTTCTCCCAGTCACAATCTGTATTCTGGCCCTGTGTTTGTTTCTTTCCTTTTTTTGTTCGTTTGTTTTTAAAATTTTTGTATGGGAAAGAAGTTCATACTGTCAGTATTAGTCTCTCTTGTGTCCTCTGCACGTTCCTTGGTAGCCTTTGAGTACAGTGGCTAATGTCAGCCATACTTTGCAGAATAGAGGAAATCTCAGAGATATTTATAGATGTAGAATTTTTGTGAAACTAAGCAGTTGAATGGAGAAGAGAGACCAGGAGTATGTACCAGCTAACAGAAGGGAGGACTGTGAGCTCCTATTGTGCAGAGAAGTTGTGTTGGACTGAGGTGTAGGCCAGCAGTGGAAAAAAGCTTCAGTCAGATGTGAGTTTTCCTCAAACACTAAACTTGTAGTGTAATCCCTTTGAGATTCAGGCAGTAGGAGTCTGTGTTTATGTAGAACTGGTTGGTTTTACTCGAAATGTGTGTGTTGCCCTTATGACAAGCTGTATATGTTTGTTCTCTGATTAATGCTTTGGATAGAGACTTCTTAGTTACAGATATGCACTCTGCAACACTGTCAAAAATCAGTCAAGTAACTGTTGCACTAAGCATTATAATGAAAAAAAGAGTTACCTTTCATTAGTTGTTGTTGGTCTTTGTAGCTTGGTAAAGGCCTCATGCTGTCAACTTTTCTTTTTCCAGATCCTTCCCAGAGTGAGGTTATGGGAGAACCACACATCATGATGGAGCACAAGCTTGGTTTATTGTAACAAAATATACTTCACAAAAATGTTTTGTGTGTGTCTTTGTAGCGCAGATTGAAGTACATGGTACTAAACTGACACTCACAGTGTTAAGCAGGCCTCGTTATCACTTGCCTTCCTTAATGAAAAGGCACATTAAATGTTTAAAGTCTATAAATTGTTCTGTGCTTGTTATCAATCATACAAATGTCCTGTAACTAGGTAGTTTAAATAATGCCTTTTCATAAACTGCTCAGGACAATAGCTTCTTAAATATGGAAATGCTATATATGTATGCAAAAAATTCAAAAATACCCACGCATTTTATGACTCCTGTGGTAAATGCATTTAATGGAGGAAGAGGAAGGTATTTTCTGTTGAATAACTCTTTGTTCATGAAAATTTCCATACACTTTTTAAACTGTTGAATAAAAGTTTGCTATAAATGCTGTTGCATTTCAAAATATATTTAATCCTAATTCAAAAATCTCTTATCCATGACGCAGTGTTGTCCCTTTTTATTTCAATATCTTTAAAGATCTTTAACTTCAGCGTTGCCAGTGGTGTCCTGCTACATACATTGTATCCCTCTCTTGACCGCTATTTATGAATGATCTCTTAAGTGTTTGTGTAGCATTGGAAATATTGCTGTAAGAATAGGGTTAAAGGTTGAGAGTTTTTCACATGTGTCACTGAGAGGGTGTTTTGGTTTCTGAAAGTAGAAGCAAGTTCCACTTGGGGTTTAAAGAGATGTTTTAAAAGCTGTTTGTGAACATAATCCAAAAGAGTGCTCCCAAATGTAGGTATTTTAGTATTCAGAAAGAATGCAGAATTATGAAAGTACCTAATAAAGCTGCTGCAATAAGAACATGAAGATATGGTGGCACACATACAGAAATAATTATTTGTGGGTGTACAAAAATCAGATCTTAATTAAGGAAGAATGAGAGATTTATACTTAAATACACATTTTAAAGGAGCAGACCACTGGAAGGGTTTTTGTGTGCCTAAGTGTCTCTGTTTTTTTTAAGTTCAGGGTTGTAACAACTATTTCTGGTGTCATACACATGTATATGTTATATCAATCCTATGAGGCAGCTAATACAATGTGGCGTATTAGGAAAAAAGGTCTGTGTTGTCCCTTGTCCAAAGAGATAACAAAAAATGTTATCTCTTGTCAGATATGAAGAACTTCAAACAGTATTTCTAAAACAGGAACTGTCTTTATTCAGCAGCTTTTAATGACTTGGTTAAATGTAATTAGTGTTCTGTTGTAGAACATTTTAGCAGGAATGTTGCTATAAACCTCTTTCCACAACTTCAAACATCTCTTGTGCTTTTCAGTGGGCTTATAGCTACTACAAATCCCTATCCATGTGGGCCAAAACCTCTAGCTTTTGTCCTGTAAATTTTATAGTGCTTTTATGTGCAAAACGTTGCAGCATTTTGGAAACATTAAGATGATAGTACGACTTACTTTAGTGGTGGTTTTATTTGGTTTTATATTTAAGCTTGTTTCATTTAAGAAGTGAAGCTTCTAAAATTGTCTTTCACTTGAGACTTGTCAAGATTAGAGGCTTATGCTATGCAGTACAAGCTGTTTAATTTGTTGGGTTTTTTTCCTTAGGGAGGTTAAACATAGGACCAATAAATTGAACATGTAAGCTTAGACCTACTCACATTTTTGTTTTCTACAGCTGTCCTCATCCTTCTGTGAGCTAATAGTCTTTATTAAATTTCAGAGTTGTCAATTATAAAACAGCAACTAAGTTCCTCTGCAGTTTTGTGTAAAGCAAAACGAAACTATTGTTACAAAGCAAGCTTGGGGTTCAGTAGGTTTTGTATTGCACAAGTCTCAGGCCAGAAAAGCTGAGGGATTACATGGCCAAGTCTAGGACAAGTTAAAGGTGCTGGCATGGATTTTTAGGAGGTCTGCTGTCTTACCAGCGTTGTTCAAGAAAACAGGGAGCCATCCAACAATTGTACACAGTTACTGGTACCTTATAGCTCCCCACTTCAGTGTACTGAGTTGGTTGGCCTTTTCTAGTGTTGGTTCAAAGATGGATGCTGTTCCATCTGAGCAAAACTACATTAAGAGAAGTAATTGAATAGAGTTTCTCATTAATGCAGTGTAAAACTAGAAGCAGATTAGGAGGCTGCATGCAATTTTTAGATGGTTTTGTTCAATGATTAGTATACTTTGTAATAATCATGGGTGAGATCAAGCCCTTTACAGAGCCAGCAAGTTGCATTGTTCATTATGTCTGTAAGGAAGCTAATCCTAGGGGTTAGCCAGGCTGGAAAGCAAACAGTATGTATAAGAGGCCCATGCAAGAATTTATGCTGTTAGTAGAGAAATGGAAGTCAAGCAGCACTAAAGCAAAAAGCTTTTGAGGTAAAAAGGAAGGGTTGCACTTTCTCAGAGCTACAGGGGGTTGGGATGTGGGCTGGGCTCCTGCCCCAGTCCATTCTTCCCATTTTGTACAAGCCTCATTCTGTAAAGCAGGTGCTGCACGTAGCAGCCCAGAGAGGCAGCCAAATGGGGTGTGCTGGGCAGTGGAGCTGGGACAGATCTGGCCTGGGTAAGTGGGGAAGGCACTTCCAGCTCTGCTCGTCTGCCAGGTGCAACACAAGCCCCCACCATGACTTCTTGCAGGGGCAATGCTGTCCCTGTTCTGCAACTCCCCACCTCCTCTTAGTGCCAGTGTTCTGGGCAATATCCTTTCCTCTCCCCAGGTGCAGGAGGGAAGCAAAAGCACATCTTCCTGCTCTGCTGTTCGTTTGCTATGACCATAAAAAATAGATTATACCATAGTGTTGCTCCTGTTTACACAAACAGTCCTCCACCAGTCCTGCCATTGGCCATTTGTCAAAACAGAATTTAAAAGCGCAAGAAATACACATGCAACCGAGTTTAAAAAACCAAACTTTATTATTATGTCAAAATAATTTGTATTTATACACAAATAAAGAAATTATTATAAACTTAGAAGATTTTGCTTTAATAGTCTGAAGCATATTAGTACTTGGTTACTTAGCTTGCACCATGCTAGGCATTTTAAAAACACAGTTCATATCCTCCATGTGTTTTGACCTAAATTTATAGCCAGTTCTAAATGTTCCATCTACCAGAAACACTTTGCAAACAGCACATACTTTGAACAATAAAATCAAATCATAACAAAGCTATTCCTGAAGTGTACATGCTTGTCCTCAGTTGGACTGACACAATGCCACTGTGGAACTGGCTCACTTTGATATGAGCTTCCAAGTGCTAGAAGAGGTGTGCATTGAAGAAGAGAAAGTGAAGGTACATGGCCCCTTCTGCATTTGCTTTTTTATTTCCAGGCAGTTTTGTGTGAAATAGTTAATTTCATAAAGCCTTACATAACTGCATAATGAAGAGGCAAGGAAGACAATGTAATGTTTGTGCTGAAATCCTTTACATCAGTGTTTTCTTAATCTCTCTACAAGTACTCATTATGTTTTGGACCCCCTGGTTATTCTAGAATTCAGCTCATGTTTCCAACAAGTTGGCAGTGACTTGGGCATCTCAAAGGCGTTAAGCAGTTTTATTTTCTGGCTCATGTCTAAAGCTACTGCGAGAAGGCTAATGATCATTAATTGCCAACATCAGTCTTGGGAGTTTGGGACAGAAGTGTAAGAGCTGGCTAGACATGTTAGCATGTTCCCTCTGGCCTGGATAAATGGCCCTGTTTTCACCTGTGATAAGTAGATAGTGGTCTCCTGAATAGAGTAATCTCTCCTTTTAACTTACTTGAACCTTCTTCCAGGCTTCTCTTCGATCATGGTACTTGGAAACAAAGCAATCATTCAGTTACAAAGGATCTACAATAGTATCATCATGATTTGGTATTACTATTTTTTGGTGGAGTACCACAGAGAACTTCTACAGGAGTACTCTGTTCCTAGGATGGGTATCAGTGGCTGTAAGCAGCTCATCGAATATACAGCACATTCTATGTCTGCTTGCATTTTTATCCTATGCTGTGCTCATGTGAAGTCATTGCAGTTGCCTTTATAGAGGTTTCATTCTCTAAATGGCAACCACTTGACATTGTTTTGCTTTCCTTACCCAATCTGTTTTGGGGAAAAAGAGTCACACACAACTTTGAGAGATCAGAACAGTATTGGCTGTCAAACTCTTAACAAAATCAACAGATGGGAGTGGTCTTTAACATGGTGTTATATTCACACTTCTGCTCTGCTGTGCATTCCAGAATCTAATACTCAGGATAATTTCTACTTAAAGATCTAAAGGGAAAAGGTGAGGAGTCAGTGCTGAAACTGATTCCTAGGTTTGGCAGTCTCACCAGTTTGCACTGGGGCCATGGGCATGTCACTTGTCCTCTCTGTTAATTTCTCTCTGTATGCAACAGGGAGGATGGTATCTATTATGGAAGGACATTTTGAATAGCATTAGTAAAGTGCTTTGAAGATTAGGAGTGCTGTTCAAGTGGTCATAAATTATGCTGCATTTGTTGCAAGATTATTAGATTCATGATTCTGATTTTTTCACCTCATTTCAAGGTTGTTAAAAAATAAAGATCTATTGATAAGAAATGCTATCACAGCTTTTCACTAAAAGAAACATTTAAGCCAAGTACCAACTTAACTAGAAAACGAAAAGTATCTCTGGGACAAAACAGAGATGTCTGAAAGCAGTCCTTAATAGATGGAAAATTATAAATATGCAATATGGCCTCTGCAAAAACTAGGTTTAGGCTGAACTTCACACTGCAAGATGGAAATTTTCTGACACTTCTCTGTGAACATCCATTTCAAGATCTGAGTCACAGGCAAGGTCCAGACATCATAAGTTACACCAACACTGCTAGCTGCAGTACTAAGTGTACTTACAGCAGGTGTAAGTACTGCCTCCAGTTTGCTTGCTTTCTGAAAAAAACCTATTTTTTAATTTAGTAATTTCAGACAGTTTGGGGGCTTCACTGTTAAGACAAATGTACATGTTTCATGATGTACACAGTGGACCACCTCCTCATCTGGCACAAGCTCCAATGGCTTCAGCAGAATTGACACCATCCTCTGAGTTGATAAGCTTATCTCTGTCACCCGACTTAGAGTGATACAACATGTATCACAACCCACAGCTGACATTCTCAAACTTGAGAAAGGGTAAGTGGAAAGAGTATCATCCTACCTTATTTTTTCCTTCATGCTGAAGCGGCATTAATCTCAATTGCCAGCCTATTTGCATAGTTAAGAGCTAGCTTAAGTCAAGTGCTAAAAAGAGACTGGGTATTGAGTGGTACCAATTTAGTGCTTATTGCTGCAGGGCCACTTGGAGACTGTGTTGTGTTATCCCTACGGTTTCTGTGTGACATAACGATCTCTGCCACTGCATGTCAGATTAGAAATCCCAGGTATGTGGTTCCTTTGTTCAACTATCAGCACTCTCTATGCTGGATACTTCTTCAGGTACCAGCAGAGCCAAGTCCTCCCCATTCCAGCTTGTGCACAGAAGCCAGCTGTAAAACAAAGATAAGAGGGGTATCTTTAGCTGAGATAGTGAAGTATAGCATGCTGATTCAGCACCAACAAACACACTGGATAGCGCTGTACAGCCATTCTCTGTGGCACCAAGCTGTTGATGTCTTAGTAAACAAAAGCAATGACACTACTTACCCTAATCACTCAAGTCAGACAATGTCATAACTGCTACCTTTGAGCACAGTACTCAACTACTCTGCCTTTTACAGACTGGAACAACTACCCTTTCTGCTCCCCAACTGTAACATTGCGTGACATGCTAAGAAGGTGCAGAGAATGCACCTATCAAAGGGTCAGATATCTGAAACTAAAGACAGAAGTTAAAGAAAAATGACTTTCAAAAATTTATGGTGATGATGTACTACAGTACTGATTGCAAGATGGACTGATTGATAGTAAATATCTGTTTTCTGCAGTAGAGTTTGTTTTCTTAGCAGAAACTTTCTCTACCTTACAAGTCTGAACTAAACTAAAGGTAATATTTAATAGAATGAGTACTTACTGTGCCTTTGTTAATATAACTGAATTTCTCAATTATTTTATTACTTTACTGGAAAGTACTCTACTCACACACACAAGACCCCATTGCTTCAATTCCCTCAGGTCTCAGACCCTTCACTACCTTAAATTATCATTACTGTAGATTCTCTGTAAAGACTGTAAAGCATTATGATGAAGCAGGAATAAACTTGAAATTATGTGAAATGTTCTAAATCTACAGCATTATCACTGCCTATTTAAATCTTAAAATGCAGCTGATGCAGAGATAAAAGGTGACTGAGGTGAAGTCTAAGTATTAGGAAAAAATATACAAGTCTCCAGCCAGAATGCCACCCTCTTACGAAAAACATCTTTCTCCCCACTGTAAATCCGGTTAATGAAAAGTGATTCTTCTGTCATTTAGATTTTTGTTTCAGCATCCTAAAAAGAAGTAATTTATACTGGAAATAATGTAAAGTGACCTCTGCTTTATGAGTACTCGTGAATGGTATTTCACTGTCAGTATTACTAGGGGGCCACTAGATACTATTAGACATAACTGCTATAGAGGCCTATTTTTTAAACACGTTTAGAGGTTTATTCTTTCGGGCCTTAAAATCTTTTACAGATTTTAATGGTACTAGGTCACAAGGTACCCATGACCAAAGACCAGGACAGATAGCTTTCCATTAAACCCAGTGGGTGACTGGTCATGTTTATAACCCTCATTAGCATCTAGAAGAGCTCAGATTGCAAAATTAAGCTCATGCCTTTCACATGATCTGTGGGAAAGGCTTTCCTGTAAGAAAGACCATGTAAAGGTCTCAAACCAAGGGAAGGCACACGTGCAGTCAAGGGTATGGTGTATCCCACTGGCAGATAGACTTCAATTTGGGGGAAATTCACAGCACAGAGCTGAGGGAAGGTAGCTGGCTCAGGAAAAAGTGGTGAAACTAGAGCCACTACATCACACTAGCAGATAGGAAAGTTTGAGAACTGCAGCATTAAACCATTCAGTTTCAATTCACATCAATATAGAAGTCACTGGCAAAGGCAGTCAGAAGAACCCTCCTGATCCATACTTACCACAGGACAGACAGTGGAATTAGACAAAGGCCTGCTGATAGGAGGAAGCTAAAGCCTGAAAACCATGCAACAGTGGTTGCATAGAGAATATTAAAAACTGAAATTGACATAGTGCCGGTCACAGCTTCTAAACAGGCAATACAAGCAAACACAGCACCTGCCAAAAATAAATGTGTGAATTACAAACAAAACAAAATAAAACAAAAAATCTTCAAAGTACTGAAGTTTTTAAATATGGTTCAAAAGATATATCTGTTGACAGTATTTTTGCAAATATGCAAGTTACAAGCACTAGAGGATCATACTTAGCTATGAAAGTGTCTTCTGTGGCAACTCCTACAAAACACTAGGTTTTTAAATGAAAAAAACCCCACAAATAAACAACATATTTTTCTGATGGAAACTATTTTTCTTTACTATTATTGTGTCACCATGCCTACTTTCTTGCATTTGCTTATCACATGAAATTTAACCTGTTCATTCTTACTAACCATGTTGTGCATATCTCCATCCTTTACACCCCTTCCAGTTCTTTTCTTCATTCTTATTCCTCCCTTTCTTGTTTCTTCCACTCTTATATGTGGAAAAGACTGATTGAACAAGGGCTGCTGGTTCAGCTTATAACCATCGTCTTCTTATTTTTGAAAAGAAACAAACAACATATTTTGGACTGAACTACCCTTTGGGGTGGCAGTCTATCCCAGCAGTGTCACGTTTAATACACTTTCCCAAGCTGCCTTCATAGTCACAGGACCATAACCAAATCACACTAGGTAAGCAGAAAAGGATGCAACCTGATTCCTGCATCAAACTACTCAAGTAGCCAAAGCCCTGAAGAATGCCAAGGAACTGCAATACCAAAGATGTATGTTAGCACAGTTAGTACAAAGAGATCTTTGTCTTAGTGTACAAAGATTAATCTTTTAAAAAATAAATCAGCTCAGGAAAATGTTTCTAGAAAGTAGGTATTTTCCAAAAACTAGATAATAGATGCTCTCCAAAAGCAAAATACAGGATATTAGAGCTGTATTTTGAGACCTGATATGCTTTTTTCTGTGTTCCATAAGGAAAGGACTTGGAGAAGTAATACGTTACATTTCTTGGGACGTGTTTAAAAGCCACAGGTATGAAGTTGGGTTCTTCCATAGCTGAGAATCCAAGTCTAATTGTTTCCAAGTCCTTTGAAGACTGACCACTGCTTACCTTTCTAAATTAGTAAGTGTGACATTAACTAAATAACAGAAATATATATTTCTCTGCATGTCAGAATCTTGTAAATGCAGAAGCCCTAGTGAAATCACACTTGTATAATTCTTGAGCATTCTTCTGCTTCAAGTTCCCCATGGTCTTTAATTTAAGAACAGTATTTTGTTTGAAAGTTGAAACTTGCAGTAGTTTTTAACACAATGGTGTTTATATTAAATTCAGAACTGGAAGCCATTACTGTCAAGTTCCATATTATATGGAACTTGAAGGAAAAGCAGTCTTAAAATACCAATACAGATCTGTTTGTTTAAAGGTAATCTTCATACATCTCTGTTCTGAAGCACCATATTATTTTATTTTTTAAAAACAAATTCTACTTACCTTGTTCACCAGTGAGAACCACTTTAGACAGCATGGATCGGAGAACAGGAATAGGCATAAAGGAGAACAAAGATGGCAGTCTCACTGTAAAGCAGTCATGAGACATTGAAGTAATTAAAATCCAGGGTTTTACAAATATATTGCAAATATATTGCAAATGTATTAGTCATATACTTTTGAACACTTAGTTCCCCAAATAGTAAAAGGCAACAGAAGAGTCAGACTAGATATGCACTGAGACACAATTATCCAAGCACAGAGAAATTAATAAATCAAATATATTTCTATCGCACTAAAACCAAATCATAAGCAAGTAATTCCATTACATTAACTCCACACAGTTAATCTTTTAATCAAATCCTAGATCAGTCTAGGATTGTACATGTACAACCATGTACATTTTACCTCTCTATGACCCTTTCAAGGTAGTATGTTCAATATCCAGATATTGTACAATATCCAATACCTGCATTCACTACAGATAACACAGCAGTATTTTCATATATATTGTTGACCACAGAACATCTGATTCTGCACTCACCTAAAAACATGAGCAGGGTAGTTTTGGCAAAGGCAACCATGATCATTCCTCCAATGTAAGAAAACATTCCAATAAAGACAATATAAATGTCTTTGAGACATTTGGAAAATAAGTAAACTCCTAAAAAGCTGGTCAGAGAGACAGAAGTGGATGCAGCTGCTCCATATCCAATGTATACTTCATTCCAGCAGAGCGGCTCATCCAGTTCATACAGAGTAAAAAGTGAACTTCCACCCAGCAGAGTAAAAAAATAAGTCATAAATGTAAAAAGTAACACAATTAATAAAATTCTTTTTTTATAAGGGGCAGTTTTAAAAAGCATGTACACTCCAGAAACTGTCTCCCTAAAAAGTTCTTTCCAGGATACTGGTGCCTCATGCTGGAATTGAGATACACCTACAGTATCTTCCAGAAAAAATACAATGTAGATGAGATTAATGACATGGAGCAGAGATGCTATCACAAATGTCCATGCAAAGCCTATTCCTCTTAGAAAGTAGCCAGATGACAATCCTGCCAATCCAGATACAACTCCAAAAATCAAATCTACTACAGCTATCCGTGTTGTTTTCTGCTTCTCATCGTGACATTCCTCTGCTATGTAAGCAAAGCCTCCTCCAACGAAAGTTGCTATACTCCCAAACAGTCCAGTAATAAATGCGACTGCAAATAGGACAGAGAGTGACAAGGAAAAATATGCTATTGCAGTGAAGCTTATACCAGAAATCAAAGCTCCCACTGATGGTAAAAGTAAAGACCTTTTGTGTCCCTGGCGATCCCCATTAGCTACAATAACAAAGGCAACTATAAGGCTGGGAATGGCCCTAGTTAAGTCCAACTGCATATTAAAAACAGAGGCTTTTTCTTGAACTTCCTGCAAAGAGAAAATAAAAATAATTGTAAGTACTATAATATATTGGGGTGAAAAATCTGTAACAATATTACATACATAATTTTTAGTATGCAATATAATGAATATCACTCTACATGTTTATAGATTATAAATTATACTATTATAAAACAATACATACAATGTAATTGTATAAGATTATATGCCATTATGATATATTAGGCTATAATAAAATATTGTGCATTACTATATCTTTATAAGAATGCATTATATTACAGTAATCACTAATACAAAGGAATTTCATATTCAGACTGCTGCTTTTGTAATTTGATCTTCAGTATTCCTCAAACATTCCTTGTTGCATTTAAAACCAGAACTTAGTGCTTAAGACATGGTCTTACTAGTACTGTTGACAGAGAAGTTTCAATGCAAACAAGAAGACAATTCTTCTGAACATGCACTTAAAAGAGCTGTAAGTATCTTAAACCGCAAGTATCTCCTTCGACACAGGGTATGGCAAAAGGGAACTGGGCTATTTTAATACTACTCAGAAATCAGTAGTAAGCCAGCCTTTGATTAAGGAACACACCCCATGCTCCCTCCTCACAGGAGATCATTTTTCCTCCCAAATAATTCTACTGAGGGAGTTACAAGAAACAATTCATGGACTAAAGCACATTTTGCAAGAAAACTGATCAGGATTTGCTCTGACATCCCGCTGTAAGATGTTACTACTACTACAAAGAGTAATAACAATGAAAAATGTGAAATACAGCTTTAAATATTACACTGACTCAGAGGTATGTGAATTAATTGATTTTGCAAACACTGTAAAGCTCTGGGATCAGAAACTGTCCAAATCATTGATTTTTCTACAGATACACCACAGCAGCTATTCACATAAGGAACAGCAGCTAACATTGTAAAAATAAACTGTAAACACCTATTATTGGGAAAATTTCAGAGTTCTTTTTAACAGAAGTATAAAAACAAAATGTAGCTGAAAACCAGCCATTTAACAGAGCATAAATGGCTGCAGAAAACAAGAACTCAAGAAAGTTTAATTAAAAATAAACAAAATTGTTATGAAGCCAGCTGCTAAAGGACACTCAGCAAGCTAATTCAGATCTTGTTTTTAATGCATAGATGCAGACCTGACAAGAGAGCAGCTTCAACAGCCCTTTAAAGACAACCACCTGATGAGACAAAAGAGCAGCAGGGAAAAGGAAGCAACTTCATTCACACAAGCCCTTTATACTCTCTATGATAAACTGTCAGCTGCAGAGAGTAAAGTCATGCTGAAAGTTTTCTTGGAGTTTTCTGAGGCATAACACTGACTTGGGCAGGCATTGTGCTCTTCAGTCAGAAACAGGTACAGCTGTGCAAGTCTGCCCACGCCATTCTCAGCCTGTATTCAAGCCATCTACACTCGACGTTTCAGGCGTCTCCTCTTGTAGCTAATATAATCCTGACTGAGTAGCATCCGAAATGATCAAAACCCCTAAAACTTACAGGAAGGTACTTTGGGCAATTTTAAAAGCTGCTGGATGCTTTATAAATTCATATTTATATTTACAGACAGAGATCATGAGTTTCTAGTTCAATGTCTTTGTTTGCTTACAAGATACCAGGTTTTACTGCAAGAGGAAAATTCAACTGATCCTGAGGTTGTCAAGGAAAGCCTTCAAAATCCTCAGCACTCTGAAGCCTTTTACTCTCTTCCCTTACGATGTCTCACTGCCTTAGGATTCAAGAGGTTCTGTCCACTGGCCAGCATTTTTGTCACCCTGGAAGGGTCAAAACTATGAAGACTGAACAAACTTAGATGGAAAATGTTGTTCTGGTCTTTAACTCATCTGCTGTTAAAAGATGAACAAAAAGAACTCTATATAGTTGCAGACATTGCTTTACTAGGATCCTTATGTTCAAAGACATAAGCATCAAACAAATGCTACTACATTAAAAATAAAAATCAGTATGTATCATCTCAACCTACATTAACCACGTAATACAAATATTATTGCCAAATCATAACGAAGTGTAAAACTGAAGGAATAATACTAAAAAAAAAAAAAACAACTTAGGTGTCCTTGTTTTGGAAGAAGTTGTGCAACATATAAAATATGGCTACACATCCAGACACCACACGTGACCATGAACTTGCTGGCATAAAAAACTTGATGTCTACTGAGAAGAAAACTAAAGACATAAGTACAGGAAAAATCCATTGAGAGTGTAAGGCACGCAACTGCCCACTCTATGGTTTTATAAAGCCAAAGGAAAAGAATATAGAAAATGATAGCTCAAACCTTCAGCTGCTTTAAAATCACATAACTCCATTAAATAATCAATGGAACTACATATATTTGAAGAGAAAGGTCTAGTTTTTAATCTCCAAATTCACTCTACTCTGAAAGATTACTCATGGTGGACAGACATAGATATTAAAATCACCTATTTCAAAATTAAAATAATGAAAATGAAGAAGCAAGTAACTTATTCAAGGATTAAATTAAGAGAGCAGTGCAGCACCTGAGATTGAACAATATACAGGACATGATAAACTGACAGGCTCATAAGACAAAATATTACTGAGTAGCAAGGGGAAATGCATGGATTGGATAATAAATAAATGGAATGATAAATAATGTTTAATGATTAATAATATAGCTCTTTCTGAGATACTAAAAAAAAAGATTATCCAAGTCAGGGATCAGAATGCTTCAGCTTGTATTCAAATTACCTTTGAATTCACTTTATTATGACTATTTTTTCAAATTGTAAGAAAAAATTAATCTAAATTCTGCAAAGACTAACCATTTTGAATTATATTCTACCTTTTTTGCAGGCTCCAAGTGATTTCTGTCTTCAATTCCCTTTTACATTTTGCTTTGAAATAGGTGAGATTAGTATAAAGCTTCTTCATTCTCAGAACGTAAGTACTTAGACTAAATTAACTGTTAAGAGAGATGTTCTTTTAAACATTAATGCTAAACAGGGCCTTACAGCAAAAGTTACAATATCTATAAACCTAATTCAGTTAGGAAGGTCTTGGAAAATGAAGACTACTTCACGCTTCCTCGTGAAAGGGTTTGGAATTAAGTTACTGGATCTACTCTTTGGCCCATACACAAAACTATTACTCAGCACAGAGGCCCACTTGCACTTAAATTAATGCGTGTTTTGAGCATTTAAATTCTTACGCTATGGTAACTAATGTGGTATAAAAATGCAGCAAGGCATCCAGACAAGAGTGTAATTGTTCAAAAGCTCATGCCCCACTGGCAATCTCTGAAATGCAGGGAATGGAAATTTGGCAGGAAAGGAAAACTAAGAAGTTCTGTCAGCCATTATTCAACCGCTGTTGAAGGACTCAAGTTCTCAAATATCAAATTAATTATACTTTGTAACCAAAAGACCTGTAAGTTCTGTAAAGAATTTGCCATCGCATCAGAGACGCTACCTAAACTTCAGATGAAATTAAGCACTCTGCTTCAGTGTTTTGCCACAAGAAATACAAAATCTTATATCCTAAACTATAGGTGATGGCAATTTGAAAATCGGGTTGAATCTGAGGGGGTTGCAAAATGCAAAGATGTATTTGAAACATAGATTTCTTGATGGGCTCTGCAATTAGAATTGTATGCACCATGTATGGTGATCCTAGAGAAAATGGCCAGACACGGCACCAAATGGGGAGATATTACTAAAGAAAACACTCTGTGGGAGTAATATACAAGCATTATTCAGACAATAATTGGTAATTACCTCCATGGGTCAGCCCAGAAACCATGTTGGACTGCAATTCTATTGACCTTTTTACTTTCACATTCTTTCTACTAAGACCAGCTTCTGTCACATGACAAAGAACCTACACCACACTACAAGTCCTGAATTACTTCTTTGATCACCTTCACTGGAAGCACGTACCATTAACAATCTCCTTTTAGATATGACAAATGAGGCAGATAAGCTCAGGTGTTCAGTCTTGTGCATGTGCAGCACATCAGAGATTCAAATATGGGATGTGAGCAAAAATTTTCAAGTACCTATCACCTTTTCAGCAGTGTAAGGGAATGCCAGCTGACTGATTCTGTAACCCCAACTTCTGTGTTATTTATACTCTGAATCATTTACTTTTCTAACCCTACAGTGGTTTCATCTTTCACTTCATCCAACCCAATCCATCCAACTGCCAATTGTTGTTGATAAGTACGGTTCTATTGCACCTCTTCTGAAAATATTCTCATGTTAGACACAGCAATCATGTGGCCACTGAGTGTACCAGAGCAGTATACTGCTTCAGAAAAAAAAAACCAAAAATACAACAAAAAAAAAACCACTCAAAAAGCCAAAGATACCCAAAACAAGAGATGAGCTTTCCATTCAATCAGTGCCCCACTAAATCCAAGCCACAACCTGTAACTGCAGAACTGCGAGATTAAACACGTGAGGTGAGAAGGGAAAGGGAAACAGACAACGACTATCTCTTCTGCTGGCAGCTCACAGCTCTGCTTAAGTGTAGCGTTAAAACTGCACTGGAAGTGCAATGGAAGAGGTACAATCAGCAACTAGCTATCCACACGCTGAACTGTGGGAAAGTGCTAAAACTGTAACTGACCATGGGATCCTGACATCTTGATGTCTTTGTATTCCAGCAAGGCAGACTAGTACTCTGAATGGCAAACCATCAACTGTATTTGATTATGCAAAAATCCGTTAATATTTTTTCCACATTTTAAAATCACAGATTTTTAAATTTTAATTTCCTCTGTTCCTCATTCTTTTAATTCCTCTGAAATACATGTATTTTAAGCTAGATCTTATTGTAAGAATGTATTTTAAGCTAGATCTTATTCCTCAAAACTCCGGGGCATGTGCTAAACTTCACATGGTTACAAAGAACAGTAGGAGCCACAGACACAACGGATGGCTCACAAACACAAGATACACAATGGTCGTGGGAGGAGGAGCCTCCAGTTGTACTCGCTGTAATGTCAGCCCAATGCAAATTTGGTCCCCATTCTCTCAGACGATTTTCAACTCCCGCTAAAATACGAGTTTATCTCAGCATCATTCTGGAGACAAATCTTTTTCTTTAAAGCACTATCACTACCTACAGTATGACATTAAAGAGAAGAGACAGTGAAGTGAGAGCAGGTTACAAAACTACTGTCCGGAGAATTAAAGGTTAAGGTTATAAAACAGGAGGTTATACTGAGGCAGCACCTCCTGGCTGCAAGTTTATTTACAATTATTATTCCTCCCCCGCCACTTGCCTTCTGTTTGATGTAAGCCGGGCTGCTCTTATTCTGCTCGCAGTGACTGACATTGCTGTCGCTCACGAAAGTGGAGTTGTACTCCTGCTCCCACAGCCGCCGGTAGATGAACTGCTCCACCAGCGGGATCGTCAGGAAAGACGCAAAAACGTAGACGAAAATGACGGGCTCCACGCACAGAACCTTCTTCATTTCTGGGTCTGGGCTTCAAACCCTGCACCAGAAAACAAACCGCAAGCGCTCACGAGGTGAAAGCGAAAGAGCGGAGCGGCCGCCGGCGCGCTGACAGCCCCGTGCGCGGGGGGGATCCGCCACCAGCCCCCGTCCCGGAGCGCCCCGGCCCCGGCNGGGCGGCGGAGCGGCGGCGGAGCGGGGTCCCTGTGCCCGCGGCTGTCGCCCTCCGCGGCGTTTGTCCCCACGCCGGGGCCGCGGGGCTGCTGCCAGAGGTCAGGGCACATCAGCACCGTGGCGATTTCAGCACCGCGCCGCACGCCGCCCTCAGCGCTCCCCGGGCCCGCGGCGTGTTTGGGCTGCCTGCACAACGAGGATCTGCGTGATCAGCGGCATCTCTGTCCTCGTTTAGCACCGTGACCCTGGCCTGGAGCTCACCCTGCACAGGGGCGAAGTGGCCGTCCCTGCCCGAAGGAGAACCCGCGGCGTGCTGCTCCTCCGTGTTCCTCCTGCGTGCTGCCGTGTGCTCCCCTCTCAGCTGATACAGCTTAGCGGTTTTATTATAGCTACTCCCCTTCCGTGTGCTCTCGGCTTGTCAGCGTGTGTAAAAGCAACATTTGTTACCCACCAGCTGGTCTCTCACTAATAGAATCATAGAATCGTTTAGGTTGGAAAAGACCTCTAATATCATGAAGTCTAACCATTAACACAGCGCTGCCCGGAAGAGACAGATCTTGTTCTCTCCGAGCCTGGCGTAGCTGGTGCCGAGTGCCAGGGGAAAGGCCCGGTGGCCTCTGTCCCTGTTGGAACAGCTGCTGTGGTACGTGCTGCAGCTCCACATGAAAGGCTGTGCTGGTGCGGACCTCTGCCCACCCTGCTGTACGCAGCACAGGGAGCACGCCCTGGCAGCGGCTGCACTGTCCTCCCAAGGCAGCACCGAGCAATGATTCTGGCCCTGTCGCAGGTGTGGTACACCAAGGAGAGGTGACATAGCTGGGGAGTCCCAAAGGACCTCCAAGTACTGGTTCTCCATTACAAGTACTGCAAAAAGTCCCGTTTGCTAAAAGCACATCAGAACTTCAAAGCTTCCCTGATGTATTTGCACTCTTAAAATTTAAGAAGGGCAGTTTAGAAGCTTCATGAAAATTGAGTTTCTTGATAAAGTGATTTGAAGACAGATTATCCCTAACATGGGTCATATGATCTTGAGTAATGCTTTAACTTGTTCACTCCCACGTGACACATCATTCAGTCCCAAATTTAGGGACAACACTGGCTTGACAAGTGTCCCTTTGCATAGGATCAACCCAATGTACAGGCTCAGTGGCCTTGATCATTTACTTGAGCATCTTTTGTTTAGCATATAGGCTTGCTCACAGGGGCACATAGGTAGGCTAATTCAAAAAAAGTGCTACTCTGGCATGAGATCAGCTTGTAGAGAGTGGTGTCCTTCTCCTCCACCTATCCAAGTCCAAAGTCTGACTCATCCTGTGACAGCATTTTGTTTGTCACAAGGTAAAACCAAAACAATCATGTGAGGTTGCTAGGTGAGAGAGGCTGTTCAGGTCACTCGTCCAGCTGTTAACATTTATTTGAGCAGGTTGAAGAAGGAGTTTTAAGCCTGTTGGAGCTTTCTGTTGTTCCACACAGGGATATTGTCCAGGGACCCATTAAGTTTCTTGCCAGATCCAGTTGTGCTGAAGAGCATTGTCACTTATGAAGGAACAGAAGTGTCTTGCATGCAGTTCAGGTTGCTGGCTAAACTTGTTTTAATGCACAGTTCCTTCAGGACAGCCTTCCCAGTGCCAAAGAGTGGAGCTCTGGATCTGTGTTCTGGAGCTCTGGTCCTCTGGTTCTCTCCTTCCTAGTAACTGTGTTTAAGTTTAGGCTTGGGTTTGCAGAGCCAAGTGGCTCCAGCAAAACTGTGATCTCACCAATGGTGAAGGTAATGCTGAAGCCTGAGCTGGTAACCTCAAAGCACCTTTTTACCTCGGTGCAACAGCTTGAAGCCTGTTCATGAATATCTTCCGCTGCTGACAAAACATGTTCCCCTCAGGCAGACGCATTGGAACAGACTTGGCCCTCATTTGTTTCCAGTTACCCTCCTGTAAGGGGAACTAAAAGCAATAGATGTGATTGGACTTTAAAGATCAGACTTAGCTGGGTGATGCTTATTCTTTGAAGTTGAGCATTTCTAAATAACACAATACATGGCAAGTTAGCTTCATCTCTCCCCTGCCATCAGTATTCACACTGGCCCAAATTTGAGTGACATGCCCATGAACAGACTTCACAAAGGTCACAGCCACGTGGTGACTGTGAGTCTGCAGCTTGTACTGGTTTGCATTTTGTTTATGACATCCTCAGTGTGTGAAGAATTGAAGGAGCACATGCATGCATTGTAGAGGTCAGGCTTTCCGGAAGCACTTTCTAAGCTTCCAATAAAAAAAATCTAAAGCCCAAACAAACTACTGATCTTTGAAGGTGATATGTTGCCTGTCAGTCAGGTCATGCAAAAAGGGAGGCATGCAATGAAGTTCAAAGTTCTGAACATTAGGGGACTTTTGAGAGATCTCACCAGCAGTAGTCAAAGACATTATGTTACCTTCAATGACAAAAATGTTCAGATAAAGCCTCCTGAACTTTAAGGAATTATGTTCACACAAATCATTGATACTATAAATATTTTTTTTCCTGGCAGATTCTTTTGGTGAAGATGAGGACACTTTGGAGAAATGCTTTGCTGAAATATTTTGATATACTGAAAATATCACTAGTGCTTTAATAAGTCATATAGCCATATAAAATGTGATTTTAATTGCCTTCTAAGAAGTTAAGTACTTTTTAAAATTGAGTTGGCTTTAAGTTACCACGTTAACAATCTACTGAGAACCTTAGCCCTCTACATGTCATTTATGGATTACAGAGTAACATTACTGTACTGTTTCTACTAATGTTCAACTCATGTTTTCAAGGCCATCTTGATAACAATGATTAACACAAATTTAAAAAAGGAACCTAAAAAGGGAAGAGAAGCACATTTTTGGCTGAAACTCTGTTTTATACAAAATGCAGTTCTGCAGAAACCTTTCATACTGTGTGTCATGCCCATGAGCAGGGCAAACAAAAACATATGAAGGAAGTTCTCCAAATATTGCCACTGGGAGAAAGGAGAAGAGAGTAAGTAATGTAATTCTGCAGAAACATACCTAAGTTTAGATGTAACTGTAAAGGTGTGGGCAACGACATCCCACTGACCTTGTGTTCCTGAAAAGGGGGTGTTCTGAACACCTCTGTCACAGCACCAGCACTATTGCTAGCTGGCATATGCTGTAGGGCACTTTTTGCTGTTCTAAAGTGTTGTGTTGAAAATTTGTGCTTGTTTGAATCCTCAAGCATATGTAAGGCATCAGAATATATTTCTTTTTTCTGAATAAGACAGTTTTAACTGAACTAGTGTTCTTGCTGGCATCTCATCTCACACATCACATAACAGCAACTATTTCTAAATGGTGTGGTTTATTCAATTGTTTTGCTTTTCAGTTATTTTCCTCTCATGCTCGTGTATTTGCAAGTCCTACTTGCTCATCTCTGATTATTTCATGTCTCAGATTTAGATATTTCCATTGAAAGCCCTTCACACTGGTGGCTTTCCTGTTTAAATGCCTCAGTGAAGACTTTAGCAGCTCTCTTCAAGCTGTATTCAGGTGCAGTTTGTGCAGACAGCCCATTGTGGTTTTGCCCAGTCCTAAACAAAGCTACAAGAGCTAGTAGATCTGCTGTGACTGGCTTTCAGACTGCTCGAGGATTTGAAATCTATTTTATATAGCTGATTGGTTCTGTTTGAGGTGATTTGGTCTTTTGTTTTTCTTCCTGTTTTGCTTTCAACCACATTTATAGACTGTGCATGTGATAGCTCTTCACTGTAGATAGCCGACGTAAGTTGTTTACGTCTGACTGCATTGCTTAATACAGAATTTCTATTGAGCCATCTTACAGCTCCAGTTCAGCACCTTGGTCGAGCTTTAAAAAATAACTCGTGGTGCTGGTAATGCTGTGCTGCCTGCCACTCCCTGTCCCCTCCCTTCGGAGCTGTGTGTTGGGCGGCGATGATCAGCAGCAGCGCCCTGGTTACCGTGACTCAGCAAAGCGCTCCTCTCTTCCCTCTGCTTCACTTCACCCCTTTGCAGAAGTGGACGAAGGCATCCTTCTGCCTAGACGCATTTTTGAATCTGAAACAGCAGGTTTCTTTCCTTATAAAATTTTCCATTTATTTGATGTAGGCAGTTCCTTAACGAGGAACTGAAAGTAAGCAGCTGAGGCAGAGCTGGAGTGGCTGCCTCTGAGCCACATGCTGTTCTGTTGCACGAGGCTATTAAATTTCAGCTATTCTTAAAATTTTGCTAGGGCAAAGTGCTTTCCCCGTTTGCTAAATGAAAGTGCTTCTCATTCCTAGTAAGTTGTTGGGACTGACCAGCTGCGTTCTCTTTACAGAGATAAGGACTCATCATCTACTGTCACCCTCAAGAGAAGCAGCAGCTTTTTGGGGAGCTTCACAAAGACCAATAAGCAAAATGCGGTGTGTTTAGGTTACAAAGCAGAATGCAGTGTGTGTAGGGTACAAGTATTTAAGCTGAGAATCATTGGGAAGGTGGTGACAGATGACAAGCTGTTCTCATCTTTCAGAGTCAGTGAGAGATTTGCCGCTGTTCTCCCAGAGGACCATGCATCAGGCTTGAGCCTGAGCAGTCTGGCATAAACTCCTGAGATCACTGACAAAGGCTTCATCACTTGAAGGAGTTTGAATTGGGGTGAATGAGACTGTGTCTGTACCCCAGACAGGGATTTCATATGCTCTTTCCAGTTTTAGGTTCTCTGGGGAAAAAGAAAATTGTCTCAAAGGTGAACCTGTTTCAGAGGAAGCAGGACTTCTTTCTGCTTTGCTGTGGTTTAAGTGGTAATGGCGTTTTTCCTCTGCCAACTGACCACTGAAACTACTCTTGGTGTTCAGAGCAGCAGGGGACACAATGATCAGTCCTTATTCCTACCCACCAGAAAATCCTCAAATATACCCTTTCCCAGATTTTCCAAACATCTGCCCAGATCCATTCAGAAGGATCAGCGAAGTGATGTTCAATATGTCCTGTTACTTTAATTGAAATAATTCATTTCCTAGCATGATTCTGCTGTATATTTCTTCATGTAAACATCTCTGGGTATTTATCCCAACTAAACTCCTTTTTTTAAAATAGTTGTGGGAACAGTAGATCTCCCAGTGGTCTCCTAGGTATCATAGAACAGCAGCAGAAAATTCCCTGGCTTCTTTCATATTATCACAATACCTGAAGCAGATTTGTCATGTATTGTTTTCAGACAAGTTCCTTGCAAGATTTCTTATACAGAAAGATGGGGCAATATTGCTGAAATCAATGTGGCACTTGGATACGGCTTTAGGCATCATCATAAATAAATTTCTTCTAGAATAGTGTTGAAGGCTATTTATTGCTCCCGCAGGGAAAGTAAATAATAAAGCAGCTCCATTCCTTTGGAAATTGGAGCTCATAAAGGGGAGGTGTTGAGTTTAGCCAATTGAATGGTAAGTGTGAAGACTCAGGTTAAGCACCTTAAACAGGTCCTTCAGGGACCTATTAAACCACATAACCTAACCATGACAGATGAAGGTCCTGGTTCAAGAAATTCCTTAACTGATGATTTCTGGAAGCGGGGGAGGTATCCTGAGAACAGTCAGCGTATGCTCTTTAACCTGTTTCCTGAGCATCTGTTTTTTGCCACTGCCAGAGAAGGGAATTTGAACTAAGTGGACTTTTGTTTACTTGATATGGCCATACTTATTTCAGTAGGACTGCAGTGCTGATAGAAGAACACAGTTAGCATTTTGAAAGGATTTCAGAAAAACTGGGAGCATAAAAATGGGAGCATACAAGGCAAAGGCTGTATGAATTAACAAAAAGGAGAAGTTGCTCAAATAAATTTGCTTGAAGATGAACACTTTGGGCTATAACATTTACTTACAGGCAGTTTTGCCCTGAATTATTCAGCTGTATAAATATATGGATTTGCATAACATCCTAGAAAAATTTTTTATTTTTTTCCATGGACCTAGGGGTGGTTGTTTTTTTCTGTGAGAAGGTACAAGTATTTTTCAGATAGCTTTGAAAGTGACTTCCTGGGCCTGATCAGAACTTGCTGAGCTTTGAGCTTGCCTCACTGTGAGCAGCAAGTTTCACCTTCTGTCTAATTCAAAAATTAGGTTTGTGGTGGGGAAACTGGAAACCAGTTATCAAGTGTTTTGGCATAACAGAGTTGATAGTGACAGTGTGCCTTACAGACACTGAACCTCCCTTTCATAACTATGCTGTCTGCGTTCCCTGGCTGGATTTGTCATGTATGGCATGCCCATGGCTGCTAAAACTGCTTAATGGGAAAAAGATCAGCTAATAAAGCACTTAGGGACTTAACTGCAAAATTAATTTGGCAAACAGAAAAAGTGCTGCCTGACTCTGGGAGATCTTTTTTATATTTCTTTTCTGCTGCCAATTCTCATTGACTGTGTTGTGATGGTTTTCCTCTTTGCCACTCTAAACTCCCTGCTACCCTGTACCCTCCTTTGGTGCATTATATGCCCAGCTTCCTACATCCTCTCTCCTCTGACCACTTCTCTTTGGCTGAGGCGCTGTGATGGCCTTGGGTGCTCTTGTCTCCCTGGCATGCCTGAAGCCTGGGAATACTTACTGTTATTTCCATGCCTTGTTCCCCAACATTAACACCTCAAAAAAGCAGCTGGGCCTCCTTCCAAAACTTTTTCCACCTTTTTGCAGATGTCAGGTGAGTGAAGCTTGGAAGCATGAAATAGAGATGGAAACCAAAAAGCCATGCAAATCAAGCTGCTCTCCATGAAACCAGCCAGTGTCTTTAGCTTCCCTATTGTTTTACACTGCTTTCACTCCCTGCCTGTCCTGCTCCATCCATGCCCTTTTCAACACTGGCAATCCAGTCTCTGTGTTGAAGTAATTTTACCTTCTCATATATTTTCTTTTTGAACTTGAATTGGCTCTATTTATTCTATATTGACAAGAAAACCTGTTGCAGGTAAAATATTTTGATCCTGAACTTGCATGCATTCTCCAGGGTAACATGGGAAAAGTTCCTCTTTCAAAACTGAACATTTCTACTATTTTTGAAACAAAACCACATCAGCAAAGGCATCACTAAATATCTTCAGTGATTCAAGCAGATTCATAAAACAAATTTACAACATCATAGATTTATGTGTACTCAAATATACATACTGTATTCAAATGAAAATAATGTTTACCTCAGAAAAGCCAGTCATGTGAAACAGTGAGTACTTGAAATACCCTCTTTTTCTCCTCATACTTTTTTTTTTAAACTTACTGAGGACTGGACTGACATCACAATACTGTTGTTTTATAAAAACCCCTAATAATGTTTTAAGAGCTAGATGGATACACATTCAGAAATATCACAGCTTGAAGTTTGTCCTTTCTATTTCAAATTTCCTGACTGTGGCTTTTTTTTAGTTTTTACAAGACTGAACTGGTAGAGAGGCCCCCCCTTTGTTGCTTGTCTTTGTGTTTTTTGAGGGGCTGGCACTCCTCTGGGGCTCCAGAAGAGCTCTGTCAGTGCAGGAGGTACCAGCCTTGCTCATGTCTTCAACCAAGCCACCTTGGGTTCACAAGATGGTGACAGGTGAGTTGTGGTTTTTTCGCCTGGCTTTTTGGCATGTTTAGAAGATATCAACAAATACAACTATTTAAAAGATCTTTGCTTATTTACTGTGTGAATTAAGCAGAGAATGATTTGTGATATCTCATCTCCATGCTCAGCTATTACTTTTTAATGTCTGAATAAGAGTAACCCTTCTAAATGTCACTGTTATTGTCCTCAGGCCTTGGTTTAATAAAAGAGAAAATCCAATTTTAGCATGCCTCATCTCAATCCAAACCACTAATGCTGCTTTACACTGATAAGATTTATTGCAGATCAGATAGTGTCTGACCAAACCACTCCAGCGCTTTGCCTACATGACAGCCACAGGCTACCTTCCTTTGCCCTGTAAGTTAAATACTAGTTTTTACCATGATGTGACAGCAAGGCTTGTCACATCATGGTGACAAGGTGACATACTGAAAACTCTTTAAGGTGGTTAAAGATACCGAAACTTTTCATTAAACTGGCTATTACACTGAGGCCTCCCTGGAAATTGTTCCTTGCTGCTGTGAGCAAATTCAGTTCATGTTTGCAGGAGATCTGACATGATTGCTATTGCAGTGTCATTTGCGCTTTTAATTTATTTTGGTTTTATGCAAAGCACAGGCAATGTGCTCTGTGCTGTTTGTTGACTGCCTGTCAGAGCCTGGATGGAGAGAGGCAAAAAGTGGTTGAGGTGGGGCTGGGTTGTCTGGAGGTTCCCATCTCTCTTCTCTCCATGCTGTTCCCTGAGTGTGTGGTTTAGACTAGATACCTCATTTTGGGGTGATTGGGGTGAGGTGAGATTGACTTCATCCTCATTCTTACATTTTCTGAAGAACATTTGGTACCAGTATTTTAACTAATTTGCACTATATCTGGTTCTTCCTTCTTAGTAAGATTGGTACTATTTACCTGTTTTTGAAAAGCTGCTGAAATTAATGTAACCTCAAGCATTCTTTAATTGAGGGTAGAAAATACATCTTTTTAATAAGTAAGCATCCTGAAATTATTGTTTAAAGACTGATTTAATTCTCCATCCCAGTGCAATTCTTCAGTCTAAGTCAAATACAATTTCACAGTTCATTCATACTGAACTCAACATAAAATATTTTATACTTTTTTTGTGGAATCACCTCAGACTCTTGCAAACCCATTATACTAATTACCAATTTAATGAACAAAACTGAAGGAATGGGTGTACTTACAGGGTTCAGGGAATGAGAGAGAGAATGATATTATTCCTAGAATTTCAAGAGTGGATTTTGTTTCTAAGCTAGTAGAAAATTCAGCCCAATTTCAAAATTGGTGAAATCCCATAGTAAGTGGCGGAAATTTATAATAAAATTTAAAGAATCATGCCTACTATCACACAGGAGAGTGAAGTTCTGAAAATTCTTCTTTGATTACATCCATTTCAGTGGCCAGATTTCTTGCAAGAAGCAAGTTTTAGGAGAATGCAGGGTGGGTCAAAAAACTGAGGATAACTCCAGGAAATTTAAGGGGAAGCATGTGAGATAGAGGTTCTTCTGCTGCCTCCCCTCCCATATCAATCTTCTAATGAGTGATGAAAGGCTGTTGAATAGCAACACTATTTTTGAGCAGCATATGAGGAAAAAGATTGTTAAAATGCAATGAAAATTCTCTCCAAAGATGAATTTGCAATGGAAAAAAAAAATCTGAGCAAGGTGTGATTTCTAGATTTATTGGTTCTATATTAAAAAAAAAAAAAAAAGAAAAAGAAAGAGAGTTTGTGATATTTCATGGCTATTAGCAGTAATACCTGTGCAACAGCGGTATCCTCACTGCACATAATGGAAGGAATGCAATGGATGCAGATTAGGTCACAAGTATGGCTATTATAATACATAAATATGTTCTGTAGTGATAAAGGAATTCAGAAAGACAAAGCAAGTGATAGAGGCAACAATATTGCTTGTTGACAATATGTTATTCATTACCCTTCAATAATGGACATGGTGTAGAAATATCTCAGCAGAATGATGAGGCTATAGGTAGAAGACAATTCAGAAAGGTGAAAAGTAACAGATGCTTTAACAACCCTGGGGAACACATCTGATGGAGGCAGCTGCAGCATTGCCATATTAATGTCTATCTCTTAGACAATTCTCTATATGTTAAGAAGTCATGAGAAAATAAGCTGTCATCCTCAGTGTTATGACCCTGCCAGGATTATCAGAGCAAGCCTGTCTCAGTTGCTGAGTCCTATCAGCTAGACAACAAAACTGAAATCAACGTAATAATTATTCCCTATTTTTTTTCCTGACTATCAATCTTCCTTCAGCCAGAAAATCCAACAGTCTTTATCTTCTGATTGTACTCAGAAATTCTCATTTTTCAAACTATTGTCTTTAGAATTTTTTTCTCTGCTGATGAAAATGTGTACAATGTCAAATGTGGTCAAATTTGCTCCAATTTGCGTGAGAGCAGTAACAACTCATAGCTTTCAGATATGACTGCACTGTACATTTCTGCACAATAAATCTTCCTCCCTCTCACATGTTTTTCATGCTGATGAACCTTCCTGAATGCTATGCAGTATCACACAATCTGTGAAATGGCTATTAGGGAGCCCTGGTTATCATTCCAGCCATTCCCTATGTGGGACTGGGATGGTAGTATCTGGCAATATTTGATTTTGCAGCTATCATGATATCCTGTCTTGCCTATCCCCTTGAGGCTACTGTTATTGTCTGGAGTCATCTGCAGGCAGTCCGATACTGCTTGCAAGTAGACAGCTCTGGGATTTTTTTTGCCTTCAATGCTTTGAAGCTTTGCTTGAGAAAGCTCTGCTTTCATCCATTTTCCCCCGTTAAAGCTGTTGTCAGCTATCATTTGCAGTTCTCTAATTTGATAGTGAAATGCAAAGGAATGCTCCAGCCTTATCTTCCCTTGACTGGACTGCAGTCCTAACAAGCTGGAAGTAATATATTCCCATTGAAATCTCATTGTATCCTCTTCTACCTGGTTTTCCTGACGCTTAGCCACCAAGGCAGTGGTACTGTGCAGGATTCCTCACTGAACTCTGCCTGTCTTTCTGCTCTGACCTTGAGCACTTCTTTAGTGGAAAATGCTATGAAGTGACACCCAGCTGCTGAGAACCTTGAACAGAGCAAGGTGGATTGTGCCGAAATGTCTGTGTGCAGGAAGAAGGGTTTCTTCATTTTTTGACCCACACATCTTTTGTGCCCTCTGTGCATCTTCTGGATCCAGCTGCAGCCTCTGCACTGGAGATTAATGATACAAAGTTAAGGGAACTACAAACTAGGCCTTGGAGGGCCCATAAAACAAGACACAAAGCCAGCATCAGGGATACAGTGATGATTATGCTATTATCAACCCCTAGTTGTTGAGTATTTGTTGGCCATCACTGCTTTACATCTCCCTGTAATTTACAGGAGCCTGTGTGCTGATGTAGGTGTACAGGAACGTATTCACATATGTCTGAGTGCAGCAATACATACTGCTCTTTAATGCCACAGTCTGCTTCCCAAACCATCCCTGCCTACTTTCAGTAGGAAAAAGTCTAACTACATCTCAGGGCTGGCATTGCCAAATGATCTGAGATCTGCTGTCATCTTTACCAAACTTTTGCTGTTTAACAGTGGGGAAAACAGGTAGGTCAGTAGTTTATATTTTAATTTTAAATTGTAGTGATACCTACTGATTTCCATTGTGGTTGTCTGAAGTCAGATGCATCTGAAAATGTGTATGTGTAGATCGCTCTGATTTGATAGCTGGTGTCCATCTGTCCGGGGAATCTCGGTGGTCTTACACTTTTCAGTGTAGACATCAGAAGTTGCTTCAGATCACATCCTTTCTATTTCAGGATTTTCCCATGACTAATATGAATGGGGTGATATTCTTCTGGTACAAGGAATACGATGCAAGTTCAATGTCACCAAATAGGTTAAGAACATAAAACTGCCACCAAAATTGCTGGAAAACTACACAAGGGGAGAATTCCTTTAATGACAAGAGTCAATTAATGGGAGATTTTTAGCTGTCAAGTCATAAAGAGCAAATTATAATCTCGTTTCCTCTATAAATGATAGAGAACAAATTTCCTTGTTTTATGATCTCTGGTTTATGAGTAATTGTTTTATTTCTGCATACCAAGTCAGTTATTATGGGATTATCATCTTGTATGGTGGGGATTGCAGCCACAGTCTAAAAGTTTCCTTTTAAAGGAAACTATAATGTCCTAATCTATTTTTTTGGCATTATATCATTTAGAGACAAAATGAGCAGGATCAAACTACAGTGGAAGAATCATGGCATTTTTAGCTAAGGAAATGTTCCTGATGAAAACACAGATTTTATTAGTGATACTACAATTAAATAAGCCATTATCAGCTTCCTACAGATCTCCTAAGAGTAGCTCTCTTTCATTCTGGAGCCCAAATTACGGAAGCAATCTTCATAAAGGCCACTTCCCCAGCTATAGCGCCTGCTGTGATATGATTCATGCCTTTTGTCTTCTGCTTGGAATTTGGGGATGTTTATGAAGGACTGTTATAAATACTGCATCTAATTCCTCTTTTCACAAGATGCTTTATTCACAAGGAAAAAAAAAAAGAAAGAAAATCGCATCACATATGTACGTCATATCATTTCCATTCCCATTGCCATCTGGCACTATTCTTGTTGCCTCCTTCATATACATATTGAAAGGATGTGAGGCCAGTGCCAGGCAGACTCTCTGGAGCACACGTTTCAGTACTACAGCTGAGAATTTAATGGGGCACAGGCACATTTGAGACAATGAGTCTGTGTAAATGTGCTTTTGAAGGATGGAGCTGGAGTCATACGTGCTTAGGAGCAGAAGAGGTAATGCATAAGAATCACACTTTCCATGCTGTGTATCACTAGTGGTCTGACACAAAAGTTTGAAAGTGAACAGATTAAATATCTCAGCTGTTGTTATACTGTTCAGACTTTCATTTTCGACAGAGAAGCAGTGGTATCATAGGTACCTGGAAAGTACCTGGCTGTTGATTTACCCTAAAGTGTTGTCAAAAAATACATGTCAGATATTTTTGACATGGCAACTTCTTTGAGACAGGAACTGCCATGTATCAGTACACTGATAATTACAACAGGATCCTTTCTCAAAGAAAAGAGAGTTTTTCAAGGCTGAAAAATGATCTGCAGGGTGATCAGTGCAGACCCATTGCACTCATTTTGTCTGCTTAAGGTGAAGGGTGATGATGATGGTTGCATTCATATGCAAGTGGTCTATTTATGTGAACCATTATGCTAATAAGTAACAAAATTATTGGTTATGAAATTCAGATGGGCTTCCAAATACAAAGCAACTGCAGTCGTGTCACAGGGGAAGGGGAGGAATTTAGGAGTCAGGGATTTCTCAGCTGTGCAAAATACTTATCTGAAAAGCTAGAGAAGTAATTTGGCCATAGATTCAGAGAGCTTATCCTTTTATAAGGTATACCTAGTTATGGGTTATACTGTTATCATCTCTTCTCTCTGTCCACTCTGGAATCAACACCACCCTGACTTCCACCAGCTGTGACAGAACTGAACATTCAAAAATTTTTGCCAGCAGACACATCCAGTCATTCATGGTCTGTGTTTGCTGCCTGAGTTTCTGCCTTCCTTGGTGGTCCTGGGGCTCCGTGGCATTGATTTGGAAAGGCAGTTCAGCTGAACCAGGCAGCCCCAGCCCAATGGCTCTGAGGAGTGCACACAGACGACCAGAGCCTGGAAGGAGGTGTTTTGGAGACCCAGTAACCTCCTCAACATCACAAGCAGAGCCCAGCTCAGAATCACTTTGGAGTGCTCATTGTCTGGAAGAGCAGTGCTTGCCTGCTCCCAAGGACTGAAGCTTGTTTAATCAAGAAAGTTTAAACAATGTCTCTAGAGCCTGCAGGCAAATGAGCCCCAGCAAACAGTGATATGGATGGATCAGAAAAACAAAGCAGTTTGTGATGTTTTGGGTTTTTTTGTTTTGTGGTTATTTTATCCTCCAGCTGAATAAAGGATAAGGTAGATTATTATACATCCAATTTTATGGTCTGGAATTAAGTCATTAAAGTGATTTATTTTTGGGAAGAGTGATTTTTCATCATCTGGGTACAAATTAACCAAACTGCAATAAGCAAAACAAAAACTCATGAGTAATTCATATTTAATGGGTCAAAGGCTCAATTCTCATTTAAGTAGCTTTGTTCTCTGCCCTGAAATCCCAAAGGACATAAAGCCTGACTGTCATTCTGGGGTTCTTCTATCTGATGTGTCAGCCCTGTATACATAGGACAGATACTGCAAGAGAAGTTAAGGCTATATAATTCCAGGAAAACTAAATATAGAAAATATGTCATAGTGAGCTGCATGACCCTAGCATCCTTAAAGGAGCACTTGGGATTATTAACTATAAATGAAAAATAAGTGGAATTATTTGAACTACAGGAACTGTTTCTGGGGTGTTCACCATGTTCAGCTTCTTTGGCTGCAGGCTCCCCAGCTGAGTAATACCAGATTTTGGGTGCTGCTCTGACAGTGGCTGTGTGGCATCTCAGGACAGGGGCTGATCCCACGGGGAGTGAAACCCTGCCTGTCAGCACCTCGCATTTGCCACTGATCATGAAGGGTATGCTGGTGACTGATTTACAGCAGAGTCCTGTTTCTAGAGGGCTGGAGTTAGATTAATTGGTTGTGCAACTGTAAAGCAAATTTTCTGTTCATCAGCTCTGATGTGATCAGGAGCAATAAGATCTGTCTAATCCATTCCATTTCCATCCCTGAAGCTGCCTGGCAGAAACAGTTCCCCATGAACTGGATAACATAATCTTTATGCAAAACCAGCTCCTGACCTCTATGCTGCAGGAGTTACGCAGCTTGATGCACACTTTCCCCTTTCCCAAATGACTTTGAATCGCTAAGGCGTATCACTGCAAATAGGGTAGGAAAGCTGAAAGCTCCCACTGGCAAAATAAAGACAGCTGAATACAGCCTCCTCCTTTGAACTGCTTTTAAGAGCTGCACTTTCCCCTGGTTTATGAAGGGAAAACAGAGCGACTTTCAATGTGGATGATGCAATGCTGCCTCCCACTGCTGCATCCCGTCCCTCTGATGCCTCAGCCATGCTTCTGCCAGCACAAGCCTGCTGCTGCTTTGGTGGGAAGGCAGTGGGGCACCACAGGTAAATGCTGGGACCTTTCTCATTTTGTTTTCCTTGCTGCTGATTGTACATTCCCACACGGACATATCTAGGTCCTTGTGCTGGGCATAAGTCTAAACACTGCTGGCAGTCTTAACTGAAATTGCCATCTCCCTTCGTGGGGGGGAGTTACAACAAAGATACTAAAATTAAAAATCTCCATAGGACAGTGTTTCTTAATTATTCTTTCTAATCAAAGGACCATTCCATCTCCTAGGAGAGCTCATGCACAGAGCAGCCTCCACACTGCTGCCAACAGTTTTCGCATATAAATAAAAATCTATTAGGTCACACATAATATATTTGTTTTTCACCTTAAATAGCCTTAAATTCACCTTAAATTCACCTTAAGGAATGATATTTCATATATTCCCATGCAAAAGAATGTATACATACATTTTAAAATGTATCTTTGTCACCATCCCACCAAAACCTGAGGCTGAGAGCAGAGACTCAGAGAAAGCACTCTCCTGTACTAGCTGATTGCTGGAAAGGCTGTCCTTGTCCTGTAGCACCACCATGGCTCACTATGGGATACTTGTTTTTCTGAATTGGCCCTGTGGCCAGCTACCTGATTCACTGTGGCATGTACACTGTCGTGTAGCCACTTGCTTCTACTTCCCAGGACAGCCTTTTCCTCCCCCATGTATCTTTCCAGAAATGAAAATAGCACCAAAGGTACTTTTGACCCCAGTATTGGCAAGAGGTCATCTAAACAGCAATTCTGTTGTCCATTGTGGGTTTCACGTAATGAGTTGGGAGATATCTCGCTCTGACATTTCACAGCTTTCTTCTGACCTACCTAGGCTGCAACAATCAAATCCCAAAACGTTCTGCCAGGTGTCTTGAATTCAAGTTGTTGTTGATATCTAAGGAGACTTTGGCTTTAAGATTGCTGATTTAAGACTATTAATGTAAGATCACCTTTCAGAGACTGTGTTACTCCATGTATGAGTCTCCTGCACCGTCATGTTCTTCAGATATGCTGCATCAGGGGACACCCTTCACCTCTGCTCTCCCAAACCCACCCAGTCCGTGGGCAGCTGGCAGCAGAACAGGCCTACAAATCCTAACCCTGGATTCCCTACTTGTTAATCAGTCGAGCAGGTTTAACTTGTTTCGTAAGATAAAGATTATTTAATTTTTTTTTAAGAAATAACCACCCAGAGTTTCTCTGTTTCCTACCCCTTTTATTACAAAAATCAGTGTTTTCTAGCCAAGCATCTCCCTATCAGCTGACAGTTTTTTCTAGCTGAAAATTGTAGTGCTTTTACACAGTTTGGGTTGGAATCTGATATTTGAGTCCTGGAAGACCATAAAATTTGAACATATGCCCCCTGACAACCTTTAGTTTTCTTTTGATTTCATAGGTGGGTTTCCAGAGACATGTGAGGTGTAATCCCTTGGGTCTGGTCTTTCTTTGATGAGGCTGCCTGTTCTTTTGATCCAGTGGGATGCTATTCCTGGCAGTCAACAATGTAGCACTCATTAATCAGGTTTAAAACTGTCCAGTGTCATCTCAGAAAGGGGGTTCAAAAGCCAAAGTGTTGGGAAAATTAAATTTGTGAGTTGTAGTGGTTTTTTCAGCTTCCACATAACTCATCTATGGTATTTCTGCTTTTTTTCTGCCTTCACTTCTCCTGCCATAAGGGACAGCAGAACGAAACGAGGAGCTGATGTCCATTTCTTACAGAGCTTGAGAGTGCAGAGCAGCACTAGCTCAGTGCTTTCTTTCGGGGCTGAGCTAGGTTGAATCCAGGAAGCTGAAAACACTCGCCGGTATCTTGCAGTTGTGGGCTCGTGATTCATGCTGGGGCTGCGTGCAGGGGCTGGGAGCGAGCAGAGGAAATCCTTCCTCCGCTCTGCGGGTACGTGTGGAGCAGCGCACAGCTGCCTGCCTGCAGGCACGGCCGGCCCGCATCCCCGCCGGGCCGCAGCCTCTGCAGCCCGCTCCTTATCTGGGAGAAGAATGGACACCTTCCGTGCCTGGAGCAGAGGCTCGCCCTTCCTCCAGGCGCTCGGGGGCTGGACCCGTGTGTCCGTGTGTGTCCGTGCTCCGCAGCACGGCTCTGGCTCAGGCACACCGTGGGAGCCCCTCGTGTCTCCGCCTGCTGCGTGTGTTGGCAATACATGCAGCCGCAGGGAGACATTATTCCTGGATACCAAATAGTCCTGGCTGGTAGCATCGATCTAAGAGAGCAACCTGAGGAATGTCTACCCACCTGCCGTAACATGAATCCCTCCTGCTCCAGTGCAAAAAGTTGTTGCCATATTGCGGCAGACTTGCCATGTCCCGGGATGTGGGGGAGATGTAACAAACCTAAAGGCTGCCACGGGGTTTGTGTAAGTGCTTGCAGCCAGAAGGAGCAGATGCGTAACAACCAAAGCCACAGATTTCACATTTGTGCTTTTCCCCATTCCAAAAATGGAAAAGTCTGTTCAAGAATCCTTAGTGGCTGACTGTGTTTCATAAAGAGAAATTAAAAAATAAAACAGTGAGTGGTTGTTCGGAAAGAACATGTATGGAAAATGCAAATTGGATCATAAAGACCTGAAAGCAACACGAGCTACCTCTGGTGTGCCAGATGCTGGAGGCCCTTCCAGGCCCTGACCATGGAAAGGCATGCTGCTAAATGAGAAAGCCCATCATCTTTACACAGCAAAAGGCAAACTCAATTCCATAGCAACCACATTATGTCTGTTCTGCTGGAAAGGCAGAATTCATGATGAGAAAAGAAAGCTGTGCATGGCTTGGAAATCTGAAACTGCCACTCTGACTATGGGAGATCAGAACAGATGTCATTAGAATAAGATATGGGATGCTGTGTTGCAGAATTGGAAGGAGGCAATCATTTGCAAGGGTTTTCCTCTCTAGGGTAGGGAGTAAAAAAGGAATAATTTTCATCATCTTCTGATTTTCATTAGTTTTGTTTGACTTCTGATTGTCATTTGTTTAAGTTATAGTAGTATTTATTGTACATCTCTGCTGCATCATGACAAGGCAGATAGACAGCTGAATACTATTGTACCTTAGTAATATTCAATTATAGTTGTTATTTTAGTACAGTTCACAGTCATTCCCTGCCACACAGAAGTGGAAAGTTCAACTGGGTCTCAAAAGAGTTGGACTGGAAAATGTTCAGACCAGGATGTCAAAAGTGGTCAAAGGAATGGAATTTTTTCTCTACATTTCTTCTAGCTGGAAGTACAGTTCTTCTAGCTGGAAAAGAGATCACTGTGGAGAGAGGAAGGTAACCTCTGTGTGCTGGGGCAGCAGGGGACAGGAGACAGTTTTCAGCACCCCTTCCAGTGCAAGAACATGAGGGAAACCAGTGGGTATGAAGTTTCAGGGCACAATGCATGGTGATTCTTCAAAAACCTATGGGCTCTGTGAATTCCTTGCCACAGGAATTAGAGGGTCATAAGGTCTTCATGCATTTAAAGACTCATCAGAGAAATCAGTGAAGGGCTGGTAAACACAAACACAGCCCGTATAGCCCAGCCAGTCTCTGCCCTGCAGGTTGTGACTGGTTGGCAGGATGTTCTGGGCAGTATCTCTACAGGCATTTCCTTGCTCAAACATTTCTTTAGGTATCTACTTCTGGTCATTGTCAGAAGAGCATAACTGACATTTGATCCAAGCTGATATGGTTTTCATATTCTCAGAGACTTGGCATACATACTTGGCATGTTTTAAAAAAAGGTCAGAAGTCTCCAGTGGATGCCTCTGTCCTGCCATGTTTCCTATCTGTTGTTTCTGTTGCAGCTCTGTTGAGCTTCCTCTTTCTGCATGTGTCTGTCTCACCTCGACCTCCGTCTGACAAAAAAATTCCACCCTCCATAAAGGAAAACCTCCCTAAAGGTGCTGACTGGGACTAAGCCTCTCCATACTGCTGACCCTTGGATGCCAGGGTACCACATAGGTGTAGAGCATATCGTGCTAAATTTTGAACCCTCGGGGTCTGGTGCAGTATTTGTACCATTGCCATCAAGAGTGAAAAATTCTTTCTGACAACTTTCTTTTTAAGGCAACGTCAGAATTTCCATTTGTTTAGTTCTTCAGCTTACAGCCTGTCCTGTAGCCCCGTGCTGAACTTACATTTACAATGTGTGTAGCCAGCTCACGGGTTTTGCTGTAGTCAGTTATTCCTTGGTTATCACATAGAAATCCTGAATTATTCTACTGGCATATTGACAACTGTAGTTGGTTTACTTATTATGTGTCCTTTCATTTGCTTATCAGCTGTATTTGGGGAAAAGAGGGTTTTGTACAAAATGTTTTGTCCTTGGCTGCAGCGGGCTGGAAGTTGATCCTGCTCCCGTTAGCAGAGGGAGCTGAGGGTTTGGGTTACACATTCGCAAAGCTCCTGTGAAGCTTTTCCCTGTTTTTGTGACTGTGTTGCCCTCTGCTGACTGGTAGCAGTTTGGAAGATCCCGAAAGTCCCTGCAGAGCAGCTCAGGTACCTGCAGGCATTCTGCAGCTTATACCGGGATGTATTTTTGGCCTGAGATGTCAACCATGCCCTCCTGTCTATGCTTAGCTGTGTAGCCACAGTTAGGAATTCCCCAACAACTCAGCAAACTGAATATGCCCCTCCATCAACATTTTCAGCTCAGCTGACATTTTATTAAAGTTTTGATTCTAATTAACAAGGAAAAATTTAATTTTTATTAAATTAAAATTTTATTTAAATTAAATTAAATGACAAACCTTTGAAACAGGCTCTTTATCACTTGTGAACAGTGTCCAATGCCTCTCATCAGCTGGTTTAAGAAAATCACAACACGACATACTGCATGGAGGGAAGATAGAATTTGTCAGTAGCTTGCACAAGAGCTAGTTTTCAAGGGCAGGAAAAGGAGATGGCAATTATTTGAAAATAGATGCAAGTCTGTGCAAAGAGAGAAATCCATCAGGGAATGTAAAGCTAGAGCTAATTATGTACTCAGGGCATGAACCACTCCAGACTCATCTTCAGAATTGAAAGAAAACTCTATTACTTAGTTAAAATGTGCTCTGTCCTACAATCCCTAAAAAAGCTGTTGTCCTGGACCCTGATCCTTTCCCAGGAGGTGACTGAGGAGCAGCATTTATTGAAATGTTAACCGAGAGATTTGTGTCAGGTGGAGAAAGAGTAGCCTGCCCTTTGACATGGCAGGTTTCTATCACAAACACAGTCTCTCACATAAAAATTGCTTTGAATAGCCCCATCAAGATTTCAGCAAACTCTTGTTGATAATGCATAACTCCTATTTGTTGTTGGCTTTGAGACTCTCAATTGAAAAAGCGGAGCCTAAGCTGGAGGCAGTATCTACTTTATTTACAAGGACCAAATGCAGACTGCAAAGGGAGATTGAATGATGCTTGTAGACAATGCAACAATACCCCAGGCACAGATGCCCTAGATCTGACTTGCAATTCCATCTTAGGTTATAGTTCTTTTTAAATCATCCAGGCTCAAGGCAAGCTGAGCTGAGTATGTAAGACCAGTTTAGCCAAAGAGCTAATATCTCGGACTCTTTAAAAATACCCCAGATCCCTGCAGAAACAAGTTTTAGCTCAGATAGCATTATTCATACTTTCAATTTAATAAATCTGTTCAGGTAAGTCCTGTATTTACAGATTTAGACAACTGGTTTTGCATTTTTATTTGGTTATCAGATAGTTTCTTTCGAATTAACACCATATTCTGAAAACTAAAAGCGAGTGCAGCTGCCCAGCAATTTGACGAGTTGCCCCTTTTATGAACACTATAAAGTTCTAACAGTAATATTATCTTTTCATACATGGCTTTATCTTTATATGTATAATTTTATGTGTGATTTTGAAATGTAGAAGCAAATCTAAATGCAGATATGTACAGTTGCATTCAATGTTCTGTCACACCCTGACAGGCAGCAGCCCATCAATGCAGGGCAACACTCATACCTGCCCCTACTTACATCAGAGTTAGCCGTGCTGCAGCTTTTTAAAGCATGAGTTCTTTTTCTGCGAGCACCCAAAACGTGTGGGTGAGCCCATGTATGATAATAGGCACAAGAGAGAAAGTTCCAGAGAATCTTTAACCTGTGATGATAGAGGAAGAGGTGCACTTTCATAAACATGAACTGACTTCATTGTCAGTTTAATTAAGGAAACTCATTTAAATATGACTCAAAGATTCGAACTCTCCAGATGAATATTGACACTTGTGGTAGATTTACTTCTTATTTGAAATGTGGTTATCACTAATTGCCTGCATATATTGGGATGACTTCTGATTATGTCGATAATGTCAAAAGTGTTTTTGGGAAGAGACTTTCTCAGATGTCACTCACTAAGGACAAAGCAGATGTCACTGTAATTAGGAGTTATACATGCTGCTCATTTTTAAGAGCACCTAGATGAGCATGCTCCTGCTCAGGTTTGTTTATTTACTTCAAATCTGATTTCTAGCTTAGAGACCACTTATGGGATAAGGACCACTGCCAGGTGGTCCTGAGATTCTGCCCTCAGGAATTCTGCCCTCATCTGCCCTGAGATTCTTTTTATAAGTACAAATGCTCTCCTCATTGGAAATGAAATGAACAGTATTCCTCCCAGCAACTGGTTAATCCTTGGGAAGAAATGCCTGAACAACATATACACACCTTTGTTCCTGGCATATGCACTGTAGTCTCTAACCGAATGATATAAGTAAACTTGCATCAGATTAGCAGTGGATTTATTTTACCTCATCCTACACTTTCCTTCTAGTTTTGTTTCATATTCTCCCATTCTTTCTTTTTTCTCCTTTTCTTTCCCATCCCTACTATATTTTCCCATGCTGTTCTTGTATCAGCACACTCTCCTGGAATGGTTCTATTGCACCTTCTTTCTTCCCGGGAAAAGTGGCCATTAACTCCACCAGGCACCAGCACCCTTTTCAGGTGTCTGAAGTGGAGTTGTGGTCAGTGAGAAGAGTGCCTGTGAGGAGCTGTGATAACATATCTACACATACTTTTGGGTGCAAATGATGAGGCAGCATTGGATGGCAAAGGATCAGACCAACCAGGTGAGATGGAGTGAAGGGAACTTGGGCTGAGGCTTGCTTTTCAGGTGGAAGCGAATCACAGAATCACAGAATCACAGAATAGGCTGAGTTGGAAGGGACTCACAAGGATCTTTGCAAGCTCCTGGCCCTGCACAGCACCATCCCTGAGAGTCACACTGTAAGACATCACTTGTCTTTTGAATCTCTTGGATCCCTAACTCCTTTTGTCTGGTTTCAGCCAAGTTCAATATGGAAATAGAAGTCTTAAATATCTCAAGCACTCACCTGTGCCATGAAAGCAGCAGCCACGTACCCCATGTGGTCCCCCCAGGAGCACAGGTAGGTGAACTGACTTGCATTATTAGATATCAGAGAAGCCACAGGGGCACAGGGAATCTCGGCAGCCTGGCTGATCCCCACAGCCCAGGGGTCTTGCTCTTACAGACACCTCATCTTGTCACAGGTAACCCAAGCAGGTGGTGCCAAGCCTGGGGAAAACAGGCTCCAGCAGCTCTGGAGCCAGAGGTTTGTGCTGTTCAGTCAAAGCCTTACCAAGGTTCACCGGTGGAAATGCAAGGGGGGCTCTCCCTATGCAGGCTGTGAGTGTTCTGGCTGTTGGCAGTGACACCTCTGTCTCCCTTTGAGGGAAGACACTGCCCATGTAGGGAGCACCCCTGGGTGTCCCTGGCTGTGACGATGAGTCCCAAGTGAGGGTGCCTGCATGGGTGCACCCTCTCCTGGGACAGGGAGGCAGAGGATATCAGGGCAAACAGGGCAGTGTTTGGACTGCAGGAGCACAGTTTTAATCCCAGTTTTTCTCAGATGTTTGAGAAAGATTTGCATCAGTCTCATTTGCAGGAGCTAGGAGCTGGTAATTCACTTCTTGGCGCAGTAATCCTTTTTCCTTAAACACAAACCCTCGAAACTGTGAAGCTGACATTTCCTGCAGCATTTTTACAAAATTCATAGAGAGATAGTAATCCATTCATTCTTAGGGGCTTAAAGCTGAATTTCGTTAAATACAATACCCAAGGACAATAGGTCAAGTGCCTGAAATGAAAATGTGTCCATCTTTGAGGTTAGTACAGGCAAGTGTTGTGAAACAAGTATGTGCTGAGGGGGAAAGAAAGTAAAGAAACAGGAGTGGGAGAAAATCCCATTTCAGTCCTCCAACCCTTGCTGTAGGACTCAATTATAAATGTGTTCTTCACAGAAGAGCAGATACATCATAATTTTTAGATTATTTTCTTCCAATTGCTTCGAAGTCCACATAGTCTCATTACAAGGCAAAGGCAAGTGCAAAGGGCAGTGTCCAAATGGAAATGCCCATGGCGAAAGAGGCTGACAGGTGGCCTGCCCTAGGGGAGCCTGTATAACAGATGCTTGCAGGGAGACCTGGGGCAGATTTTTCCCTCTGCTCTTAGGGAAGACAGAAGAGGGTCCTTATTTCTTGACTGTCTCTCTTTTCTGTTGCATACAAATCCTATAGAGGCTAATGATGTCTGGGGCTAAAATAAACCCTGACAAACCATCAGCCCTGCACAGGCAGATGGGCTGTAGGCTCAGCCAGCCTCCTCGTCCCCCACTCAGCCCTTCTTTAAAATGCAATACCCACTGGCAAGGAGTTACCTTCAGCAAGAGAATCCCAAACTCCGTGATGTCTCTGCAGGTGAGCTCAGGCTCTGGGATGTCCAGTGAAACCTTGTCCCAGTGGAAAGCGAAGTGGGAAAATATCTCAAGCACTCCCCAAACCCCACAGGGCAGTTGGCTGTTGGTCCCAGTTGTTGAACCCTGGGTTTTAAAGAAGTGTGAGAGCCTGACAAACAGTCTGGGTCAAACAAAAGTTTGACATTCAACTGGGCTGTTAGTGGATGGTGCCATAAAGCCAGGAAAGATTGACAGATAAGAAAGAGGATGGCACATAAGAGGGCACAGGTTTCACAGGTTTTAATGTAAGTGATGTGTATAAATAATAGCCCTTCTTTGAAGCTTTTCAGGTGTCTGCAGCATGCAGAAATCTCTGTCAGGGCTGAGCTCTGTTCTCACTGCTCCTTCTCTCTTTGGCTGCTGGACTGACCTGCCCTCAGGAGAGAATCTGCAGCCAGTGTCACTGCTGCTTACAGGCCTGCTGAAGCATTGCTGAAGAATTTGCTTTCCTTGGAGCTTGTCAGAGTCACTGTCATAATTTTTCATTCTTCCACTTCATTTGCAATATCATTTTCTGGAGGAGCATCCCTGCCATTTTGGGCTGCTGATAAGCCCCACTGTCAGTCATAGCTCCACAAAGCTCATTATTCTGCATCCACATGAGTGTCAGTTCCCTTTGCTTTCCTGGCTGTGACTATATCGCTGTTGTTTTCCTCCTGGTTCCCATTTGTGGCTGTTTTCCTCCCTCGCACAGTTATATGCAATGAGTTTTCCCTGAAAATTACCTGGTACTGCTTTTCCAGCAGTTGAATGACACAGGTAACAGCAGCTCTACTCTAAACCAGCTTCTATTTTCTTTAGTGCTATTATCTAAACATACTCTGAGGAAATCTAGCTGATACCATAATGAAGCTGAGCCCTCTCTGTTTTCAATTTATTCTTGATTTTGACAGTTCCCAGCTCTCCCAGGAGGAGATGCAGAGAAAGGCAGGTACATTTACCATTGCTGCATCAATGCTGGCTTGGTTCAGCCAGAGCTTGGCCATTTTCTGTGTTCCCTGTTCACTGTTTACTGTGCATCCTAAACTGTGAGTTTTCAATATAAGCAATCCAAACAGAAGATAATGTTCTGTTAAAAAACTATTCTGTTCTTCTTCTCTGTCTGATTTATCACAAGTCCAAAATTGTGATAGTTGGTGAAAACAGGGTGTAGTTTCCTCCTGCTGATTTGCAAAGCTGTGGTATAAATCAGACCAGCAGAATATCTTTGGGTGTGATTGTACAACAGCCTTCTCTGACCATTGCATTTTAAGCAACCTCTAAAATGGGAATGTCCAGCAGGTCTGGCAAGGTCCATAACCCTTTCTAAAAACATCTGACTGCAATGTTGTTTTGTATCCAACCTGCCAAAGTCCCCTAAACAGGTCTGGCTCCCCCACAGCATAGATGCCTTCAAATATAAAGCTCCAGTTTGGAGTGCATTTGGGTTTTCCTGTTCTCCATACAACACCATTTGGTGAACTGAAATAATGGGCCTTGAAAGAGATGTGAAGCACCTTCAGCCCTTACTTTGGCTAATCAGAAGAAATACAGAGCCATACTCCCCTTTCCACTGAGAATATGTTCCTGAAAAGCATGAGCACTAGCCAGGCAATGGATAGGGAAGCAGTTTTTCCTCATCAGAATTAACAAGGAGATAAGTGTTGGGAATTATCTTGGCTGCTTTGTTTAGAGACGGAGCACTCAAGCATTATTCTCTATTTCTGCCCTTCACGCTGCATTCACTTGACTGATCTTGATTCTCATGAGGAAGATGATGCTGAATGTGGCTGTTCAGAAAGAGGCATTCAAAACACTCACAGTAAAAGACCTGTGCGGGGTGTTCATTGTCATGCATAAAGCAGGCAAGAGAGTGGACTGCCTGTGTCCTCAGCAGGTGATGATCTGGACAATCCTGCTCATGCGTCTTCATCCTCTACATAATATTACTCTGTTCTTGTAAGGTATATTTCTTAGGTCCCTGACACATCCTCCTCTGTTTCATTAATTCTAAGGGAAAAACTAGTTCATTATTCAGTCACTTTACCAGCCAAGCTGAACATTTAATGTAAATTTTCGAGACGATTCTTGCTGGTGCTTTTTTATAGTCACATGTTCCTCCTCCTCTCCCTCCTCCTCAGATGAATTGAGAGTCAATCAAGGTAAAGGATGGAGAACACAGTAATGAGGATGGTTGGTAGAGCAGGGGCTTGAATGATCAGTGTGGATCTCCAAAGTGATGGATACATATGTGATGTAAGTGACACGGACAGAGGCGTGCTTCTGGGATGCCAGAGGAGAGCTGGGTGTATGCATATCAATAACTTAACTTTAATATGCTCTTAAATTTAAGTCTAGGTCCTTCTTTCTACCCATGCTTTCTGGACAGGATGTATCTCTGCCGGCTGCCCAGGTTCCCCGCTCCTCTGCTGATCATAAAGGATGAGTCCTTTCTTTCTGCCCTTTGTTCCTGGGTGGCTGAAGGGGCAGTGTGGCTGGCATGCAATCTTACCATAAGTCAGGACTATTGCACTCCACAGCCTGCAGCCCATTCTGCTGCCTATTTGTGGAAGTCCAACCACTTATTACATTGCACAGGGACTGTTTTTCTAAAACAATTTTCTGGAAATTAAAAAAAATTGCATCTTGGTTCCCTAAGCCAGCCTAGAGTGTGAGGGCTGTGAGTTTAAACACAGGCTGAGGTTTCACAACAGGGACTTCCACTGCTTCTTCCCATTCCATTCCTTGAGCAGCCCTCCAGCCATGCACACAGGGAAGAGCAGGAGTCCTGCCTCCCTTGGGTAGGGAAGGTTTTCTGGGTGACCAGCTGCATTTTAAGGTGCAAAGCTGCATGATAAAATGAGTCAATCTAACCAGCTCTGACAAAAGCTGAAATCCTTCTTCTCTTCACTCCATATTTTTCTTTGCCTCTTTTCCTTTCCTGGTCTTCCCACTCCATCCCAGAGTTGCACTGCTGACACTCACTGGGTTCCTTTGTGAGTCAGACCAGTTTTCTTAATTATTTTCCCTGGTTTTCTGCCAGTCAGTCATCAACCAGAAATGAACCACCTTAAACCAGACTGGCTGTGTTGCCGAATCAGCCCCTGGCCCACCCAGCTGCTGACTCCAAGGGTCTTGCCTCCTGCCCTCCATCCCCAGTGCTGTGCTGCAGCCCTGCTGCTGCTGCAGTTCAATGTGCAAACTCGGAAGAAGACCTTTGTTGTCCTGTTAGTGTTTTGCAATACTGGCATGGCTCAGAGCAGCTCCAAAAGGTGCTGGGGCCACAGTGAAGAGAGCAGGAATGCAGCCCTGCTGTGTGGTGACAGCTGGATTGGTTTGAGCAGGGTTAGTGAAATTAATTGGCTCTGGTGTGGGTTCAGCAGCCAGCAGGGCTGGGAAATGAGGGAGCAGGCTGGGACTGGAGTGTGGGGAAAGGACTGGAGAATCAGACTTCCTCACCCACGGTCCGCAAGGCGCGACTTGGGTGCAGTGTGTCACCTGAGGGCAGCAGCCCAGTGTGTGCAAGCAGCCACCAAAAGCCCACTCCAGGCTTAACATCAGAGCTCCTAGTTTTCCTGTTCTGAAGTGTGACAGTCTCTAAATCCCACCTTTTGGCAGAGGAATTGGAGGGAAGTGGTTCTTCTGCAATGTGACCATCCAGTTGTCTTGAGTGCTGCTATTTGAATAGGAACTCTTTGGATTCAGGGACTCTTGATTTTTGTGGCTCAAAAGGCAGTAGATGCAGGCAATCTGCAAAGAGACTGCTGACTATTTATGCGCAGTTACATATGGCTATATGTACGTGTGTATATATATATATATGCAACTGCATAAATCCATGAAAATCCATGGTATACAGAGACTCTGCTTGGGCTACCTCACTACCTCAACAACTCAGTTTTCCTCAACTGTAATGTTTCTTCAATACAAATTGGGAGAAAAAAAGGACTGTATATATATTACTTAAATTGTGCAATCTTTTCTCATGATGATTAGAAATTATGCACACAGAAAGCCCCCTTGGTCCAAGTAAATGTGCTCAATTATATTTATTCAGATAGCAAGCTGATGTGCTATGCAAGCTGCCATTTTTATCTGACCGCAATTACTCTTCTTCATGGTTGGGATTCCTCAGGTCTCATGGGACAGATTTCTTCCATGGTGTCATTCACAAGAGCTCACATCAAACTGCTTTATCATCTGTCTGCAGTGTTTCACTGCTGCTATCAAGCAGTAACACAGCTCAGAGAGGCAACTATTGTAATCCCATAAGATTTTGAATTTATGGCTTAAAATAATCCAGCCATTTGAAGAGTATTTGAAGTTGTCCTAAGCACTTTGTTGTACTCTACTCAAAAATGAGCAGGTTATTGCTGTTAGCATGCCTAATGCAGTGTTTTTTCAGGATTTTCAGTCACTAGTAACTTGAGCATAGAAGACAGCCCTCATAATTAAAATGAAGGAGAAATCAACTTCAAAGATTAACTTGATATTTTCCTAGGCAAGACTGTTTGCATTACATGATAGATTTGCCCTGACTGCAGCCATTTATTTTGTATTAAATTAGCCAGCCAGCATTCACAGATGAGAGAATAAGTTGGTTTAGCTGTAATTTACATAGAGCTCACCTACATCTTTACAGTACAGCTTTTTTTGGGAGGCTGTGTCAAGCCAGTCCCTCCCCCACGAGAAGAGCAGCAGCCACAGACAGAGCTTCTCAGTGTTTATTGAGACACAAGAGTTGTCCCACTTCAACTACACTGATAACAGTTTAGGTGACCCAGTCACCGCCTGTGTCAATGGAAAAGTGCCTGTGTTGTTACAGCTATTCAAGACCAGAAGATACCTAAGCTAGTATCAGATAGCTTCGTGCTGGGACAAGTATGTCAGCACTCGAGTTCTGCCTGGTGTAACTGAAGTTTAAGATGGCACTTAAATAAAAATAGGTGCTAGGACTACAGTAATTACCTAAATTAAAAAAAAAACAGCCACAAACAAACCAACAAAAAAGTAGAAATAAATCATACTTTCACCAGCAATAATTTTGCTCATAAAGTGTGTGCGGGCCAGATGTGAAAGGCTAAGGAGAAGTTCCCTTTGGAGACAGCAGCTTATCCATCTTACCCACTCAGACCTGGGCACCAGGAAACTGCCTATCTGTGCCCCAGGCAGCAGCTCCATCCCTTCTCCTGTGCCCTCAGCAGTGCTTGCAGCCCAGGAGCTTCTCTGTGGACCCTTCCTTGTGCAGACCGAAGCTGCATCCTCCCTGGGACAAAAACCTTTTAAAATCTTCTGAAGCTAATGGCATTAATATGATTTTGCAGCTTTATCTAAGCATAAGAGGGGAGGCTATTTTTTCCCCTGACTTTCATCATTCCCAGATAATCTGCAAAGCTGAACACTGATTGTGTCTCTTGCTTATTTCTGCAGAGAAATGAGCCTTATGTAGCTTTCTGGCATCACTGGCTTTATATTTATCACTAAGTAAACAGAGCCAGGAGCTGCCACGGGCACAGACTGGCTATATCCATGCTGCGTATCCAGTGCTTGATCCTGGTCTCCCATCTGGTGCCCCTGTGGCCTTAAGACATTGGTATTAATCCAGAGATGTTTCCTTTTTTTTTCTTCCCAACCTTTTCTTCCCAACTTTGCTGTCTGAGCAAACGTAAAGCTATGCAGCCCACAAGAATTGTTGTTTTATTGCAAGAAATGGTGTGTATTGTATGAATTGGAGTGAAGTTTGTGGCTGAGAAGCCTCCTGTGACAGAGCTGGCAGACTGCGTAGGGTGAAGGAAATGGGAAGGGCTGCAGTCCCATCTCTGCTGCTTGCTGGGGACAGTCCCTTTTGTATTCCAGCCCACAGGCTGTGCCCAGGCACTGTCTTGCCATGCCAGGCTACATGGCATTGGCCTTACAGCCCACTTACAATTAATCAGTGTGGATGATCACCAATCCAGCTGGTTCCCTGGTCCGACCATGTCTGCCAGTGCAATCAGAGCCACTGAGGTATCCTGGTGCTTGTTTAAACACCAGGGACGAAGCCTGGATGTGCAGCAAAGTGTGCCTCCACTGACCATCCATGCTCTTTAGGCCAGGGAGGGGAGACCTAGGGGGCTTGTCAGGTCAGCCGTGGCCAAGGCATGTGGTTACTCCCTTCTCTAGTTCCATCAGGGCCCTATCCAGACCAGCGTGCCCCAAGGCTGGCTGTCCCTGCCCTGGGCCAGGGCTTCCTCACTGCCTTCCATTTCCAGGTCTATGTGTGAGGCTATTCTGCCACCTCTCTGTAGCTGTAGCAGCTTGTTCCTAACCATATCAACAAAGTGCGCTTGGCTTGAAACTGCTCTGCCTACATTTATGAAAGCCACTCTTCAGTTTCTCATTTTCTTTTACTCTTCAGTTTCTCATTTTCTTTTACTCTTTACAGCATAAACAACAATTCTTTTCTTTTGCCTTCTGCTTGTTGGAGTTGCATAAGAAATCTTTCATTGAACATTTGTATAGGCTAGAGATCTCTCTTCCAAATGTTGAAGAAAAACAAGTTTATGTGAATTATCTACAGCAGATAATTTCAGTTCTGCAAAGAATCTAAAAATAAAGTGAGGCCCACATTCTACAGCTAAGTAGCTTTTAATTAAGTGTGATAACAGCATGAATAATCTTTTAGAGAGCAATAGTTCCATGATCAGAAGTCAAGTGAAGGGAGCAATGATTATTTGCAAAAATGATTGAGGGAAGAAACTTAATGCTGGCATGTATTTGGGGGTTTTTCCATTTAATAGATCTTTCCAGGGTGAGTAATATTTTGGGTAAATTTGGACTTTCTCTGTTGTTGTCCCTGTTTTAATAGAGCCAGTGTGTCCTTTCAAATAGTGATGTAAAAGAGGGCAGTGAAAGCCTGCTAAGTCCCTGTCATCAGCAGCTTCATGGTAATGCCTTTGGACAAGACAAATGGCATGCTGTTTTCTGAAAATCAGTGGCTGAAGTGTAGGATGGTTTCATTTGCTTCTTCAGAATTCCCTCTCCTTATTTTAGTCATAGATAAGATTAGGGCTTGAACATAAATAATATTCTGAATTTTGAGCTGAGGTGCAGCCACAACTCCTATCCTGCCTGCTTTGTGAAGAGGCAGGAGGGCTCTTGTCCTAAACCACCACAGATAAACTAGCCAGTGCCTGGTTTGTCGTGGTCCTCCTTTGTGCCAGCCAGAGAGATGCTCTCAGTGACTTTACCAGCTAAGATTCTTTATCTTCATTGTCTTTGTAATTGAAGCGTAGCATTTAGTCCAGCGTGATGTGGCTGGGGGGGAGGAACACAGCTTTATTCAGCAGGAATAAAACCTTAAATGAAGGTCCTTTAAGGATAAAAGACACCCTTATGGTGCCACAGGGATGGTACTTGGCACTTCAGATTGCAGACAGATGCAAGCACAGTGTGTTTGAGCACAGGCAGGAATAAGGAAGTTATTGTGTGCCTGGGAAATAAGGATATCTCCTGTGACAGTGACTGTCCTGCAGTATGAGGCTGTAACACCAGTCTGACCAGGCAGGCACTGGGAAAGCGAGGCCTTTCCTCAATGCTGTACTGAATCCCAGCTGCCAAAGGCTGGCACTGGGATGCAGACAATGGCCATTTCTTCCCATGTCTCCCCAGACTCCTAGGCACTTGCTGTCTCATACCTCTGTGTAAGCTCCTGGCTGTTTTCCTGGTGTCTCCAGGCATCGCTGCGGGGGCTCACAGACAGGAGGATGCTGTGTATCATCTGGCTGGCCTCACAAACTGGGAATCCCTTCATCACTCCCTCCTGAACAGATCCTCATGTATTTGCCCAGAGGACTTAATAAAAATTAATTGAGTTGCCCAGACACAGATCATAAAACTCCCATCTGATCTCGTGCCTGCAGCCGATTTTAACAGCTGATTGAAACAATGAACCCTAGCTCCTCGGGAATGTGACAATGCTCACAGAAAGAGCTGTAGCACGGGCTGTAGGTGTAGATAAGGCTTTAAACGCACAGTAAAGATCCTCTGCCTGTACCACAGAGCTCTCTCTGCTACGGGAGTAAAACCCTTGAGCTGCAGTTTAAGCACAGCAGAAGTGGTGGAGATTACCCTTCGAGTTACAAGTTTTGCTGAAAAGCAAATTTGTGTCTTTGCTCGAGTATTTATTTATTTATTTATTTATTTTTCTATTTTCCTGCTCATTTTAAAGTGTAAGAGAAATGAACTCGGGGCGAGGCAGAATCTGGAGGGCCGCCAGGCAAGGAGTAGAAAAGCCGTGCCACGAGCAGGTCCCGATTCTGCCTGATGACATTTGAGGCACTATTGAGGCAGACGCTGACCCTAAACTGGCTTCCCCCCCCCC
>VZRF01009394.1:847625-904409 GCA_013396875.1 Vireo altiloquus
TCTCACCTGGAAGAAAAACCAACCGGGGAGCGCCAGGAGCGCCCCACAACCCTGCCGGCGGGCGCTGTCTCTGTGGCGCACCTCGCTGCCGTGCGGCGGTGCCGCTGCGCTGCCCGGCGGCTCCCCGCGCTGCCGTGCGGTGCGGTGCGGTGAGCGGTGCGGTGTGGTGCGGTGCGGGCAGTGCGCCGTGCGGGTGGAGCGGAGGGGTGAGCGGTGAGGTGCGGTGCGGTGCAGTGAGCGGTGCTGTGCGGGCGGAGCGCGGTGCGGGCGGAGCGGNCCCGCGCCGTCCGCCCGGCCCGGCGGCAGCGGGAGGCGGCACCGGCAGCAGCAGCTCCGGCGCGGAGGCAGGTGAGCGCCGTGCATCCCCCGCTGGCTCCGCTCCCGCCTCGTGGGTGTGCCCCCTCCCTGCCCCGCGTCTCCCCGGGGCTGGGGCTGCTCCGCGCTCGCCGTGCCCGGGCGGTCCCGGGGCGCAGGCAACGGGACACGGGCAAAATCTCCAGGAGACGGGGATGGCTCCCGCGCGGGAAGGGCGCGGCGGCTGCTCCTGTACCCCTGGTGCTGGCACGCGGCGGGGGAGTGATCCCAGCTTACCAGGGTGGATAATATATGTGATGAAATCTATTCAGGCAAAAGTTCTGGGGATGCCAATAATCGGACTGGCTGGAGCGGGCTTCGCTTTCCGTGCAGCGTCTGTGCGCGGATCGGAATCGCCAGCTGCACGCTGTCAGCCGGGCGACAGTGCCTCGGGGAGCAGGGTCCCGGGAGGGCTTAGGACCCCCGGACACGGCCGAACCTTCGGCATGGGCGAGCGGAGGGCTCAGGGCACGTGCCGAGCTTGTAGGCAACCCACGGGTGCGCGGGGCTGAAACTGGTATCACTCTCAGCCCTTTCCTTGGCGCATAACAGCATCCCATTATTTTTCCAAAAAATGATGGAAGGTAAAGCAGCTACTACGAATAAAAACCAGCGTTTTTCTAGGAAGGGAAAGCTAAACGTGTGGAAGATAGGGCAGCGAATCCAGGTCTTCCTACTCAAGTGAAATGCCTCTGTGTGAAGAGCTGTTCATCTAGGTCGGTCGTTTCCAACTCTGTTGAAATGAGTGCGGGTATCTTTTTCCTCTTTGCTTTATCTCCCTTTCTATCTTTGTCCCTGCTTCTTTCTCCTCGGTCTCCATCACTGCCTCCCGAAGGTAACGGTGCCGAGAGGGCTTGTGTGCCTTCCCATCAAGTACCTCTGCTAGGGAGCAAATGATCCCTGATTGCTCTAAACACGAAAAGATTAAGCCAGCAGGAGCCTTGACATTTATCACTGAATTAAAAACTGCAAAGATAAGAAAAAAATATAAGCATCTCTCTGCGGGTCAAGCGTTAGAAATATTTACTTTTACTAAGGCACCGGCAGCAAAATCATTTGCATGTCAAGTGTTTGCATGCAGGTTAACTTCGCAACGGATGACTGCGTTAAGGAGGCACTCGGCAGCCGATGAGCTGGGTGTAATGTGATGCATAAATGCTTTGTTTTGGTTTGTGTGTGCTTTCATGCAGGGGTTGTTTTATGCTCTCTACATCCAGTGTGGTGTTTGTGGGTTTTATCGTTTCTCATCCCCAATTTCAAGTAGGGTTGTGGGCTTTTCTGTATCCCACGCTACATAAACCCTTTACCAGTCTGCCTGTTTCCAATGCAATTAAATATACCCAGCTACTTGTTTCCTAGCTCTGCAATCTGTTGTGGAGAGCAGCGCAGCCTGTGCTGCCGGAGAGCGGTAGGAGCGAGCTATGTGTGTGCAAATGAGGGTTAACTTCTCATTCTACAGCGCTTAGCATCGCCTTAATTTCTGGAGGAAGCTCCTATTTTAAGGTAGAGAAGGGGGATTCTGTAGGTAATTCCTGGAGTACTGCTCTGTGAGTTTGGAAATTGCTACCTGAGAATGGGTGGGGTGAGGGGAGGGATGATGGGATGGGACACAGACGCTGAGGAAAATCTTTGCGAGACTGTGTCCATGTGGTTTATTTGAAGTAGCTTTTGATATGGTACCGTGTTTCTCCTTATATTTGTCTCTTTAAGGACAGAGGTAGATATTTGGCTACAGATCTAACAAATGGCAAGGTTAGGTCAGATAAGTAGTTTTCATTTCTTTACAGGAAAGCTTTTTCTATGGTAAAGTTTTCCAGGGTGTTACCTCTTGTCTTAGTGATAGCAACTGTAACAAGCAAGAAAGCAGATTTAAACTTCTGGTCTTATTTCTGGAGTGTGTATTTTTATGCAAAATACGTTCATGTTATAGTAAGCAATGCTAGCTATTTAGAAGATAGGAGAGGAGAGCTAGCAGAAGTGCAGCCCTCCACAGCTGTAAAGCACATCAGAGCCTGTGCAGGGAACTTGGTAACCAGTGAGAATTAATCTTCTCTCTAGTTAGGAAAACCAAGATTTTCAGCTTTCAGTGTGTGTTCTCTGTTTCTTAAGTTTGTGCAGGGAGCACCAGAAATCAATGTAGGACACAATTTGAGCCTACTGGGGGCTCCACTTAAATGCATGCTCTCTGGAGAGCCATACAATGGTAGATAAAGTGAAGGACAATACAGTAGAGACTCATACACAGTGGTTGGTTTAATATTTGATTGAAGGCTCTGGAGAAGAAAAGATCTAGGCATAATAATGAACACTTGGGTGAAGATAGTTGCTGAAATGCCAGCAGCGCAAGAGGATCTCTTTCCTTCCTCCCCTGTCTGGATGCTGAGGTTTGCTAAAAAGACTATTGAGACACAGCTGATTTAGCAAATGCTTTCCCTAGATAAGTATTGCATTTTATCACAAGTTATTTATAATTATACTGACCTTGTTTAAATGCAACTATTGCTAAACCTGCTGCAGTCAGTTTTGTTAAAAAAGTTATAAGCAGGTGAAATTGGAGAGAAAGTAGTAAAGAGGAGCAAACCTTGAGTGCATGGTGGTTTGTTTTGTACCTGAACTTGGTAGTGCAAACTCAAACCGGTCTAAATAGTCTTTCTTTAGGAAAATAACTATGATGGATTTTTGTATAACTTACTCTGGCACTACCCTAATATGACAAGCATCCTTGTGAGCCTGGGAACGCTGTCACTTTCTGTTGCTGGACATACTTTTGATGCTGTACCCTCTGAAAACCTGGTTTGGTTGTTCCACCCCTTGCTGTTATATAATATTGTCTTGTTATTCTGGGTTTTCCAATGGAGAACTGGAAAAAGGATAAGGTCCAAGGTGACCAGGAGGATACAACCAAATGCTGAAACTCCCTGACTGGCCTCTGTCAATGATTGCAAAAGAAATACCTTCTTAGGGTAAAGCAAGTGGAGAAATGATTAGCTGTTATAAATTGTTGTAACTTCACAACCAAGTGATTTACACCAATTAAAGCTCTGCCCCATGTTACCCTCCTATGACAGAGAACCAGGTCAGTATTTTGCAGCCAAAATACATATATGTAAAATATTGAAAATATTTGAAAAATAGTCCAACTGTTAACCCAGCACTGCCAAGTCTACTACATCTCTAAGTGCCATCTACATATCTTTTAAATACCTCCATGTATGGTGACTCCACTTTCCTGGGCAGCCTCTTCCAGTGCTTGACAACTCTTTCAGTGAAGAAATTTTTTTTCTAATATCCAACCTAAACCTCCCTTGGCACAAACTGAGACCATTTCCTCTTGTTCTGTTGCTTTTTACCTGTGAGGAGAGGCCCACTCCCACCTCATTACAACGTTTTTTCAGGCAATTGTAGCAAACGATAAGGTCCCCCCCAGGTCATTTTTTTTCCCAGGCTAAACAACCCCAGCTCCCTCAGCTGCTCTTCATAAGACTCGTGTGGTAAACCCTGAATTTTAAAATACTTTATTTAAGCCGTTGCCTTAGTAATTTCTTTAAGGATTGGTATTTTCTTTTTAAATTAAGAGGCTACAAAGCTGGAAGTTAGGCAAACAGTTTCTAAACTCTTGGGATAGTGAATATTCACGTTTTAGGGCAGGAACTGTTTTCTGCTCAAGGAAAGGTTATTGTCAGTTTTGTGATGTAGTGTGGCATAGCATACAGTGTTGCAGAGAAAGTAGCATCAGTGGTGCATTGGCTGGAACGTGAGGAAATCCAAGTTCTGCTCCTGTGTAAGCTTGGTAACATTGGTTTAAGACCATGCCTTAGCTTCTTCTCCAAAATCTGGGAGGCATGTGCTGGCTCACTATTGCAGAGCATTTGGGGACTCTGGATGGTGAAGTCTGTTTTATTCCAGCAGAGGTCTCAACATCAAAAGTCTCTGAAAATGGCTTAATCCTCAGAAGCATCTGGTGTCGCAGCAGTTACCAGGCTTTGGCTGTTAGTGGCATAACTTGCAGATCAGTGATTTTATGCATTCCACAAAACTAGCAAAAGTGTCAAAATTTTCTTGGGCTCCCCTCCCAGCCTGAAATCGTGACTCTTCAATTAGATGTTGGTGTAATACAGGTTGCTGCTCCTTATATGAGCCTGAGGGCTATAAACTGCTTTGGAACAGCTGCTGCATGGGATGCAACGCTGGAAGAAAGGTATAACTTGTTCTTCTTTGCACATCTGTGAGTCTCACTTCATGGGTATAATCACCAAACACTCAGAAGAGAGTGACTTTCCTTTGAAATCATAGGTAAAAAGTAAACAAGCCTCTAAAACACATACTCGGAAAATTAGTGTCTCTATTAAATTTTACTTTTTGAATTTTAACTATTTGATAGCTTAGCCTAAATGAGTTGGCTTGCATGTTTATTATCCCCATGGGGAGCTCTGTGTTGCGGCAAAATACTAGGACTGTCAAAGAACCAGTCTGGCAGGCAGGAGTAGCTCAAATAGAGATGCTCTGATAGTGCTTTTGTCCTCTGGCCTGTGTTCTCTGCCAAGTTTTGCATGGGGCACATGGAACAGCAGCCTTTTAAGCCACCTGTGATTTCGGTCCAAGGCAGGTCTCCCAATAATTCTCAAATCTATACTGCCAGAAAAATTCAGAGGGACTATTGCCCAAGTAATGTGTTTCTGCGCTCCAGAGTATGTTAGTGTTACTGAAAAAGAATTAGATTGTGATGGAGAAAAATATAAAGCTTTGTATTAAGCATTTCTGAGCTTGATGCAGTTTGCTCATGCCAGAATGCTGGGAGGAATCATGATGAGCTATGCACAGGGAAAGCTGGCAGGATGCTGGACACAGATAAGACATCTTAAAGTAAATTATACTTGACTGTGCTCAGCAGAGTCATGCCCTAAGGATGAATTCATTCCTTCTGGTCTATCGGACCCTGGGGGTTTTAGGTCCTTCTCCTCCTGATGATGAAAAGTTGTTTTGCTCTTGGTGTGATATAACAGTGAGGCTTTAAAAAGGAAAGAATGGTAACAACCTCTAGAAACAATTCATATGAGCTTTGGTGGAATTAAACAGCTGCATGAACAAGACTAGAAATGTTAGATCGGGTGCAAAATCTTAGGACAGGTTTGCTGTATCACCATCACAATCTCGATATGTTGTTTGAGGTTTAATGCTAAGAGGATCACAACAGGTATTTAGCATGACCACTGAAACTGGTGTTTCTTCGATGCGCTAAAAGCTTGAGAGGCTAGGAGAATAGATAGGAAATCAGGTCTGTATCAAAGGAGTGCTTTTCTCTGTTTCAGATCTCAAACTAAGAAAACATTTTTTTAAAAAAAGGAGAAATTCTTTGAGCATGGTTTGTAAGCTGGAAATAAATTAGTATGTTTTGAAAACAAAACCAGACTGGGTGAAGTGCTAATCTTGATATGACAACAGCTTGATCAAATTATCAACCAGTACTTCCTGAAACATCTGTATCTTTCCATCCTTGATATTGCTGGAGCATGCCCCAAGTATGAGTTAAGTGGCTTACAGAAACAATGGAATTTGTTGTATTAATATGCATGGTTTTTAAGTAATATGTGTATGCGTAGGTATATCATGCAAAATTGTGTGCATTACCATCAGAATTATTTACAGTAATAATTTAAGAAGGCAAACTCTTGAGACTCTGCCAAATGAGCTTGCATTTTTCATTGATGAAAGCCCAAGAAGGGTCAGAGTGGTTCACAGCCACCATCCAATCCAAGCAGCAAAGTTCAGGGCCAGGTCCACAACCTTTATTCATGTGAGTAATCCTTTAATGTCAGTAGAACCAGCAAGATACTGATGCTGAAGCAGTGAAAGCCCTCAGGCTGGGTTCAGAAGATAAAAGCTGTGCCAGTCACCTGCTGGGAAGGTGGACAAAATTTGCTTTATTTTACTTTTCTGTTTCTTGAGTGAAGTGGGAGCTGAGTCATTGTCCCTATAAGCTACAGCATCTTTAAGGTTAGACTTGGATTTAGAGTGGAAAACATAACATTGAGTCTGTCAGAATCACACTGTTCCTTTTTAGCTGCTCAGCACTTTTAAAAAATCAAATCACAGAAAAGCTGCCCTGTTTGATTGTTCCTATTACATAACAGCAATGTCTTTGGGATTTGAGAGAAGCCATGAGCAACATGTCCCTTACATAACAAATCTAAGTTGCTTTAATCCCTGATGTGCCACTGCTGAGCCTGGGCAGCCAGGAATAGCCTGGGAGTGGTGCTGAGCTCCCCAGGCTCTCCTCTGGGACTGCAGGGTAGCCATGGAGCAGAGGTCCTTTGCTCTGAGGGGTTTTCTGCCAGCCATGCTTCCTGGATTTACAGTCTTTCTTCTAACACATTGCAAAGAGTGGTTGAAGCAGAAGCCTTGCCCTTAAAAAGTCCTGCCTAGCTCCTTATGAGTAGAGCTGATCCTTTCCCGCTTCAATTTTCCCTTTTTTTCTTCTGAAACATTAGTATTTTCCCCTATTTCCAGCTGAGGACAGACCTTTGGAGCTGGTCCTTGAGAGCCTTTCTTTTGTTTGTGGGATGGTGCCATGTTCTGATGCCTTGAGGGATGTGTTGGGCTTGTCAGGGTGGGGGCTGTGGGGGAGGAGCTGCAGCCAGGTATCATTCTGAGTTCAGGGGCCTCCTGTGATCCCCAGCTTTGGTGGGGTGTGGAGGCCTTTTTCCTGCCCTGTGATTTCATGTGCTGGGTGTGGATGTGATGGATGGCTCATGGAGCAGGAAGGAGCCTACTGTGAAAGGTTTGGGGCTTGGTGTCTATGCAGAGGGTCTGACCCTTCACTTGAGTCTGTCATAAATTGTCATTAATTAAATTTCCTTAATTAAAATAGATGAAACAGTTTGGAAGGGCAACTCAGCCCTGCCTAAGGAGTGTGTGTGTATTGCTGGGTGCAGATCCTGCCTTGCCATCTCCATGGGAGAGCTCTGCACTGCCCTGATCACCTGGGCTGCCTCTGGTGTAATTGAGAGCGTTTGAAGAATGATGACATAAAAGAAGGGACGATGTGGGATTGTTTGGGGGAAGGACTGAGGTAGCTGTGCACAAAGAGACCTATCTAATTAAAACCATAGGGGAATGGAGATGGTGCCTAATGAGGCTGAACATACAACATAATTCAACTGAGTTATTTCAAAAGAAGCAACCTGCCTTGCTAGGGAATGGGAGATGGCAGGGAGGGGGAAATAAAATGTACCTGGAATTTCTTATTAAAATATAGATTTAGTTGCCATTAGTGCATGTTTTGCTGAGAGTTACTTTGGATTTGGTATTTCACCACACTTACGTGAAATGTATCATAAGTGGTTACCATCAGGTGCATGTGAACAAATATTTTGAAAGACTATTTGATTAAATATCTTTCCCATAATGCTGTTTGTATCCTTCATCTTTTAATATTTTCTAAGATTTTTATTTGACTTTTCTCTAGTTGGTCTTTACCACCAGGAAAATAAGACTGTCGTGATCTCCCCTTCCTTCCTCACCTGTTCTTCCCCATTCTTTCTCTCTCTTTCTCCGTCATACTCTCAGGTCTCATCTAAACTCCACCTGCTCTGCTTATCCCAGAGTCAGATTCCTCATCTTGGTCTTCCATGTGCTCATATGTCTTAACTCTTCATCCTAATATTTCTTGCCCCTTTCCCATCATAATACAGCTAAATGCACGTCACTGACGTAACAGCAACAAAAAAAAAAACCTCGAAGTTTTTTTCCTCTGAAAATCCCAACCCAAAACCTTTTTCATCTCTTTTTGTTATTTTTTTAATCTGGTCAGTGTGCTTGAGAGAGTCTGTTCTTGTTTCATCTCTGAATCTCAGTAGTTTGACTTTGGCCTTTTTTTTTACCATTGGTAAAAGCACATCTCATGACTTCTTATCAAATCTCAGAACTGGCTTTCTTTCCTTCTCTGCCTTGACCTGTTGTATTTTGATATAACTCACATTCTCTGATTCACAATGCTTAGTTTTTGTGATTGCAATCTTTTCCTGACTTCTGTGAGAGGCTCCTTCTCTATGCTTTCTGGATGATCTTCCTCACCCTTTCTTGTTTTTCTTCTTTACTTCCATACTTTTTCTGGATGATCTTATCACAAGTAAATGCAGCTAAATATCCCTGAGCAACACTACATCACCCATATCACATCAAAATGTGACAAGGGAACAAGGTGTCAAGCAGCACAGAGTGTCTTTAAAACAATGAGCTCTGTAAATATACTAAAAGCTGACTAGGTTTAATCTGTGCTTCCCCTTCAGTTTTTGTACCTAAATTTGACTTGAGTGTCGACTTACTCTAAAGATACTACAGAGGAAGAGGAACAGAAAATGTGGAGTTTGTTTCACAAAGGCTTTGTATCCCCTTCCCGTTTTGAGAGAAGGTGCATTGCTTCACTTCAGCCAGTGCAAACGCAGATCAGCTTATCTGTGAGCTAATGCCAGGAAACTTGGACAGGATCCTAATCAGAAGAGCAGGATGTTTAATCTTGAGCACTCTGTTTACAGAAGATTTGATGGTGTATGCCCTTGTTACCTACTCTAATTCTAACGAGTTTTTTTGTTTGGGTTTGTTTGGTGTTTTTTTTTTTTTTTTGGTTTTTTGGGGATTTTTTCCGGTCTTTCTGTTTGTTTTTTTTAGGATTTCTACCCTGGGACTGTCTTCTAAAGCAAACTACCACCAATGGAAGAAAAACTTTTTTTCCCAGCATTTTGGGTAAGCTTGTCTTCTGTATTATTCCATCTGATTTCATCTTTTAAATGTGTTTGCCACCAAAGAACTCTTTAAAAAGTCTGATTCTTTTTTTAATAGTGCTGTTTTATCCAACGAAAATTCCATTTAAGGATTGTGTAAACAGTAGAGATAAAGGTGACTTCAAAGCAGACCATGAGGCTTTTTTTACTGTGGGGAATTATCAAACAAAAATAGACCTTTGCTTTCCTAATGTTTTTGCTTTGTTTTTTAGGTGTAGTATATACTACTGAAAATATTACTGTCTAAATCAATGTACTATGTATATCTAAACTAAATCCTGCTACTTCTGGAGGTATTATAACAATATTTGAAGATAGTCTTTCGTGCTTGGGAAGGCATAACTTTGTCAGTGGGGAGATGACTGTGACATAGATCCAGGTAAAACTGTGCTGTAGGGGTGCGAGGCTGTGTTCATCGTGGGCTATAACAGTGCCTGCTGAAGCCTCTGCGTATGCATCTCCCATAGCCAGGCATGATCCTGTCCCTCAAGTGATAAAACAGCTTGGCTAGAGAAGTTCAGACATCAGCATGGCATAAGCATTGCTCTTTCCACTGAGGAGACCCGAAGTCAAAAGCTGTTTCTCTGGCGACAGTCACACTCAGTCACAAATAATGTGGTTATGGCTGTGAAATAAGCGATCAAACTGATGTGCCACTGTCTTCTGACATCTATGTCATAATCCTGGAGCAGTCAGGTGGTTAAATACCAAACAAGAGCAACCTTGGTATTGGTTTGTGATGTTCCACCCCTGTGTGTTTTTCCATGTGAAAGAAGAAAATGCACAGTGCAGTGCACATCTTCTCTTTGAGACCAACTCTGCAGGACATTGAGTGATGCAAATATTGCACAGAAATATTTTTTAATGCATTTTCCATTGTTACAAATTACTTCTAGTTTAAAAGCAGTGGTAACTGTGCCTTCTCATCACTGGGGTTGTAAGTCTTGTAGCAATTTAGGTGCCTGCTGTGAAAGTGGATGAATAAAGTCTCCTGGGCCATTCCAGAGTTGTTTACAGGAATGGCATTGAAAAAATACTGTGTTTTGTTTTAAACAGACAGAATCAAATAATGTTTGGCAGAGGTAATGTGACTTTCGCCTCTTGTACTGATCTTGGAGCATGGCTTAGGAAGATTGAGTATATAAGAACATAACCCTAATTGCATGAAATTAGTTTTAGTCACAGCTGTGCCTGATAGGAGGCTTTCTGACATGCCATGGAAATACTGTTCTGGTAGTGTTACTGTAAACAACACTTCCCAGGAACAGGTCAAAATGATCTGCATGGGAAGGTGTGGATCAAGAGTTTGATACTGCCCCTCCCTATTTGTGCATAGGTATAGATTTTTTGCTGCTTTCAGACAAAAAATCAGAAATTCAGGAAAGTGACTTGATAATATTTTAATAGTTATCCAGTAATTTAACACTGGATTACTGTTGAAATCTCATAGAAATACTCAAGACACTTTACACTGTATCAGATGGATTAAGCATGATTCACTTAGTGCATTAAATTCCTGAGAGATTAATAAGGAACAGGTCATTGTTTCCTAGGCTTATGAATTTAAAGACCAAAGGGGACCACATGAATATCTTTTCTTCTTCCCTACTATGTGGAGGTCAGAGGAATTCATAGTATTTTGGTAGTAGCCCTTTAATTTTTCCTTATTTAACTTATCTTTCTAAAAGAGACTAGGCCTTGGTTTAAAGGGTGCCAGTAGTAATCAATCTACCATGTCACCATTAAAATTTTTCAGTAAATAATGAGCCTTGCCTTCCAAGACAGTCTGTAGCTCTTTGAGCTTCCAAGTGTTGTATTTCATTTTTTTCCCTGCTGGATGGACAACGATTCTATTATCAGGATGTTGATTCTCCATTTAGTTATTAATTTAGCTAGTCACTTTTGAAATTCACTTGCTATGAACAGTGTTGATTTAGTATGGTGAATCTTTTAATTCAGGATTTTATGTATAGCATGACTTTAAATCGCTGCATAGCGTGAAATTAGGGCTAGAAATACGTACTGTCAGCACATACCATTATCAAATGATGATGTCACTGCATACAAATGATCAGATTTACATGACCAGGCCTGTTTTCCATACAGCTGTGTTGATTGGTGTTAATTATGTGACTGTCTTTCAATGCCTTATTGATTGTGTCCCATGCTAATCTTCCCCTGCTGTTGCTTACTACTGATGTCAGTCTAACTGTTCGATAGGTGCCTTGCTTGTAAATGCTGCTTTGATAATCTTTCCAGTCACCAGGAACCTTCAGTGCACCCATGGTTTTCAAAAGAGTAATTGAATTAAAAGTTATTGATTCATCTACCCTCTGCTCTTGAATGCAGGGTTTAAAGAGAAGGACTATTTAAAGCTCTCTTAAGTTATAGTGGTGTCATTATCACGATAACAAGTGAATAGGGCATCTTGCATGTTTCTGAATGCGGAGAAATAGTTGTCAAATAAATCTGTCTTTTTCTGAATTTTTTGATAATATTTTTCTGGAATGACCAGCTATTGAAGTTGTTACTTGGCATTCCCTTATTCTTGTTCCCTTTAGGGAGGAGCTCCTATTGCCATAAACCTCACCATAGCTTTTTACCGTTTTTTTCTTCCATTGTTTGCTTGCATTTCTGCAATGTTAATTTGTATTCATTGCTATCAGTGTCTTTCCCCCATCTGTCATGTACTACGCATTTGTTTTACAGGTTTCTCTGCTGCTGCTTTCACTCTCTTTAGCCAGGACTCTTCAACCATAAAAGCTTCCTTTCATGGCTGTAGCATAGTGGCTTTCTTTTTTATTTTTGGCGTGTAATAAAACACCCCTTAGCAGGTCCTCTTTATATTTTTGTATGTGATTCTTTTCCTCTGCTCAGTTTTGCACATGATTTGTTTTTAATTTTGAGAAATGGTCTTTCTAAAATAATCAGACAAGTAAATTAGATATTGGTTAAGATTACACATTGTTTTCCAGTTGCAAAAGAAATCAGAGCATTGCCCTTTGCGTGTAGTGAATCATAATTTTCTAGTTAAATGGTTTACCTGTATCCAGCAGGAGTCCAATATAACATCAGCTGGAGTTGATGTCACTACTCTTGTATTAAACCATAACTAGAATTTTTAGCCTTTCCCAAAACCCTACTTTTAAAGTGGTCCTTCTGGAACAGATCCTCTGCTAGAATACAATTCCACTTGACAATATTTTTCAGACCTTTGAGGATCCATGCTTGGGAAATACCTCACTTGATGCATTTCTAGCAGACCTCACCCTGTCTCTCAGCTCGTCATTTGCCAGTATTCCAGATTATCCCCTTTTTCTTGCACATGTGGTATCCATGGCTTTGTCTTCGCACCCTGTTTCTCATAGATAAGTACACTGCCTTATAGTGTTTTTCTTTTTTAATCATGTTTGTCTGTTACCTTCTTAACCTTTAAAAGAATTGAGCTTCGTTTTTGAAAAAGGCAGTTCTAATATTTACTGAAACGGAGCCCCGCCACTGCCACTGTAAGCAAGCTTTCAGGGGAACGAACTGTTTACCCTTTTAAAAGAGAAGCTATTCAAATACCAGCAGTACAGTGAAAGCATTGCTTTCTATTTCTAGCTCTGCAATACACCAATCACAACTTTTTTGGCCATTCGTTTTGACATGGGGAGGCTCTTTTTTGCTGGTCAGACCTCTCCAGTTGGCAGCTCCCACTCCATGTGACCTTTTGCAAGCCAGTGGTTGCTGTTTGGCTGCTGTGCAAGACAAGGCAAACTGGAGTTGATGCTGCAGTTGGCTTTGGGGTTGGCTCTAGAAAGCAGCTGAGGTCAAAAACCTTCTCTTTTCTCATTCTTTGTGAAAGTCTTAAAAGTAATGAGAGATGGCTGTTACTGAGAGAACCAGGTAATTTTTTTAGTGAAAACAGCATGCACCTAAAAATTAAGTTCTCACTAAATGAAGCAAGTGGCCAACTAACATGTAACCTTGCTCTGTTGCCAGAAATGACTCGCACATCTAGACTTGGGGAGGGTCTGTAAGGAGCTGTATGGATAGAGGAGAGCTCATATGAGGTGATCATATGCAAATGCTTGAGAAAAAGACAGTATAATACTAAAATAGGTCACCACAATGGTATTTTGACAACTAAGTGCCATGAATGGAGAACCCGTAGAATGACTCACTGTGTGTATTCAGGTGGGTTATGAAAGCCTTACTCAGCACTGGTGAGGCAGCACCTCCAATCCTGTGTTCAGTTCTGGGCCCCTCACTACAAGAAGGACATTGAGGTGCTGGAACATGTCCAGAGAAGAGCAACGGAGCTGGGGAAGGGGTTGAGTACACGTCCTGTGAGGGGTTTCTTAGCCTGGATAAAAGGAGGCTTAGGGGAAACCTGAGTTCTCCTCAACTGCCTGAATGGAGGGTGTAGCAAGGTGCAAGTTCTTCCAGGTAACAAGCAATAGGGCAAGAGGAAATGCCCTCAAGTTGCACCAGGGGAGGTTTAGATTGGATATTGGGAAAAGGTGCTGCCCAGAAAGAGTTGTCAAGCACTGGAACAGTCTGCGCAGGGCAGTGGTGGAGTCACCATCCCTGGAGGTATTTAAAGATGTACAGGTGTGGCACTTGGGGACCTGGTTTAGTGGTGGACTTGGCAGTGCTGGGTATGGTTGGACTTGATGATCTTAAGGGTCTTTTCCAATTTAAAAGAATCTATGATTCTATATTTCAAGTTTCTTTTTTCCCAGCTATAACCAAACCATTACTGACTTGTTTCTAAGGAGCAGCATCTCAGCTGGAGACAAGTCCACAGAGCAGGAATCAGCTTGTAGATGCTTTGGGACAAGAACACTGTTTTCATTCAGCATTGTGTCGCCTGGTATAAGGATGCCTGTTCCAAACATCCTTTCAGTACAAAGGATTAGTCAAATAAAGTGAAGTATATAAACAAGGGTTAAGAAATGATTTGTCTGCAATGACAGAATAGCAACAACTTCATAAGCTCCTGGTTTAGCCTGCTTAAATAAAGTAACTTGCAAAGAATCTTCTGATATGTTAACTATAGTATTCATATTGTTTTTCTGAATTTCAATATGAAGTGTGACCTGGATTTCAAAGTAAAAGTGCATGAAAGCATGCTGTGCTTATTTTTCATAATTAATCATGTATAAGCCAATTTTATGGCAAAACAGATAAATGAGGTGTCAGAATATTTGTTTGTAAATACTTTCAAGATGTTAGTGCTATTTGGTTCTTAGTTTCAACAAAATCCAGTCTATCTTTCAGTGTAGGATGAAAGCACAACATGTTAACAAACACTTCACTTAAACTCTAAATGGATATACCATAACTGGAACATACTTTTGCTTTATTTACTGTACTGTGTGTGCTAAAACAGACAAAAAAGCCACAGTGAAGCATTTGACTAATAACAAATGCCCGTGAACATCATCTATGGGTAATTTTGCACACTGGAGTTTAACAGCTGATGATATATGCTTTTTTAAAATAGAACTTACAGAATTCTAGTGTGAAGTGTCATGGAAAGGTATTATTTTATAGCTCACTTCAGTTGTCCCTCTCCCCCTGTCTAACGAATCCTGGCATTTAGTATGTTACATATACAGTATATTAAGTTTCAGCATTACTCCTCTTTCTAACTAGTGCTTGTCTGAATTTTTCAGCTCTTCCTCCTGAAGCTGCCAAGTGGTAGAGGCTATAGCTCCAATGAGAGAAAACAATTTAAACTTTCTTGGTGAACCAGTTTTGAGAAAAGTTTTGCTCAATTGCAGAGTTTCACACTGAGGCACTGTGATTAAAAGCCTATAGGGGAATCAAGCATGGGAATGGTTTTAAAGAAGATCAAGGGACTGAATGCAATTTTTTCTTCAAATGATATAATTAAAGAAACAGCATCCTCATTAGCATAATACACTAAATGATAAAAAGAATTGGACAGATGCCTAATCTTGAAATGCTTCTTAATTTACAAGTGTACATTTTAAAAAGAAAGCAATTGAGGTCTGCTCTTTCTAGCTGCCTGCCTGAATCATTGGAACTGCTGCTTGTATAACTTACTGTCTCAAAGAGGGACCAAATACACAAAAAGTAATAATGTATTCTAGGATACCATCCATATACTGTCTGTTCCACACATGTATAGATACTAGAACATCCTCAGCACTTCAGGTCTTATGAGACTGGATGCCTACCAGACAAAAGTACACATTTGGGAAGATGTCCTCAGCTGGGGCCATGTGCAGCCTCAAAGCAATCCAAAGGCAGCTACCATAAAAATTAAACACTCATATTTTTGTTGATTTTTTGACTTTAATTATCCAGGAGGTTATTGATCTGAGTTTCTTATGAGCACATGTTGAGCCACAGAGAAATGTATTTGAGATTCCCCTCAAGTTTAGTTTTTGAGGAGAATTTTTCTGAATTCTTCCAAAAATAACTTAGTGGTTTTAATGAAATTGTGAATCAAACGTGGCAAGGAGAAGGTGGCATTTATGTTGATTCCTCCACAACTTGCCTATAGTCTGCTCTTGTCCGATATAAGCTGCAATGGTGAAGTTTGTTTCTCTTTAAGTTTCATCCCAGTTCTGTTCCTTTACCATCACATCTATAGGCTCCCAAAGGCTTTTGTGATGAACCAAAAAACTTAGGAAGTTGTTGCCTCCTGAAAATGTGGGGAGGCTCTTTAGACTGTGCCCAGAGTGCTGAACAAAGTGGAATGTGTGATAGGGAGGGATTTACTCCTTCATGTGCCCTCATCTATGTAGAGAGCTGTTCTACACTACCCAGAATTCAGCTCAGGGACCCACAATGCCCTGTACAACACAGTTATTGCTCCACATGTATTTTTTTCCAGTAAAAACTTGTGGAATATGGTGATCACCAGAGTATTTGGGCACACAGGGTCAGTGGTGTGAATTATTCCACTAACAGCCTTAATGCAAGGTAGAGGCTGGCTGCAAATGAATGCCAGCTTTTCTATCTGGAAGCAAACCTCTTTTTCTCTAGTCCTAAAGCTTCTCAGGTGGAGAGATAGGAACCATCACTTTGAGAAGCTGCTGTGGCAGCCAGAGAGCAGAGAGGTTGGCTGCAGTAGGCAGTCTCCACCATAACAATATTCTGCTCCTTTGAAGCTTAAATATTTTGGTAGGTGCAAATCCCAATTTAATGTTAGATGAGGAAAAATAATCAACTGATGAGTAAATCGACAGGTCACTCCAGAAAGTCAGAAGATCTACTGGTAGATCTTCTAATAGTTCTAACTTTGTTGCAGGCTGGGTTTGTGTTTGGCATCAAGACTGATAAGAAAATATTAATGCTACTCAGAAGATGTTGTGGCACATGACTTGTTCTGTTTTCATCTTGACCTTTGAAGCAATCTGGAGCCAAAGACCTGCCTGTTTGATTTTTCAAGTGTCTTAACACATTGAACTGAATGTGATCCCTTCATGTCCTGCTGGTCTTTCATGTATGCTGAAGCAGTAACTGTGAGGCCGGAGAGTTCAGGCCTATAAAAGGCAACACTATTGATCTTGGTGATACAAGCTCAAAGCACTATCTGGAAATACATAAGATAGTTCTAGGGAATGAATCAATGGTTTTTCGATCACCCTATGTGCTAGGGTGTGCATTTTTGAGGCAGTGCTGTTTCTCATTCAGAACTGTAGTTGCCACCACTAAGATGTGAACATCCCTACGTTTAGCTGGTCTGAATGCTGGTAGCACTTCAGCCATTCAAAATTCAGTATTGCAGTCTGTAGGACTCTGCAGACTTTCTCAGGGTTTTCTCTGCATATTATGTCTGTGGCTTCTTCACTGGACATGAGGTGTAGGATGGAGGGTGACCTTTCCTCATCCAGTTCAAGGATTTGGGGATCCTAAGGTATCCTTTTCTAGCACAGTGTCTAGGTTTCTTTATCAGTGAGAAAGATGGAGACAGTGTGACACAGAGGTGTGTTGCTCTGTGGGTTTGAGATCTAATTAGTGTGTACTTTTTGGGTCTGTGTATTCAATTCTTCCCCAAATTAGACATTGCTATCTAATCTCTGCTCATGGAGAGTTTGTTATAACCTGTGCATGCTATAAGGATCAAGACTGAAACAGTCTTCCTTGCTTTCTGTTTGTTTTTTTTTTTTTTTCCTAGTAGATTATAATGATATTCATTGCAGTCCTACTAATTTTTCTTGCGGCTCTCCTGATATTTCATGATTTTTTTATGCCTGATTTGCATACATGTTATTTATACATATGTGTATAAGCTTTTTCTAATATCTATAGTTTGAGGGGAAAAAGCAATGCAACTGTTCTTGAAGTCTGAATTAACAACTGACAAATAAATATGTTGCAATTTCTTTTTAATGAGGAAGATTTGGAGGAGTGACTAATTTTAAATTGCAGGGTTTTTCAATGCAAAATTTGTTCTACTCTTATTGATTTTACTTATTCTTACAGGTAAATAAGTGTAGACTCAGTTATTTTTCCTGAAAGAAGTGCATAGGATTGTGGCCTGGCATTTATATTTTTCTAGAATTCACATAATTCCTGTAAGATATTGACTGTTCACATTTGACCTGCAGTTACAGATTTGTCTGTGTTCCACCGTTGGGATCTATCACAACAGTAGCTAGGAGGTTTCCCAGAAACATCAGCAATGATCTTGCTTTTCCTCTCATAAGGCAGGGGTTTAATTCTTTTTCCTACAATACTTTGTTCTTATTACATTACTGGATACTGGGATATAATCCTTCATATTAGTTTTGACTTTTTGAAAAAGAAAAACTTGCCATAAACTTATAGCAAGCCATATATCTGCCCAAACGTTGCTTAGGGTATGAACAGTTACCACATATAAAGGTGTCTCTAAAGGAGAGATTGAGGCTGCTTCTTGCTCAAGTGAGTTTAACTCTTAAGGAAGAGGAGGTCTTTAGTGACATAATAAACCATTCAAAAAGTAAATGTAGGAAGCTTGGAGCCTGTCCTCCATTTTCTGATTTGTAAGAGTATTCTTCTTCTGTCTGCTCCTGATTCTATTTAAAATTGGTTCCTGTGAATTTTGAGGCTTTATTAATTTGACTGACATTAAAATGCTGTTTCTATGGAGTCAAAAGCATGCTTTTCATGCTGGTTCCATAAAAAGCAGAAAGAGAGTAAATAATTGTTCCAATTTGAATATGAAGAAAGATCAAGAATAAACCAAAAGCCTTTGTTTATAAACAAAAAAGTACAGTCCTTCTCCTAAATTCTCCTGAAGAATATATTTGTTAGATATTTGTCTCTTAGGGATTTTCTGAACAGAGAAGGCCTGAATTTAGGTATATAGCTGGCTTCGGACTGTGTATTTTTCTCAGTTTCCACTTACAAAAGACAATATAAATATTTCATATATTTAGGGGTTTATGCTCTTTCTAGTTTAGACTAGGACATACAAAATTGTTAACCTGACACAGTTTTTTAGAGAAACCCACATCATTCTATTTTTGCAGTGAATACATATTCCACTCTTAGTAAATTTCAAAGACCACGTCACTAAAATTCCCTGGGCCATTGGCTTGGCATCTGCTAATTTAATTCCCGTGTAGTACTGTAATAGGATATAAATTAGAACTCTGGGGACAACTGATAATGTTCAGTGAAGATGAAACTCTAAAGGGTATGAAAAGGATTGCTTTGCTTATACTGCAAGTGGTGATGAAGAGGTAGAAGAAAGTTGAGAGGAGTAGATGAAGGAGCTTGAGCTCTTCCAATACCAAACCTGATCCCAAATGGGAAGAAATTATTATTTTCACCCTGTGTCATATAAATACTTGAGATTAAACTTGCTGTGACAATGAGAGAACATAGGTTTTGACTGTCACCACCTACCGCACCCTCAAGGTCAGCAACCAGATTTTTCTTTCCTTGGTCTCTGTTCTGGTCTCCCTCAATTAATCCGTGCTATAAATCCCTGCCTTGATTCCCCTACTCATCTCAATTACTTTTACTGTAAGTAAAAATCTTCTGGTTTTGTTTTTCCTGTTGGTTTTTTGATTTCCCACCTTCCTTCACCTGGGCAAAAGGCAAGAAGAGTAGGGTGAGAGTCAGGAAATACCATGTTGCCAAAAGACTCATCTCCCAACTGGAAGAGAACACAGCACAAATTATAATGGACCATGTATGGGTTCATACTGAGATGCTCTGAAAATAATGTTTTGGTTCAGTTAGGAGAAAATTTTGTCATTGCTCCACTGACTCACAATTAAGTGAGGTGGTATCATAGCCATGCAAGCCTAGATAGAGGCAAGAGAGAATGCTTACCTATTGATAAAGGAACAAAGAAGTAAACAGCTCTCAAAAAAATTACTCTGCTGCACTTTTTACCACTACTGATGGGTTTCTTCAAACTTTGCCACACCTAACACATTTTCTTCCTCAACTTTTTCAGCTTTATTTCTGGAAAAAATTAAATATTCTTGGATTTATGTTCCTGCTGTTGACACTGCACTTCACAGGAAAAACAATTTATTTGGGAAAATGCTAATGTTTTTGCCCAGCCATTACTTCATAAATTCATCCTCTCACCCCCATCCCTGAGTGGGGGATTTTTTTTTAACTCCTGAAGGGGAGTGACCTGGTTTTACCACCTTTCACAGTTGCAGTAACCACTGCTAGGTCAACTCTTTCCAAGACTATCTGCCTGATGTCCTGCCATGCCTTTCTGCACCTTATTGCATCTCTATTTTCTCTCTGTGAATGGATCATTTGTATTTCAGGCATGCAGATAAAATAGATATTCTCCTTTTTTTTTTTCTCCTGCACATTTTTCTATGCAGAGAGCACAGTTGACTACTTGCTGCCCACTCTCACAGCAGGGAGTTAACTACATATAATTTTATTTCAAATTCTGTCACTTTTCCTGTAACACCCCTTAGATATTCAATGCCCCACTCCCGATGCAAGTGCTTTTCCCATCACAGCTGCATACATCAGCCACTCTCCAGGCTGACCTTCCCTGCTGCACCATCTTCTGTGCCAGCTCCCTTTGCTGCCTCTCATCCATGGACAAGACAGCAGAAAGTTCTTATCCTCAGCCCTGAATGCCCTTCGCATCTTTACCTGATCTTTGGCCAGTTTGATGCTTCACTCATGAACCACTTGTCAGTGCCTCTAACAGTATTATTATGTTTGTTACATTTCACTGACTTCATCTCCACACACTGGGGTCTGGTGAAGCTGAATGGGGATGCTGGTAAAAACAGTTTTTTTGTAAGGTAGTGTAATGAGTTTTGTGCTTAGTCAATAGTGATGGGTCAGTTCTAATCTTGCAGGGGGTTTTGGGATTTTTTTCTTCTAATAGTGAAGAAAATCACTAGCAAGAACATAAAGATTTCAGTTTTCTGCTCTTTGGTGCAAGCCTTTCCTGGAAATAAAGAATCTCTTTTCAAAGATGGACAATCTTTAAAGTGAACTCCATGGATTCGCTTCAGCATTTTGGACTTTCATGGTTAAGTATATCACAACAGAATAAGCAAGAAAACTACTTGGGGCTTGAATGTCTCCCCTGGCTTAGCACTGAGTCAGCTCCAGCAACTCTGCCACAGAGCAACTCCTGAGTTATACAGTGTTCACACTCAGAGAATCTTCTGAGTTGGAAGGGACCCATGAAGTTCAGCTCTTAAGTGAATGGCCAGTTACACACACTCAAATTACTGGGGCCAGGTCTTTTATCTGACACTTTGAAATTGTTTTAATATGCACTGGCTGAAGAGGGGTTTTAAATCACAAAATAATAATGCACAATTTTACTTCTTTGAGAAGTGAGGCTTGTCGAGAGTCTTATTGGCTTCACTAGCCATTTGGATGAATCAGACCATGGATCTGGTTCTGCCAGGGTCTGATGGCTCTTGCTCAGCTTTCATGTTTAGAGGAGGTTGTTGGGAATCCAAGGACTATCCTTCTAAATCCTCTGAAAGGTGTTGTCATGGGTGTCATGTCTCTGTCAGATCATCCTGTCCTCATCAGTGACAGCAGAAATTCTTGGGTCTTGCAGGCACTGTTTCAGAGGCATTTTGCATCCTGCTTGTGGGAGGTGTCCCTGCCCATGGTGGCAGATGTTTGGCGTAGGTGGTCTTTAAGGTCCATTTCAACCCCTTAACGTTCTATGATTTTTTTTCCTTTCTTTTATTATTTTTTTTTAATCTGCTTTTTCTTATTGCCCTCAAAAGGCAGTGCAACTTGACTGGGAATAGAGTTTTCATATGCTTACAAATTCCATTAAGATTTCAGTGGATGGAGCCCATTTTTTCTTCGTTGGTTTATTGTATTAAGAACATAGTCTGTGTCCTCAAGACCCAGTTTTTTATAAAAACCTCCAAGCTGTATCTCATAATATACCAAATTTTATTTCATTTTTTAAAATGTTATTAAAGGACTTTGGATTTTACCTTAAATTTCTAGCTTACAGTGCTGCAAGTTGCATAGAAGTAAAGGGTGCTGGTACTGTAAAAATCTAGCTGGTTTATGCCATGTTCTTGGAGTAGAGGGTTTTTTCCAGCTGCAATTACAAAAACTGTCATCAGCACTTGATCCAAGGGAAGAATTAATACTGTCAATTCTGAAAAATTGCACCTGCAAACCATTGGTAGGACGACGATATCCTGAGGAAAGTTCTACAGCACAGAGTGGAACTGGTACTACTGGAATCTGACGAATTATGTGTGGAGATCTGTCAGAGCTGGAACTTCCCTTTGCAGAATGTCTGGTTGTTTACACATGACATGATAGAGGAGCCATTGCTGAGCACCCCCTCCAGCGCACTAGTCACCCTTCTGAGTTGACACATCACTTTTACTCCAGGAGCATGGCTATACCCACTTGATCCAGAGCAATGCAGAGATTCCTCTCTGCCTTGAATTGCCCAAAGCTGTAAACAGCCACTCTTCACTAGAGAGCATGCTTGGTCTCCATTTGTAGTAAATTTGTAGACTAATCATTGCTGATTAGTCTACAAGCCCTCTTGCAGGCACTATTTCCATTATCCACACTCCATAGGGGAACAGCTTATTATTCTCGTGAGAGCAAAGAGGTATAGGCAGTTTATCAAAGTAAGGTGGAAGAGTCTATGCCACCTCATGTTGTTGGTGTATATAAAAGAATATGTCGTCTATGATAAATCTTTAGAGAACAGAGAAATCTTTATTTTTCTGCTGAGAAGTTGGCGTCCCACTGATCTAGTGAATCTTAGCCATCCCTGCTGCTTACTAACTTTTATACTCTAAGAGTTCACTTTGAGTGTTCTTTTCTTAGAGGCCAGAGAAAATTGCCTGGGATATGGAGAGCAGGGAATATGAAAACATCTCTGGTTAATGCAATATATAATCCTCTTATTTGATATCAGTGATAAGCGGATCCTTGATCTGTGTGTACTGTGGTCCTTTTTGTAGTCAGGATATTCTGTTAGCACAATGACTAATGCCTCCCTTCCCAACTACATGAATGCTTCTTATTTACACAGCTTAAACTCTTTATTCTTGCTACTAACTGATCATTTAGCAGACTGGCTGCTGGCGAGGCTGGGCAGTGCAGACTGAAGGAGAGTGCTCTCAGTGACACACATCATTACACAGGCTCTGGCCCTGGCTGCTGGGAATTGTGTAGGAACAACATAAAAAATATCTGGCACACTAAGACTGAAAAGCACAGAACTGAACCACTTGCACTGGTTAACTGTTAATGTTCAGAGGGTATTTGAGCATGATCTTAAGGCACTGTAGATGTAGTGAATAAAATGAAATCTCTTAGCAAAGTTGAAGGTCTTTCATAGCTAACTGAAGTCAAGATAATTCTTGACAGCTTCAGCTGTGTCTTAGGATGGTACTTTCCACATGTTTCCATACACAGTTTAGGGAAACAATCAGTACGGTATGACTGCAAGCATAGTTTAAAGTTACGTGGAAGTACAGAAGAGAAGGCAGGAAACTGAGGTTAGATAAAACATACTAAAGAGGATAATTAGGTGAGAAGACTGAAAGAAGTCTAAGGGCTGGGTGGACAGAAATAAAGCTTGGAGGCCTAATGAGGAAGTAAACTTCCAGGAACCCAACAAAAGCTTTCAAAGAAGGTGGGGAAATGGTCTGCAGTATGTTAGAAACAGATACTGCTCAACACAGGCTTTATCTCAATGGTGTATGTTGTAGACTTAGAAGAGGAGAGCTGGAAGGCATCCTGAGACATCATCTTTAAATGTGCACACTCTAAAATGTTGCTGACCCACTTTCACATGCACTGATGAGAATCCATGGCACTCATTAACTGCACGGGTACTCTTTTAGACTCTGTTCAGGCATCTGGAAATATTTAATTGATATCAAGCATGACTGGAGGTTGAATCCAGGTACTAGGATAGTCCCCTCAGTAAAAGTAGCTTGAAAAGTAACCGTGTATGTGCATCAGATACCAGTATTAGAATGGTAAAACCAGTCCTTCAGGGGAAAGCCTCTCTGTGGCACTGGGAATAATTTAAACTTAAAGAGCAACAGAACAGAAGTTTGTTTTTGTTAAAGGACGCTTTGGTTTTTAGCATGCATGGAATTGGCAGAGGAAGGTAGCTAGAGAAAAGGACATCAGTAATTAGAACCTCTTATTTGGTGTTTTGTAGTTTGTTTCTTACCAGAGATCTGTGACTGGTGTGATTTATGATTTTCTGACAGGCTGATGGACATCCCCACGCTTTTGTTTCCCTACTTGTCCCATGTTTGAATTATTGGTCCTTAAAACTGGAGCTAGAACAAATAAGTCTCATGCATGTAAATATGCATTCTTATGCAGTGTTACAAGTATTTATAGAGTTTTTCTCCTATACAGCACATGTTATCATGTCCAAATAAGAGTATCAGCAAAAATAAGGGTAGGAAGAAGCTGTTTCTGAACTATCTGGTGCACTTCTACTGTGTTCAATCAATTTTAGAGAATTTTCTTATGAGCACTGGGAGTTCCAATCACCCTATATTCTACCATGGGAGCCCTGGTGGTGTAGTGGTTAAGCACACGGCATAGCAAATTGCCAAGGCTCGGGGTTCGATCCCGGCCAGGCTGCTCCCCAGGCATGGCAGTGCTCGTTAGCCCGCAGGGGGCAATCTGCCTACGTCCTGAGGAGGACCTCACTGCCACTGTCCAGAATCGCTTTGGCCCGGCAGATTGAACCTCGGGATTAAAGGGTGGGCTCAGATCTGCGCGCCCTGTGTCTCACCTAAAAAATCCAGTGCGCAGGCTGGGAGGTCTGAAAGGAAAGAGGCCTCCCCCGGATCTTCGTACGCGAAGACTGGCCAGCAAAAAAAAAAATATTCTACCATGAAAGCAATGGGATGGTCTTTAAAAATCAAATGTTGATTCAGGAAAAAGAGTAAATCCCTTTCACAAAAAGAACTGTTGCATTTGTCAATTGATGTGTCCATGAAACACTGTACACCTAAAATTAGTGGAATTTTTAAAAATGACAATTTTATGGGTCAAGACCACTGAATTATGCTACTGGTCACAAGACTAACAGAGCTGATGAAGCTTGGTTTCTGTTGGATTGGTCTCTCATGGTTAGTTCACTTTTTGACTGAGTTGTACCAAGCCCTTCTGTACAGAGAAGCCGCACAGGGGAGAGTCCTTAGTGATGCTGGAATTGCTGTGGAAACGTCAGTCACAGTAGGACCTCATTAGGCAATAGACAGTTGCCATGGGAGAGGAAATGTGATGAAGACATTAATTCCTTGGTGTGTCACAAAATACTTATTCCAGTTGCAGCTTTCTCATCATTAAGGAAAAATTTTCCCATGAAAACGTTGTTGTCATATGAAGTTCAAGCTACTTTCCAGGCTTTCCTCAGTTCTACTCCCTGATCACCAGCTTTCCACAGAACTTGTGGAAATTCAGCACTTCTATCGCAGTTGCTTGAAACTGGCCAGGAAGTTAAAAAGAGGACAGGTCATGCATATAAACTGTAGTAATTAAGGATGTACTTGGACATCAAGTAAACCCTTATATGTAAGAGCTCCTTTGGTCTGTAATGGCTGGATCTGAGGCCATGGATGAGGGGAATGTTTGTTCCTTGTATACTCTCTGCATTACTCTTACATCATGCTATGAAGTATTAGTTCATACTGCTCTTGGACATAGGATGAGAGGCCAGATGGGCTTCAGCTCTGCTCTGAGGGGGCAACTGCTATAAAACGCCTTCAAATTCCTCTATAGAAAGATAATTAAAGCATGAAGCACCCCAGTGATGAGCATTTTAATACAGTAAAATGCAAGCACTAAGCTAATCCTAGCTGTCAGGTTCCTCAGAAAAGCCAGAGATGAATGTGTATGGAGCAATCTAGGAGCACTTCTGGACCTCACAATGGCTGAAGACAGTTTTGACAATTTTCCAGCTCAAGGAAGATTTTCATCTCTATGGTTTTGACACGGTAGATCATACAAACACCAAAATCAAATTAAAAAAATTCAGCCCTCAAGGAACTGTTCTACAATTGCATGCTAAAGTACACTATGGACAATTATAACTTCTCTTCTAGACAGCTTCTATTCTGTAATGGGAATTACTTATATTGATTTTAGAGGAAAACTGAGTCTGATGGTGATCTTAACTTGTTGCTTATATGGGCTGTGCTACGCAGTAACAGAATATGAATGCTTTCAGTTTAGACAAAACATAGTTAAATATACAAGTCTATTGAACTAAAATATGCTTATTTCTGAAGCAAATTAGTGATAATATTTTTTCAGAAGCTATGATTTAAAAAACCTCCAAACAACAAAACCCCAAAAACCTCCCTTAAACTGTAGAATTCTGGGGTTTTTTTGTCATGGTTTAGCCCTAAGTCAGCCCCTCATGCATTCCCCACCAGCATGAGATGGGCGAGAATTTGAAGAGTAAAACTGAGAAAACTCATGGGTTGAGAAAGACAGTTTGATAGGAAAAGCAAGAGCTGTTCATGCAAGCAAAGAAAAAGAAGGAATTAAATTACCATTTCCATGGGCAGGCAGGTGTTCAGCCATCTCCAGGAGAGCAGGGCACCATCAAGCTTGATGGTGACTTTGGGAGACGAACCCTATCACTCCAAACATTCCCTCCTTCTTCCCCCAGCTTTATAAGTTGACACGATATGGTCTGGGATATCCATCTGCTCAACTGGGATCATCTGTGTCAGCTGTGTCCCCTCTCAGCTCCATGTGCATCCCCAGCCCATTGCTGGTGAGGTGGAGTGAGAGGTGGAAAAGGCCTTGACCCTGTGTAAGCTCTGCTCAGCAGTAACCAAAACATCCCTGAATTACCAATGCTTTACTTTTTCCAGCGCAAATCCGAAACACAGTCCAGTAGCAGCTACTGTGAGGGGAATTAACTCTATCCTAGCCACAACCAGCACATCATGACACACAAGTTCTTTGTAGAGAAAGAAAGCATTTTAGGTTTTTATTTCTAGTGCTGTTGCATCTGCTCTTCGGAGATGCTTGGGTTCGTGGTGGTTTTGTACCTGTTTTTTGGCCATATCTGTTTTTGGTTACGACACTATTTTTATGGGGTTTTTTTGGCTGTTGCTGGCTTGACTGAGCAGAAGTGCTGGTATCTATAACTGGTTTATTTCCTAGAGGCAAACTGACTCTATGGTCTTTGTGCAAGACCTTACACAATGATAATTCAGGTGGAAGAGTGTCCTCCTAAAACTATGCTGGGAAATAAGCTGTATGTGTATTGTTGCCTGTAACAAGATTCCCAGTTAGTTTTCAAAAGTGTTTATTCCTGGTGGAATAAAGAGCTTAAGACAGTTTTTTCACTTTGGGTGCTGGTGAGGGTGATCAAACATACAAGGCAGGTATTTAGCTGTGATAGTAGTCAGCAACCAAATCCCAGTGAAAGGATAAATAATGTTTCATCTTGGCAAATGAAACAGCTCCTTCAACAGCTTTGCAAGTTAAAAATGGGGGACTAAATTGTACTAATCAAATACTTTAAAAACTGAAGTTCAGTTCACTTTTATTTCAATAAATGTAGATACTAAGTCTCAGATGAATATTATGTAGCAGGGAGGCATATTGTGTTTGCTTTTTGGTGCGTGTGGTTTTTTTTTAACCAGAAATAGCTCTAAATAACTTAAATTCAGTTAAGAGAAGCCCATCTGTTACTGTTCTTGTTTTCTTACCTATCATTTAAATGGTAAATATCAAACTGTAAATACTTCAACTGTGTTCTTTGACAAAGAAAATGTGATAATGTTCACCTTATTGTGAAAGTAGTCCACAAAACACAAGGCAGGTCTGAAATCATCAGCTGCTTAATGCAAAGTACTTATCCCAATCAACTGACAAAAAATTTCCCACTTAGTTTCTTTAGGTCACGGTTACTCGTTTTTAAACTTCTCCATTAATTTGAAAGGAGGTAACCCTAGCTGATAGAAATCTTTTAAAAAGGAACAGTTTACACCCTGTGTATTTATTTTTCAAACACACTTTTTATTTTAATGGTCTGTGCATACTTTGTTTGATGAGTTTGAAAAGTTTTAATTAAAACTACAGTGGGTGCTCTAATGCTCTAGTACTACAACTGAAGCACTATCATGCAACATTGGTTCTTATCTAACAAAACAATATAATCAGAAGAACGTGCAGTAATTTTTATAACAATAATGGTTTCCTTCATGGAAAACAGCAAATAAATATGCCTGATGACTCTGGGAACAAATTGTTTAAAGCTATCCTTTACTGTTATTTATTTTTTCCCGTCAAATTTAAATTTCCCTTTGTATCTCTGCTGCCACTTTAAGGTTTTATCTTTCTGAACCTAGGGTTTTTCTTTATCAGCTCTATCTCAAAAGCCATTTATTTTAGGTTCTTGAGTTTTCCTACCATGACAAATATACTATATTTTTCTGATTTTCTGGAGTAGTCAAGACAAATGAAGGGGGATGAAAAAATAATAGGTTTTCTCTGACCAGCTGTAGTATAATATTAAGCTACAGGTTTGTCTCTATTAGCAAAGAGCACTGTCAGGCCCCAAGGAGAGCTTAGCTGCTGGAGCAGTTCCTAGCCTGGATTTGACCTCTGCCAGGCAGCTTTCTCCCAGTGGGCTCCCAGGCCTATTTTCAGGAGTTAGAGGGTCAGGACATGTCCCCATCAGGCAGTGTGCATGCTGTCACCCATTTCAGTCCTATCTTGGAAGGTGATCTCTTCCCTGGGAAGCTACATGGGAATGACTAATTTAGTGGGATAGCTATAGCTTATGAGGTTTCCTCAAGCAACCGGAGCTGGCAGTGCTGGCAGCTGGAGAGCATGACAGCAGCTCTCCCAGAATTGCAGTGTTTGATCCCACATCTGTACCAGCCTCTCCACTATGTCAGTATAGTGGTGGCATGAGAGGTGAAGAGCTCTATGGTGGCTCCTGTCTGCCCCCTCCCACCAGTGATGCCTTAAATGGCTACCTAGAAACAGAGACTAGACAGGAATAAAGGAAAAAATGTGGTATTTATTTGAAACGTCTTCAGAGGTACACTCTGGGCTCCAGAGAGTCCTGCCCCAGTGGAACCCAAAATGGATGACAGGTCACGAGTTCTTCACACTTTTATATCAGCACAAATTCACCAACCAGAACCCAGCCAATGATGGAATTTCCCCAAGCTTTCCCCCTTCTCCCCAAGATGATGGTTTACAGTTCTTGGTCTGGGTGTCCTTGGAGAGCAAGTTAGAGAGGTTTGTTATGTCTATCTTAGCATAGAGAACAACACTTAACAAGCTATAGGAAACTTCAGAGTTACACTAGCAGTACAGGATTTGAAAAATATAAAAGTTAAAACCTAAGCACTATCACCAACACTGTGCTAGTGGTCCTCTGTCCCCTTGCTCTCAGGAATGTCCCTCACCTCATGCTGGACACAGGAGCATGGTTCAGTGGGTGAAGTAATGTACCTCATAGAGCAGCTCTGCAGTGGTTACAAGGAAGCAAACAAGGAGATTGGAACATGTGTCAGAATGCGGTGTTTTCAGGCTCAAGAGATTATTAAAATTATTTAAAAATAGGTTCGTGTTAGTTTGTGATTTGTTTTTCCTTTTTTTTCCTAAACACTGAGTTTTTCATTAGTGTCTCAGATCATTCTTCTTCCATCTCTCTGTACCCATCACTTCCCATGCCTGTTCCCTCCTTCTGTTGTGTTCCCACATTCCTGGCTGCCTGCCCCACTCATGAATTCTGTCGTATTGCATAGTTTCTCTTTTCTGTGACCCAGTCCTATTCTTCTGTAGTTGGTCTCTGCTCTGACACACACCTGATCATGCCCTCACCAGACTTGCTCCCCACTGGGGAAACCACAGCAGCGATGCTCGTGACTCTCCCCTTTCTTTACTTCCCTCCTTCTCTTTTTTCTCAGATTGAGTAGGATGGTCTCCCTTCCCAGGCTGACACCTCTAGCTGAGCTCAGTGTCCTTGCCCATCTCAACCCTTTTCAAGCTGTGAAGCTTCTCAGGTTGTCCCATCATACCAACAGCCAGAGATCTGGGTTCCTGGATGTTGATATTGCACAGAGTAAAGGAGGCACTGACTAATCTTTTCCTGCTCAAGCAGCTTTAAAAGCAGGATTTTTAATCCGTCTTCTTCCCCAGTGCAGGTACATTTCAGGTGAGACTGTTTACCAGTTTTAGAAAAAAATTAGTTTGTTGCCATACAGAAAAGGAGTGGGGAAACAAAGGGTTATTAAATGGTGGCAGCTAGGTGAAACCCTCGCTTTTAACTGTTTTGTGTTTATGCAGCAAAGTTGCATAAGTGCCAGGTGACATCTCTGTGCTTGCCTCTGTCAGCTGGTACGAGCAGTAGGGAGAGCTGTGTGAGGCTGGTCATGGGAGAGAGATGAGGTGGCTACCCAGATACTTCAGTTCGGTGCTTTGGCACTATTTTCTGAGCCACAGTTACTGGATTTTCCTGCTGGTGCAGGGGGATCTGTGAGCTGCAGCTTCCTGGCAGGATTCTGGGAACAGCACCAAAACCCCCGACAGGCAGCGAGCAGGTTTTGTGCTCTGAGTCAGAAGCAGGCTGGGAAGATGCAGCCTTCAAAGCATGTATCCAAGATGGGGAAGGGGATCTGTGCAAGGAGGATATTTCCAGTGTGATGCTCAGAGCTTGGGGGGACCCTCTCCTGCCAACATTCTCGGTGAGTCTGCGAGTCCGCTGCTAGTTCTGGTGCAATCACAGGAGAAGGGAGATTGCTGCCTTTCAGCACTGCTACCCTGAGCCAGCTCATCCTTCTAGCTATTTCTGTCTATGCTTATCTATAGCATCATCCCCCTTGTGCTTGTGTACCTGCCAAGCATTCAGAACAGGCACTGCTGTGGCAGCCTCCTTCTTTCTCTCCAGCCCGGAGGATAAATGACTGGATTGCTTTTTATTTTCAATTGTTTCTCTGCATCAAGGATTTGTGGTGGGAAAGCTAAGCTGGAGAAATGCTTTCAGGAGCGGGTGGCCAGGTTGGCAGATCCCTACTTGTTCTTAGCCCCTAAAGAACTCCTGCAGTCTGGCCCTTGCCAGGTTCACTCTGGGCATCGGTGCTCCTTTTGAAAGCGATGGTTTCTCGGAGTGAGATGTGGTCTCGGTTAAAAACAGACCAAGTTTGGATGCGAGAGAGAAGACCTGGATCTGACTTGCCCACAAGGGAACCCAGCACAGAAAGCTGAATGTTTGGGTGAGTTCACAGCAGCTGGCTCGTCCAGTGCAGGACACTGTATTCTTCTTTATTAGAGGCTGAGTTATCCAAGGTAAAAACACCAGTATCAGAAATCCTAATATCTCTATGCTACCTATATAATAAATGCTGCTGTATGTGTTGTTTTGTTTAGTTTGGGCTGTGAACTAGACTGGTCTCTGTGTTTAGTACATCTCGCTGTGGCTTGTGACTTTACTCCCCACTGGGAAAGTCAGTGTTTGTACCTGGAGTAGTGCAAATACATGCAGGTGTGCAAAATGTACATCCTGCTTTAATGTCTTTGTTACAGCACTGGTTTAAGTCATTTTAACTCAGATTTGAATATTGACATTAAAGCATGTCTTCTGCCACCTCAGTGTATGACTTCAGAGGCACGAAAGCATAAATAATATGTATATTTTAACATATTGCTTCTGATTCTTAGAATACAAGGTGTAGACATAGTGGAATACAGTTTCAATGCACCTTCCCAAAGTTGCTTTGTTGGAGAGGTGTGAAAAGAGATCAAATAATTAGAATTTTCTTCTTTTAAATCATCAGGTTTTAAATACAGAATTTCAGTGTGAGGCTGTCAGGGGTTCCCAGATACTTACTTCTATCCCTACACTGACTGAAACTGTCATTGTAACATTTGAAATGAGAGCTGAGTTCGGACATCTTACATCTATATCTTTCTTTGTTAAACCTGTAATTAAATACGAATTTTTATGGCAATATGTACAGTGGAAGTTGTTTTGCTGAGAAGGAAACATTGCAGTATGTAGAGTATATAATATTTAAATTGATATGTTTTTGTTACAGTGTTTGTAAAATACCTCTGTGCTGTAGGCAACCACTGAATTAATTTACAAAATACAACTTAAAAAAAAGAGTAGTTTTTTGCACTTCCACAACAGCATAAATATTTTTGTAGGTGGTTACAAGCAGTGGAGCTTTTGGACTGAGATGTCCTGTGGAGGGCTAAGAGTTGGACTCAATGATCCTTGTGGGTCCCTTCCAACTTCTGTGATTCTGTGTGATTCTGCTGGCTATGGTTTGGATGATACTTCTGGACAGAGGCCTTTGGCCAGCATTTTGGCTTAGTTTTTTACTGGCATGTGAATTTAAACCTGGCAAGTCCAAGGAAGAATGTGTTTCACTCTGATTATCAAAAGTTATCCACCTTAACTTGTATGAGTCAGGCAGGTCTCAATAAATATTAATATTTGGGGGTTTTCAAATCCGTAAGTAAGAAAGTTCTGTTTATTTCTCAATGCAGAAATAGAGGTAACCAATGCTTGCACAGCCCTTGTCAGGAGTTGGTAAGAAAGTCCTTTACAAATGGGATTGCTGCCACTGCACTGTTGCGTGCACTGAGGAATGACAGCACAGGAGGTGGGAGTAATTTTGTCTCACTTTTACCATCTGAAGTTAAATGGTCGTTTAGGCTCACCACCGCAGGCTGAGGTGCACAGTTCATCACACTCTGGAGCAGCCTTGTTCTCTTTGAGTAACACAGTCAAATAGTTTAATTCTCCAGTTTAGTCCCAGGTCCTTGTTGCCTGGATCAGATAGGCTGGCTGGCTTTGCTGCCAACGCTGTCTTTTGGAGACAACCAATTATTCCCCTCTGAGAAAGAACCCATTTCAGTTTTGAGGACAGGAATGGGGGGAGCTGACGCAGGACTTAAGGGTGACACTACACCAAGCCTGGCTCCCCACATCGTAAACATCCTCCAGGGTATGGATGTGATTAGGTGGGTGCTTTGGGAACAAGAGACCTGTCCGTGGTGTGGGAGTCTCAGGCAGGATAGATGCTGTCCTGTGGGCCAGAGAAGTGCTTACCTGCTGAGCTGGATGAGATGCACTGCAGGCAGCTGACAGATGGAGCAGATCTGACCTGACATGACTCGCACAAGGTCACCCAGCAGGTGGGTACTAAAGCTGGATACAGAAACCAGGCCCACGTGCTGCTCCTTAGGACACAACACCTCCACAGCAACCAACCAACCTGGGTTAAAGGCTGCTGACTTCATGTCCCACATGGAGTGGGTCTGGGTGGGGAGTGCTTAGGAATGAAGGTACACATGGATGTGAAAGCAGCCATGCCTGCAGGATGACAGGAAAAAATACGAGAAAAACTGTTCTTATCCTAGATTTTGCAAAACATCATGGCTAAGATCCTGTTGTGCAGCAAAGGCAGCAGGTGCCTGGCACTCTCAGAGCGGTCATGGTGCCCTTAACTGTTCCCTTACAAACCACTAAACCACACAAAATTTGTGAACACTGCTGCAGTGTGTTCCTTTGCGTTCCAGTTCCTATGGAAACATGCTGTAAGATTGTCTAAAATAAGTACAGTGCTTTGAAACTATTATTATTTTCATCTTTCCTTTTGCCCCAAAATCTCCTTTATCACCTTTCTGGCTGAGTTTTTAATACATTGAAACCATTATTGTCATTATCTGGAACAGTGTGTTGTTACCCTGCTTACCCATGTGTCTGCATCCTGGGATCTGATGGATCGCAGGTTCTGATACTGAGATCAGTGCTCCCTTCCCCCATCCTCCCCACTCAGTGGGGTGGCAGGCTGTTGGTGCGGGCGTTGAACATATCTATCTATCTATCTATCTATCTATCTATCTATCTATCTATGTATATATAAATCAACAAGCTTATTTCCAGCTCCTTTTAGGATCCAGGATACAGTGTTGGCTGGGTGGGAGTGCAGAAGGTCACCTAGTCCAACTGCTCGTCAAAGCAGAGCCCTCTACATTGCTTGGTGCAGGAGATGGTTGTGAGCCAGATAGAGACATCCTGCAGGTTCCCTCTTCCCTGTGGGAGGGTTGGTGCTGGAGCAGCCTATGGGCTGTTTGGGACGGCTCTTGCAAAGGAAATTACTTGTTCTCCCCAAAAGGATGCTCATTCTGGTGACTGAAATCAGGGCTGTGTATTTAAAGCTCTTTTCCCCCGTGCTCCTGTGGTTTCCTTCTAAAGCTTTCTGCTCCCTTAGGGCAGCAGTCTCCCTGACCTTAGTAATGTCTAAGATTTTCAAACAGCCACGTCCCAGTTTCAAAAACTACTTTTGATGAGTGAGCTTTAGGAAAGCTAGGGCTAAATCCTATAAAGGGCTAAAAAGCCTTATTTAAAGCTAGGTGCTAATTTTTTTCTCGTTTTCTGGCTTCTGACCTCTTGCAGTACTATGCCTCACAACTCAGTGCAAATACCACGAGAAGAGCTGGAGGTGCACGTTTGGCATTCAAGGGGGAAGCAGACACTTAAATTCAGAAAAACGTTTCAGGAATTTTTGTGCAGTGCCAAAACCCTTTGACACCCCTATGTGCTGGATGCATGTATATACATAAAGTATCTGCATCCCCAGAGCATCTTCTGAGGATCGGCATGCCATTTGTTTCTGATCCCATGAGAGGAGGTAATAACAAAAGCAGGTTTGAAATAAAAGGGAGTTGACACTTGAGCAGTACTGCACATCCTAGACAAAATAAATTGTAAAGAGTTAAGATGATTTGGATCTATCTAACTTTATGCTTTAACATTAAGCTAAGTCTTAGCCGTTTGAGAAGTATAGGCATCTGTTTGAATCCTTTTCCAAATCACCAGGCCAAATTTTGCTCACAGGGTTCCTTCCTGCCAGTGAGCAGCTGCTGTGTAATTATGCATCCTGATTTATGTTGCTCAGTGCTTAGTCTTTGCATGATTTTTTATATGTTTGTGGTAACTGTAGTGGCAACACCAGATCTGTTTTATTTTGGTGCAACACTGAAGGCCGGTAGAATAAATGTAAGTTTAATCTTAATGGACAGAATAAAACTTTATAGACTGTTTTCAGGGTTACTATCATTTTGGAGTTAAACCACTCGTTAACTGAGCAGAGAGATTAAAATGAAAATGCTGGTCAAAAAAAAAAAGTTCTGAGGCTTGGTATTTGCATTGCATTTCATATCTGCAAAGATCCTTCCTTACGTGAATGACAAGCACTGAGCCCAGCACTGAAGTGAATATCAAGAGAGATGAGAATCGTGAACTATGGAGCAGCGAATTAAAAAGAGAAATTGCTCTGTTTTAATGTGAATAGGCAGGGCTGAGATTCTTTTTGTGAGGGCTCTATTTGAACCGCTTTGGAGCTGGGCCACTGTAGATGTAACCTTTCTAACCCAATTGATAAGTTCATGTGTATGCACAGTGTGTAGGTCATTCACATTTATTCTGAGTAGCCCAGAAAAGAATGCAGTAAGACTTCAAAATATTTTGCATTTCAACCCTTTCATTGTAGGTGATTTCTCCCTCCCACACTTCCTTGTTCATGTGTGCATTTGATGCTGGACAAAGCCCCCAACATGGTATCTCCTAATGTACATGGATAGCTGACAAATGAAACACTAAATAAACAACTACACTCGTCAGAGAGCAAAAGGCAGTTAGAGACACCCTGCAGGTATGAGGGACAGGATCTATGAAATAGAGGATTACCTACACCTTTTCTACATCATTGTGAATTTGTTTAGCAGTAATGAGAATTTTGGAATTATCTTCCATTTGAGAAGGCCAATATTGCAATTGTTTAAAAGAATTATTCTGGCATATGTCATTAGATGCTGTTAAACCCTGACCGTAGTGAAGTAATTAAACTCTCTTAAGAGTAAAATCATAAGAGGTAATGGACTCATGAGGAATGTTCAATAAAGGAAAATCACAGAATATAAAAGTGACATTAAAGGTGACATTATTTAATTTTGACCTTGTATTGATATAGTTTATAGAAACATAAAATGGCTTATGTTGGAAGGAACCCTAAAGATCAGCTGGTTCCAACTCCCCTGCCAGAGGCAGAAAGACCTTCTACCATCGCCTCCTACTCTTGCCTACCACACCAAATAAATTTTCTTGGGCCCAAGTAATATCAGACATACTGAATGTGGCATCAATGGTAATGATAGATGGTCATACTTTAAATTGGGCTCTAGTGTTCATTGTGTTCCCACAGGAATTTCCATTAAGTCTGGTTTGTGAATACAAAAATCGATTGTATTTGAAGGTAGTACTGGACTGGGAGGCATGGCAAGCTCTGCTGAGAACAGAGAGAATTTTTCAGCTGAGGACCTAGAAATAGTAGATTTTCTAATTGTAAGGCTCAAATAAGACAAATGTAAACACACAGATATGTGGAAATGATCTGAAATATGTAAACAGCAGTGCTAGGAAGGAGAAGAGGTTCAAGTTGTCATCTTGTGATGTGGTTTCTCTCAATAGTGGATAAGGATTAAGTAAGTCCTCGACCATGCCAGACTGAGCATGACACTAGCTTATGGCACTGTTCATTCAAGACCCTTGGGAAGGGAGCAGCCAAAAACCTTGTTTCTCTTCTGTCACAAGTGCCCCTGAAGCCCTGCGGGCACTGAAGGCCCAGTGAAGGGCAGTGGGCCTTCACTGTTATCACACTGAGCTGCCTCACACACCTCCACCTGCAGTGACTCCCATTGCTTTGTATCTAACACCCATTCCAGTGTTCAGTCTTAGCTCCTGCTGGTGCAAAATGGAGACAGAAAAGTGGGTGGGCAGCCATGGTATGTGGGGGCAGATGGGTACCACTGTGGAGTCCTGTTAAATGGGGAGGAAAGAGCAAAAAGTAAAAGGGGAACTGCCCCCTCACAGAGCCACCCTCACTAAACATGAGTCTCTCAGGTCACATTAGTTAAACTGGGTAAGCAGATTGACAGCAATCAATACAGGTTTTGATGCTGGAATTAATTTTTACCAATCAATGCACTTAGCCTAATCAAACATCTATATGCCTTCAAGGATTAACACTTCTTTATTTAATTTGTCTGCCACAGGATAGATTAAAATAATTTCCACTTTAGCTTTGATTCTGTGTTTTCTCAGTTAAAACGTGATATATATTTTGTTGTATTAGAAAATGCTTTTGCACATACCTAATGTATGTCTTTCTGTGAACCCTTTCCCTGCCACAGAGAGCTCAGGTTTTCATGGATGCCCTGAGGAATTACATTGTAGGGCATCATTGTGTTTGAAATTCCAGATTTCTTAAAGTGAATATACTCTTAAAGTGAAGAGAGCCTACTCTCTTCAGCCACATAAGGTGCTTGTTTTTAATAGTAGAAGGATGAAGTGCTTAAAGTGAAGAGTTTCTATTAACAGAGCACTAAACTGAGCATCAGGAGGCCACCAGTGCTTTTCTCTTTTACTTACCTATCCAATGACCTGGGACAAAGCTTTTGCTGCTGTGTTTCTTCCACATGACTTTGGATTTCCCCCACACTTTCTAACTCATCCTGCTTTAACTGTTTGAGGTGGTGTCCATTTCTCACTGCGTGTTTCTATAAAGCCTACAGCACTTGGCTGCCTGCCTATGAGCAGCTGAGAATGAGGTCCTGTTTGGGGATGACAAGGGAGTAGAAGATACATGTCTCAAAGGGTTAAGCATAGGAAGTAGTTTGAGTCCAGAAATTTTTTTTTTCAGTTGGGCCTAAAATGCCTGGCTGGTTTCAAGAAGGAAACTTTGGTTTCTACTAGCAGGAGTACACTGGATGTAGTTGACAGGAATTCAGCTGGAGAGGATTACAGTTGTTAAGAAATACCTGTTTTGCCGAACCTTTGTTCTTCATGCTAATATAATACATAATTTGCAATTGATCCCTCAGAAAGAGTGGTTTGCTAACATGCATAGTTAATGTGTGTTGCTTCAGAAGAAAATGTGGTTTTGGACCCACAGTGTCTGGGCTTTGCCTCCCTTGAGCAGGTCCATGTCCTCAAACTTAGATTGGGATGCTTCTTTTGAAAATCTCCCCCAACCTGCTTCTCTGATGGATGGCTGAAAGCAGTTGCAGTGAAAAGAAATTTGAGGAGTGCAAGAAGGAAACAGAAATACCACTGCATCCAGACTGGAGAGGCTGTGAGGAGTCACGGTCACAATTTTTGTCTTTTTTTGTTTCTCTCTGCCTCAACAAATGGTGTATCAGGATTTGTAGGATTGTGCTAGGTGTTTTCAGAACCTCATGGATACTTCTGTAAGAATTATTATTGCATTCTTGAACAGAGGCAGAGTCTATGGTAGAAGCCAGTAGATATCAGATCTCAGTGGTTTCCTCAAATCCAGTTGATAAAGCTAAGCCCAAACTACCCTTGGATCTCTAAAGCACCTATCAACCTCTTTGCTTATGCCCAACCCAAGTATTTCAAAGAATTAAAAAAAATCTAAAAGTTATATCCTATGGCCTGTTTCCTTCCCCAAGATATTTCTTATAGGACAAGTTGAGTGAAGGGGAGAGATTAGCAAATTTTGGTAGTTTTGATTGCACACATATTTGGATCAAAGTGTTTCAACATTTTTCGTGAGATCTGCAAATTACTTTTTTAAAGTAAATTTAATCCTTTTGAGCATATTGTGCACTTTATAGCTCTTAAATGATGCTTAGACTACAAGTTGTGTCACTGTTCATGAAAAGTAGGTTGCCTTAATTTGTAAGATCATGAGAATCTTTTAAGCCCACTGGCTCTCATTGCAGTCAATGGGATATTTTTGCTTTGTGTTCCAGCTGGAAGAGGATCAGCTCTCTTGCCACTGGGGAATGTACCTTTAAATTGTCCTGCATCCTTCTTTATTAATTGATGCATTCTGCACTAAACTGTGACATTTTCTTTTTCTAAGCTGTTTATTAATTCCGACACTGAATAATTAAAAGGGAGAAAGAAGCACAAGGAAAACATCTCATACATGCTTGCCACAGAAGCTGTGTGTATAGAAAAGGATGCAGACCATAGGGTGGCCTGCAAACATAAACAAAGAGCTACACAAAAGCCAAGGCAGTCCAGAAGCTCGATCTCCAGTTATGCACTTAGACTCTTTTTAAGTGAGTGCTGCAACACCCTCATTAAATTTTTGTTTGGTACTTGTAAATACAGAACTTGGAGTTACAGGCTGACATGGCAAAGCAGCATCATTAACCTGATTTCCACTGCAAGATTGAATTAATATGGGATGTTCTCCCAAAATGATTTTTTAAAGCACCATTTAAACAGATAAAGCATGCAGTGGTGCCCTGCCATATCTCCACAGAGAAATTAAAGAATAACAAAGGAAAAGGAAAAAAAAGGCAACCCATTTTGAGGGACTGTGAGGAAGCAAACTGAAATTTAAGAGTTAGTTGCCAAAAGCCATCGTTTGGTGTCTTTGGGAGAACAGCAAGCACTTTACACTCTCTTCTTCCCTGGTGTTTCACTTTTTATACCAATACAAAACCACAGCAGTGTGTTTTTAATCTTTCTCTGTATTGCACCTTATCTTCTCTTCCTAGGTTTCCAGAGAAAAAGGGATTCAAAAATTTTGATAGAGGAATAGATCAGATAAATCGGTGTGGGTTTTCATCTGATTTGTACTGAAATGACACTGTGCAGTGCTGTGGCAAAGACACGAGATACAATTAAGACTACGCAGCCCTCAGGAAGTATTAAGATTTAATAACAAGACTGAAACCTGATGTGCCATTCCCAGCCCTGTTTACAGCATGGCATTTGGATGCTGTTGTAAGTGTGCTTCAAAATGAGTCTCTGCTTGGTTACGCAAATTGTTCTTGTACCAAGGAACCACTATGTGCTACAAAATTAAAACTGGGAGGAAAAATAACCACTGTGGGATAACATGCCATAAATCCGCTAAAGCTGCTGGCTCTGGTGAGGTAACGTCTTGTCCCTCTATGGGTGGAACATTTCTCCATCGAATCATTACAATTTTGCTTAGAAACATTCTACTGCTTGAACTGCTGTGGGGAGAACAGTAATGTCAAGCAGATACCAGGTTTTCCCAATAGGAGCATCCTGCTGGGAAATGGGCTGCACTGGTGTGATGGTGTAAAAAGCTCAGCTGCGGCTGCTCTCTGTAATTGCTATTCCCTTCTGATTCCTTTGCTGAATGCACAAAACTGCTTCTCTCAAACAGATCTGAGAACAAAATCCCTGACTTGTCACCAGTGTAATACTCTGCATGCTAAGCTGGAGTTTCTGACTAGTTTGCCTTCGAAGTCACTATTTGATACTGAGTTTCTCATCTCCTGTTTCGGTGCCAAAGCCTGACACTGAGAACAAATCCTTCTATTTCAATCAGTGGCATTTAATTTTTCATGAGGAGTGCAGTTTAGTGCCTCCCCAGGTAGGAGGCTCTGGTGCTAATTACCAAGGAAATGTTTTCAGCCTGCACATGACACATGTGCACTCTGTCTTGGCTCTGTTAAGCAGCTGAGCTGAGTGGGATCAGTGGTGCTTGCTGCTGGCTGCACCAACAGCCTCTTCTACTATTGCTGCTTGAAGAAAGACCTGCTCAGTTTTCTCTTGTAGCCCACGCAGCTGCAAAAGGATGTCTGTTTTATGAGGACACTGTTGAAGGAGGTGCGTAGTCCTGCGTGGAAACTGGTAAGCATCACTTCCCAAAGGGAAGTGCTGTGCTTGTGTGGTGTGAACAAAGGGAAGGCTGGGTTTGATTCTTCCATGGATTCTTCAGTGGTGAGGAGTTTGGTCCTAATAATTTTTGGCAACTGGCTTGTAGACCTACAGCAGAAAACATCTCAAATCTTCTAAGATGGGTTTTAATTTTTGTGGATTTTTTGGGGCTTGTTTGGTTGGTTGGTTTTGGTTTGTTTCAGCTTTTTCTGGTATATAGTTTAAAAAGATTGCCATTTAGGATTTATTTTCTATGACTGTGTTGGGTTGAAAAGAATGGTAAGGTTTATCTTACTTTTTTAATGAGCTTTTATCAAGACAACTGAATAGCATAGCAGTTATCCCATTTAAAAGTTGTTACACGGAGTGTTCTGGGGGTTGTGTAAAAGGCTTTGTTTTGAATGTATGCTTACTTCTTACATAATTTCCTAAGCTGTTGTTTAGCCTCACCATTCATCTTTTAGCAGCAAGTCACACAGAATTCTGCTCTTCTCTTTGAATCCTGCATTGTTTGCCAGGAGGATTTTCAGTATCAGTCTACTGGACTCAGAGTAGAGCATTAATAAAGAAATGTAAGTGGAGGAATTAGAAGTACCCCATTATGTGTTTTTTGTGTCTGCTTGTGCTGAGGAAAGGTGGCTGAAATCCAAGAGAATAAAACCTCTCCTATGATAAAGCAAAAGGAAAAGTTGCATGCTATGTGGACTGTACCCTTTGCCACCTTAGAAAGAAGAGGCTGCATCAGAGCTCAGACCTGCCCAGTCTGCTGCAGTACTTTCCTCTCTAGGGGATGCCTGTTTTAGGGTAGGGTGCAATACATGGTCAGGTATAAACATGAACAGCCCCATTTCTCAGTGCTCAGGAGGACAAGATTATGATCACTCAAGCAAATGTTCAGCAGGAACAGGAGTGTTGCATGGGGTGCTGTTGCCCACACCTGGGCTGGTCAGGACTTCTTGGATCATAGTCCTCTTGGACAGCTAATTCCAATTAGACAGCACTTGGATGTCTGTACTTGCTATTCCAGGTCATACCGTGGGTTTCTAAAACAAGTAAACTGCTCTAAAACCTCTTTCTCCACAGAATTACGTAGAGTTTATTAATGTCTTGCAATATTTCAGATTCTTTTGCCAGAGTGGAAAACTTAAACTTTTGCTCCAAAATAAAGCACAAGAATTTTATTAAAGATAATTGGAATGGCTCAACATATTTGACTTTCTGAAGTTTTACTGATGAGATATTTAAGTGTGAAGCTGGGGTTTGTGACTGCGTAGTGTCAAACCAAGCTGCTGTGTGTATATTTGAAAAGGATAATACAAATTCTAACTAAAGGGAAACTTGGTTCTAGGGGTAATGAGAGTTTAGCATTTCCGTTCAGATTTTGGATAGGTGTACATGTTGAGTGAGCTAAAGAAGCAGTCCATAATTTATTGACATTCACAAATTTTGACCTAATATGCTTTCTTAAATAAATGAGAAAAGCCAGCTGAGAGCTTACTTGTGTAAGTGAATGGCTACAAACCTTTACCTTTTTCCACCAGGGTAGTGGTAACTTGAGCAGATCTTGCAGTTTTCTGCAAGTTCTGAAGATTTTGGTGTGGTGCCTCCCACAGATAGACACGAGTACCAATCTCACAATATGCACCGAAGACAGAAGCCAAACTCCTCATGGTGAGGAAATCAAAAATGTGATTTACAGACACCCAAAGAGAGAGAATCCAACCCTGACCCAAAGTGTCGTATTAAAAATCTGTAAAATCTAATTTTTTAAGCTAGGTTGTGATTATAGGAATTTTCTTTTAGGATGGTGACATGCTGAAACAAGAGGGTTTCTGAGCTCTTGGGAGGTTTTCTCTGCAAATGTGGAGGATAGAAACTTAAGTCTTTTAAGTGAAAGCTTTCACTCTTATTTAATCTTGTGCCTCCTAGAGCAAAGTCCTCTAAGAAAAACTTAAAAAATAACATTCAGCAATTTGTTGTTCCTCCTTGGGGAATTTTTTTTTTCCCAAAACTGGTCCTTCCCATCTCCTTTGTGTTCAGGCAAAATTAGTGAGCTGCACTTGTTACAGAAAATCAGCTGGGTCCTTACCTCCTACTTCAGGTCAGCAGAGTGCTGAGTCCTTTCTTTGGCCTATACCCACTTTTTCCCTGGGATAAGGGCAACAAAAGTATTTGGATGTCTGTGTTAGACCCCTTCTTTTTGGTTCAGTACATTTAATAGACAAGGTGGAAAGGTTGTTTCCAAATCAGCATATCTTGAGGTTTTTGCTGCAAATGTCTTGTTCAGGAAGTGATCAGCCTCACTAAGCTGTGCAAGGTGTGTAGTTCCAGCCAGAGCCAGGAACTGGAACTCTTTGGTTTTAGGAGTATATTTTATTGTTGAGATGTAAGGTGCACACCACATAGTTCAGCAGAGCTAAGCAGCCTCTGTGCTCGGGAAACACTTCCAGCAATAAACCTGAGCTGAATAAATTCCTGTTTCCTGTAGCTGGGGAATATCCATGTGTCACTGATGAATTCTACCAGCTCACATGTAGAAGTTCTATGTTTAATGTTGAAATTTAGTTTTAGAAGGGATTTACTAAATCAGTGCTGTTATAGATGGGGAAACACGTAAGTAAACAGAGACTAATTGATTCAGGAGAACTGAGCTCCTTGCTTGGAAGAAGAGTGCCTGGATGGGATCCTATAATGGATGTCTGAATGTCGGGATAAAATATTGATGATTATTTCTGTGGTTCAGGTCACTGGAATGAATGAAATTATATCTTACAGAACAAAATTGATTTGCATTAATTTCTGTTTTGGACATACAATTAATAAGAGAGCTATTTATCAGAAGATATAATTCTGTGTCTCTTTGTATTTTACTGTAGTATTTTGTGTGTTCAATTTCTACAATGTTTTGTCTGGGATCTTTTTGAGAAATAGAAAATTGCTTTCATAAATGCACAAGAATGAGCAAACAATGAAAAAATGCCACCTCTCATCTAATCTCATCTGGTACCTAATTTAAAGTAGCAAACCACCAGGAATTCAGAATTAGTAACACTTCACAGCTAATACTGACTTGTTAAAGATTTCTGATGTTAGAGCATCCTACTGTATTACGTAACTATGAACTGAAATTTCAGTGTCAACTTGTAAGTAATCCCGATTTGTCTATCTCTATATCTCTGGTTTTGAGGTAAGAAAGGTAAAAAAGTGAGGATCTTTTGATATGAATGCATAGAAAGATGGTTTATTTTCTTTTAAAGGCATTTAATATTTCATGCCTCCTGCCAGCCCAGCTGAGATTCTTTAAAAACACATCTTCTCAGGAGCTGACCAACATGTTTCTGGTTGGCTTTGGCTTTTTTTTTTTTTCTTTCTTTCTTTTTTTTTCCCCTCAGAAAATACCAATGGGCCAAACTCTTAAGTTTGGATGAACTTTTAATTTTATAGAACATTCAAAAATATTTTGAAACTGGACCATGATACCCTTGCATGTTCAAAATAATATAGTATAGTTTTGTTTATGATTTTAGGGAGGTTAAAATAAGGTAAGTACCAAAAAATACAAATAAAAGTCAAAATCAAGCAATATTTTGGTGCTATTAAAAGTATTTTGTTCCCCCAAATACTACAGTAAATTGTTCTTTCTTGAACATGTTAGTATCAAAGTAATTTTCTTCTTAACCTGTGTGTTAAAACAAAAGGGTTCTGTCCCCAGAATTAGAAATAGAAAGGCTCAGTCCATAGGGACTCCGATTTTGACATTGATTTTTCTGTGGAAGACAGACTGGGATCACTGTGAGGGGTGGCCTCATGAAGCTTGTGACAATTATAATAAGTATGAGATAATGATGGATGAATATGGAAACATACAGATGGCAGCTGGTGGTCCATGAAAGATGCAGGAAGCCACATCCAATTTGTTGTATAGGTTCAGAGGGGGTTATTGTCCATCAGTGTACTGTGTGGAGTGTATTGCTAGTGTCTGGTTACTCTGTGTTCCTTTCCTGAATCACGTTTGGGCTTGTTTTGCTAGCAATAATTTATTTTTTAAATATGTATCTTATTGGCTTTGTATTTCTCTCATTCAGTCTTGGACCATGTCACATTTCCTTCCCTGAACAGTGAACCTTACTTCCCAGCCTTTGCTTCTCCCCTTTGTGAAATGAAACAGCCATTAGTGTTTTCAGGGGCTCAAATCCACCTAGATACCACATGGTCTGTTCTCCATGGGTTTGGAATGGGTTGCCATGGGAGATGATTCTCTGTGGCCAATGCTGAAGGTCCCAGCAGTACAGGGAGAGCACAGGTTGGAAAACTTGACATGGGATCCTGTTTAATGAAAATGACTGTGTGGATAGCATTGGAAACCAAAACCCATTTTCTTTGCCAGCTGGTTCAGGCTGGTACCTGCTGTGCCAGAGCTCCTCAGCATCACTCCTGCCAGCCTGGGGATATTAAACGTGAGGGATATTTTGGGGCCAGTGGTTTTCCCTTTGTATCCTAAGTGTTTTCCAGAGAACCTCGGCTCTGCTGCTGCTGTTTTACTGCCAGCAGCTCATTTCAGACACAGGACCTGGTATTGATTAGAATTGATTAACATTTCTATAGTGCTTCTTCCTAACGTGGAGCTGAGTGTCATTGTGGCCACTTGACAGCTGGTAATTTACATCCTGGAAGGGTAAAAGGTCTCGTCCTGAGTAATCAAAGGGGTAACAGTGACTGTTCTGCTCGTGGGCTGTGGTGGTACCTAAGAGGCCTGAAGGAGGGGCTCTGTGCAAAGCACAGTGTCCAGTGTCCCTATGCTGAGGGTCTTGGGAGACCTTGCGAGGCAGAGAGGAGGAATGGAGGCACATCTCTTTCCTGGCAACTCTGGGGTCCATATCTGCTGTATCACAGAAGCTTCTTGAAAAAAAACTGTGAAGAAAAAAGTGCGTTGGACATCCACCCTCTTCTAGCAACTTAGGTCTCATTTGAGTAATGGAAAGGTGTGAGCTCCTGGAATGAAGCATTTGTAATGAAAGCAGTGATCCAGTGATGCAGTTTGTGATTTGGTTTTGAAAAGACTTGAGAACATTTTATAGATTTCTTCTTAATTTCTTTCTTTATTTGTATTTCTGATCTCTGCAAAAAAAAAATAAACTGTTTGAGGCAACTCCAGAAGCAAGATGGAAAATAAATCCTTCAGGCTTTACTTGTACTTGCTTTTGTTTCATCAGGAGTATTCAAAGTCACTTGAAAGATTTTTAGGTTTCTTGTGCTCAATTTTTTATCCAAAAAATATTGGAAATGTCCTATCATTTCTCCCCTCTTTGGAATCTTTCAGAGGACATAGATGTAACTAGCTAGCATTTTCTTTTGTTCCTTAATTGAAAGCCTGGAAAGTTTTGATCACTAATAAGCATATCTTTTCTTCGAGCTATTTATTTGGCATTTATACAAGATAGAGGTTAACATTGCTGAAAAACAGTTTTAACCCATTTGATCAAAATTTCTTTCCCTCAAGCAGAGGTCACTGTTATAGTCGCCATCGTTCTCCTTGTTCCTCACTCATCAAGAGGGTCTTTCAAATAAATACTGCAGACAAGGACTGAATTTAAAGAAAATGCAGCAGCCTGCTCTCTGAGCATTATAAAGACAGAAAGAAGTCTAGGGGCTAGACCTAATCAAGTACTCTGTGTGTCTTGGTTTGCCCAGGGATATCCTCTTCTTTGCCCAACATGTCCTTTATTGTTTAGGGCACCACAAGGGCTCACAGCTGGTCTTATATGGCTTCAGTTCCCAGAAGGCTGTTGCCATCACAGCACTCAGGAGTGGCAGCACACATGCTGTGGGCACAGGTGCCTGTATGTCCATGCTGGATTTCTGAGTGGCTGTGGGGAGCCCTTAATTTCATCGCATGACAGTTCAGATTCTGTATTGCCATTAGTCAAAATTGATCCAGTTCCCATTCTCCCTGCTCCAAATCCACTGCCTCCAGGCCAGGCCAGGAAGGGCATGCTTCCATCTCCATCTTAGCTCTGTCTCTTCCCTATCCAAGGCAGCTGCTGCATCCCTGAGCACCAGTGCTCTGTGCTGCTCATGCAGGCTCCTCAGCCAAGTCTGTAGCTCTCAACTCACCTACCAGAGTCTGAGCTGGTAAGTATCCTACCACTGGTTGCTACTCCTGAGGCATTGCACTGTGTGCCTTAGTAAGACGTTTTTTAAAGTACTTTGCACTTAGATGACATGTCAGTTTTGCTATAGTTAGCTAGTCTTACTTGTCGGGCTGGGATGAGTTCTGGCGTATTACATTTGACTCTTCTTCATATAGGGTATTGCAATACCATTAACAACATTTGCAAACACTATCTGCTGTTTGGTTGGGCAGTTAGGGAAGTGCTGTAATGAGTCTGAACTGGGTGGCAACCAGGGAATCATGAAATGATGCTCACTTTAAAGGACTTGTAGATTCATCTGGGAAGCATCTTTGCAGGTGAATGGAATACCAGAGCATTTGGTTAAATTTGCCTTGAGTTTGGGGATATGTAGAGGTCGTGGTAAGATTCAGATGCAATTACATCAGTCATTCAGAATGTAATAGTTTCCAATACCAGATATTCTGCTTAGTACTTTGCAAGGAGATAGAGGGAAAAAAATTAGCCTAAAGGAATGCCCCCATTTTCTTATTGAATCAGACCACTCATTTTGCACAGGTGTCTGTGTTTTGTGTGTGTGCATGTGTAATCCATTTCTTGCAGAGCTAGACAGCCAGCTATTATTCTCTGGAATAGGCAGAGGCTAAAATCTGCTGGGGACTTATGCTGTGCTGGTTCTTTTTTGACTGACTGACTACTATCTAGGTGAATATATTTTACATCTCCTTGTATTATAAATATGTCAACTATAAAGTGTATAGGAGGCAACAGACATAGATAAGATTGTAAAATATTTTTCATTACACAGTTTCCTGGATTTAGATGGTCAGAACTTAGTGAAACATCTGCCTTTCTAGATGAGAAATTCCAAACTTGGCCTGCATCCAAAGATGACAACCTGATTTTAGAGGTTTTACAGATTCACTAAACAATATTTTTGAGAGAGGAAATTGGAAAAGGAAATGTTAGCATTTAAAGTGATTTTTAAAATGCTTCCCTGGGAAGGTGGGAATCATATGGAACTTTAAACCTGGTGGCCTGATCACGTTTGCACAGCAGGGTGCTACAGTGTGCTACAAATTTTGAGGAAATTATATTAGTGATCATTTGAAAACCAGCTGATGTTTGTACACAGCACAAAACTATGAGCCCTGCTGTCAGTCTCCATGGGAGTCAGGTACGCTTGCGAAGTCAGTCAAGTTTTATAATTAGCCGCCTGATCCTGTGCACTGTTCCAAGCTGTCTCAGAAATCTTTCCAACAATTTCAGGGAATGCAAGGTCATGGCAAGCAGACCTCTTTCTTGTAGCAACTCAAGCCCTTGTGCTCCCTGTTGGCTGTAGGGGATGAATGTCCTTAAAGTAAATAAACTCAGCTCCATAGAGGGAGTTCAGAAGAGCCTTTGAAGATTGCTCCCGTGTCATCTCAGTGGGGATATCAGAGCCCTGGAAACTTTTCTGTGGAAAAGTCTCCAAGCAGCCGTACTCCATTCTCCTCTCCAAGTCTGCCCCTGCCGCAGGTGCTCGCACAGACCCATGTAACCCCACTGCAGGGAAACTCTAGTGGAGCACTCAATACAAGTCAAGAATAAGGTTAAAGACACAGTTTTACTCCCCCCATCTCCTTCCCACCCTGAATTCATTCTGTTACTTTGCGGTTGCCTCACTGCAGCACTTTTTTTTTTTTCCCCCTGGGAAAGCCCAATTAGGTTGGAGGAGAGTGCCCAGGGAAACAGAGGTGCCACTTGTGCCATCAGGCACTGCATAAGAAGCTGTGCAGCCGCAGGGGCTGCCCTCGGGATGCTCAGGGAGCGGTGCCATCGCTGAGCGAGCAGCGCAGCAGGAGCAGCTGTAGGTCAGTTTTAAGGAGGGGGAGCAGGTGGAGCTGCTGCACCTCCGGAGAGGGCAAGGACTCCCACCCTGAGTGCAGAGACTGGGTGGCTGATGCTCTTATAGGAATGGGCTGAGAGGAGGTCATTGTGAGCAGTTGAGGGCTGGCTGGCAGTGTTAGCAGAAGCAAATCTGAAAGAGGCATGCAAGGCTCAAACCTGACAGATATCTTGCTGGGAAGTCGTATCACATGCTTCTTGCTGGAGGAGGTTACCCAAAATTAATTGGTGTGTGGGTTGGGGGTGCCCTTACCTGTGCTGGCAGGGTTTTTTCTGTGAAAGTCTGAGGACTGTGGGGTGGGTCAGGATGGCTGCTGGCGGGGATGGATCATGGCCAGCATGTCTCTTCCTGGCCAGATACATCTTTGTCACCTTTTCCCTGTCCCCAGAGCTGGTGTGCATGTCATGCACCTGGGCCAAGACTTACCTGTGCACCTGCAGACTATGGAGATTGCTTTACATCTGTCTCAGAAGCTGGCATGGAGGACTCACCATTTGGCTCAGTGTATTAGTGACTGCTGAGAAAAGTGTCTGGCTCCTCTTTTCCTTACAGCCATGTGAGTGGAAACTTTGGAAAGCTCATTACAGACTTTCTCTGGGCTGGCCCTGGGGGGGAGATCAGGTGGTATTTGCTTCTTTCAGGGATGGGTTTTCCTGCTTCTTATTTATTTAGGGGCACATTTCCTGTGAGACCTGTGGGAGGGCTGGGCCTTATCTTAGCTGCTGCTGCAGAAAGTCCTGCAGCCTGTAGAGCTGCATTAGTGCACTAATAAGAAATAAGCTAATAAGTAATAATCTAGTAAGTGTCTCAGGAGAGTCCAGAAGTAGCTTATGAACAGTTAACCTGAAGATTTCTACATCACACCTGGTGTGACCTAAACCTGCCTTCTGCCTCTTCTGGCACTTGATGTGCGGGTGCACCATCCGTCTTTCTCCTGACCATTTATCCTTAGGTAGCAATCTGCAGTGTGCTGTGTGTGACCTGAGCACTTGCTCCAGGAGCAGCAGCTGAAGTAATCAAGATCACATCAGCTGTGTTTCTTCCTTACACATGGAATGCATGCTGCCTCTGCTGCTGAGAAGCACCCCAGTGCAAGTGGCTCCTAACACTGCTGGACTCTTTAAGCAGCACTTGCTTTTTGCACTGATATCAACAATTGTACTGCTAAAAACAACAGAAAGTTAAACTCTGCAGATGTGTTTTCAGAGTCTGTTTCATATCATACAGATCCTGCGTTTGTGTGAGATACTCAATAGTGGCTCCAGCGGAACTTATCCTCTGCATCAGATAGACACCGAGTTTCCTTTAGGAAGCCTAAGCTGCAGGAAGAGGCATTGCTTATGTTTAATGAGGCCAGTTAGCCTGAAGCAATCCACCTGGCTACAGAAACAAGTTCTGTGGGGTGCTGCTTTTGCTCTCTTCAAATATTTGGTGGAAAGCTGAAGCATTCTAGTGAGGTTATAGCCAAATGCTGATTTTAGTCTCTGAGTGTATGAACCTCAGGGTCGAAAAAGTAGATTTTTTTTGTCTTTCTTTGAAGAATTTATATCCTTGTTTTAAAAAGAACATCAAAAACTGAAAAAGGTGCAGAAAGGAACCATGGAAGTAAGACAACACAGTGACAGGCACTGAACACCTCAAAGAAAGCCTGAGAGGTGACTTGATGTCATATATAAACTCGACCACAAAGGGATAGTGACAGTAAAAGACTGGTGAAGAAAGGACTGTCAAGGACTAACAGCTGAAAGCTGATACCACTGCAATTCCAACTGGAAGTAAGTCACCACTTCTATGGTTCCCTAAAGGAGCTAATGAATGAAATTTAGTAACTCCTCATATACAGAGGTCAGACCAGATAATTGGTTCATTCCTCTGCGCTTAAGTTCTGTGAATCCAAGAACCGATGCGCCTTCTGCAATTTCACCAAGGAAAAAATATGTCGTAACTAGCATACGTCTTTCCTCAACTCTGGACCAATTAGGAAATGCTTTCTACCATCTAAATGTGGTTTCAGAGTGTCAGAATTTTAAAGGCATTTTTGCTTCAATTTTTTGGTAAAGTTATTCTGAGACCAATTATCTCTGAATTATTACTCTGTAGAATTTGGCAAGCATGCACTGATTTTTAATAGATTTAAGAAAATCTTTGGAAAATAATATGAATGAAGAATCCTTTAAAAAGCTAATGTTTCTGAACTGAGCAGCATTTTTATCCCTTGGGAAATTAAACAAATTATTTTCCTTTCAGACTGGTATAAATTAGGAGTAATTAAACAGAAGTCAGCAGAGTGACATTTGTCAGATTGGATGTAAGCAAGTTTGTATTGCAGGCCACCAAGAAGAAACATTGTAAAATGTTCTCCGTGTGGGTTTTCTGATTTCAGCTGTTTATTATGACTGCTTAAATTATTCATGGTGTATAAATTATCTGATGAATTTGAGTTCATTTTCCATCAGCGAAAAATTTTCAGACTGCCTCCAAATGCTGGAAAGGAAGGATTTTCAGCCACTGAGTGTTTGTGGCGTTCACTTTGACTATCTGCATTTTGCTGCCTGTGGGCTGGTAGCCAGTGAGTTGTGTTCATCATGTGTTGCTGCCCCAGCTGGGCTTAGGCATGGCCATCTTTCAAGCAGGATGAATAGGCACACCCAGTGTGGATTAAAGTCCCTTCAGGAAGGGGCAGGGAGTAGGGTCCCTCTTGTTGGGGTGCACAAGACCTGTAGGACCAGCTCTGTCTCAGCCCCTGCAGCTAGACAGTCCTTGGATTGAACCAGGGCCTCTTGCCTAACTCCTGCCCCCTCCATCCCCAGCAAAACCAGCTCATCCCCTCTGGAGCCTTTACCCTGCGGTGTCCAGCATGTGGAGTCATGGTCCCACCAGAGCAGGAGCCCTGCTGCCTTTCCTCTCCCCTGCGAGCTGCCCGTTCCTGAGGGCCCGAGCCCGAGCATGGTGCTTCCTGCTGTGGGGAAGCCAAGCGCTGAGGGGTCTCCTCATCAGTGATCTTTTTCTTGCGTGCATCCATTCACACGCGTGCATTCACACACACATGCTTCTCCATGTGCACGCTTATGTATTCATAAGGAGTGATCCGTAACCAAAGTCTGGGGAGCGCAGGAACTGCCTGGCTCTCCCTCTCATAAATGTTCCTCCTGTGTGAGAGGGAAAAAGTGTGTGGGCCGAGCATGCATGCATTCATTGTTATGTACAGGGAGAATTTGCATTGCCCGGTGTGTTTGAATTACTACATCTCTAAAAATGTGGGTTTAACTGTTTGGAATGGTTACACTGAAGCACTGCTCTTTGCTCTTGCCTTAGCCTCTGTCAAGCAATTCTCAGAATAGCCTCAGACTTGGAAGGTCTGAATTTAATTACTGTTAACACTAGAGATATTTAGTCCCATTTGGGGGAGGAAAAAACCACAAATTTTCAGGAGCGGAGGTAGCTTGTAAAGATAGCAGCATTGAGAAGTTTGTTAGCTTGTCTGTAGTAATTAAGTTTATTTCCATAGCAACATTATCAGTGCAGCTCCAGAATTTTAAGATTTTTATGTGCCTGGTAATTAGAACTAATATCCTAATTTTAGCAGAGATTACATTTTTGTTTGGCAAGAGCCTTGTAACTAGGCAAACTGATTGAAGAGTTAAATAATTTTCTATTTTCCTTGATTTCTATTTCTTGGATCACTTCAGACTGCTTAACCAGCTAAAAGCAAATCACTGCAGTCTGCTTTCTCAGTATATAAGACAGAATTTACCATTGAGGAGAAATTTATATATATCTATATATTTGTAAAATGTGCTTACAATTATAAAAGCTTGCGTATTTGCACAGTCCATAGCAAAACACAAAGGCAGAGCCAAAGTACAGCAATTAGGAATTCCCATGCAGTTCTCATGGGAATTGTTACAACATAACATGGCAGTGGCCCTTCTCTCTGATGAGGGATTTGAATGAGTTGCTGCTGAGCCCAGGAAGGGAGAGTATATCCTGCCTGCTCACAAACCAGCTGTGGTGTTGTGCAGTTGGGATCTGCAGGGAAGGGAGGCCCCCATCGCATCTTGGTCTCACTTCTCACCTGTGTTCCTTGGGTTCCGTGAGGTCTCTGATCTTTGCTGGGGCAGACTGCCATTTTTCCACTGATTTTGATGTAATGACTCCAGTTCATACCATTTAGTCTCATATGACCAGACTGCCTATTTCTTATAACCATCCTGGCAGAGTATAATATTTCCTAATTATATACATGTTTGCACTACAAATTAAAAAATAAGTTTTCTGCTCACCGATGTTGTCTGTGAAAAGAATTGTGAAAAACCAAGCAGTCTCAGTGGGAGAACTTGGGTTTGTGTGTGTTTATGTCCTCCATCCTCTAATCCCTCTCAGCTCCTGCAGCATGCCGTGTTTGCTCTATTTTCCCAGCCTGGTGGGTAAACATCAGCCCAGGCTGTGGCTTATGTGAGTTATGTGTGTAGACAAGAGGCTGTTTCCTCCCAGGGTGGGCAAAATACTACTCTCTTGTCTTCTGTACCCATCCAGCCTCTAATTTTCACAGGACCTGTCAGGACTTCTGCCTCTGAGACCTCTTTCTTCCCTGAACCCAGCTGTCAAAAGTTGCTTAAAACTGGCAAGAGGTTCAAGGGTGGCTAAGGAAGGATTGAGGAATACTATACAATGTGACTGTGTAGTAGTCAATTTCCTTAGAAGCAAGGCTAGAAAGTCTGCAGTGTTTCGACAATAAACTTGTGAACTTCGGCAGAGTTCACAAAGACCTATTTGATATCTACCAACTGGGTCAACATGCTTTGGGGTTTTTTTAAAGATTTTTTTTTCCCTATAGTCAATTTGTTTTTTCAGTTCACCCTTTAAAATAAGGCTAACATTGGAAATACACCACTTTTGAGTGGCACAGCAGGTTCAGCATATGCAGGGTGTATATAGTGGAAAATAGCATCAGAAGACTTGTTCCTATTGCTAATGAGTTCTGAAGGTAAGAGAACAGTTAATTCATAACAGACTTTTAGTCAAAGATTTGTAAATAATATATGACTTTCTGTGACTGGGAAGCCAACTACCATAAAGCTTGGACCCAAGTAGAAAATAATTTTGTAGCAGCGAAGGACTTTGGATTTTGCAAATGCAGCAATTCAGCTATAATCCCCCTGGCAGGGGAAAAAAAAAATTATTCAACTTACCATAGAATATCTGTGGACTTATAATTCCATTTTTATGGCCTCCTGGCGGTCTATCACAATTTGGCATCTACTTTCCCGTAAGGAAAATGAAACTCCTTGCAATATGACCAGTATTTTGCCAACTTGTATTTATCTGTGGAAAAAATATTATTATAAATCTAAATTAAGGACAGCAGAGAAATACACTGCTGGCATATGACCTCCCCATCAGTGATGGATTTGTGTGTAAATTGGCATATAGTAACTGTTCTTAGGAAATACTAGTGAAATAGACAGACATACTTTGCTTGTGAATCATGGTGGCCTCTGGGAGTCTGGAACACTGATATTTTTTACCATGGATTTAAATGACTGAACTACTGTTAAAAGTATGAAAAAATCTGTGAAAATGCTTTTTTGTAAGATTGCAATAAAAATCGGAGTGGTTGCTCAACAAAAGGCAATGGCAAAGGGGATGGCTTATAGACCGGACTCAAAGGAATTGCCTTTGTTCCCAGTTGAGCTGTTTTTATAAAGGTAAAATGAAGGTGTGAACAATGCCTTGCTGTAACCAAGACCTATTCCAAAGTCTGAGTATGCATGGCAACCTTTCTACACAGAGTGAAGCAGCACTGCTAATGCTCCACAATAAAATTACTGGAGTGTGTCCAGAGAACGGCAATGGAGCTGAGGAGCTCAGGTCTGATGAGGAGCAGCTGAGGGAGCTGGGGCTGTTTAGCCTGGAGAAAAGGAGGCTCAGGGGAGATCTACAACTGCCTGAAAGGAGGCTGGAGCCAGGTGGGGGTCAACCTGTTCTCCCAGGTAACAAATGACAGGACAAGAGGCAATGGCCTCAAGGTGTACCAGGAGAGGTTTAGATTGAAAATTAGAAGTTGCTTCCTGTAAAGGATTGTCAAGCATTGGAACAGACAACCTGGGGAAGTGGTGGAGTCATCATCCCTGGAGGTATTGAAAAGATATGTAAAGTGGTATTTGCGGACATGGTTGAGTGATGGATTTGGCAATACTGGGTAAATGGTAGGACTCGATGATCTTAAACGTCTTTTCCAACCCAAACCATCCTATGACCCCTTCGATTGGCTCAAATGAGGAAATTTTGGCTCTAAGAGGGGAAGTGGACAGAGGAAGATCATGGTGATGAGAGACAAGAAGTGCTGGTTGCCTATTCTGTTTTTAGTAAGTTTGAGGGAGGACACAGCAGATCTCGGGTCAATTCAACTAAGCTGTTTTCACTTGGGAAGGTTTTCCAAGCCACACTCCTGAAGGAGATGGAGGGTTTGAAGCTCCTTGCTATCAGTCAGACTATGATCTTTCTTTAAAATTCACTTTGGTCTTTTGGACATATGTGTTCCTGAATACTGCATTGATCTATAGCTCCTGTGAGACTGAAGAATGTTATTCAAAGTTCCCAATTGTTCTCAATCTTAGTAGTTGATAGGGAGGCCTTTTAATCTCTTTTTTTATTCCTTTGGTGTTTTTATTAAAATACTTCAGGCTTTGAAGGCAATGATTGAGTTAATAGTTGGAGATACATTTTCCTGAGGTGTGTTTCCATGTCTCTTGGCTCCAGGAAGGGGGTCAGTACAGAGCACAAGATTTCTTCCCACTGACCTCAAAATTTTGGTGAGGTAATGACCAGATAATTATTTATGGGGATATGGAAAAATAAATTAATTTTATGGGTTTGTTTGGCCCTCTGCTCAGTGAAAACTTGAGATCTAGAAGATGAGTCTATCAGTGCTCAAACACACAATTTGTAACCCTCAATTTCAAAAAGATTTTATGAACCATTTATGGACATTTCCTGATTGACAACAAACAAGAAATTGCTGTTCTAAAAATTCTGCCTTCCTAGGAGGCTGTATCCAAAGAACCTTTTTTCAAGTGCTGGTGCCCTTAGCAGCAACTCATAACTTGTTAAAATGAAAGAACAGCTGAAAAATTATAATGTTTATAGTTTCAGCTATTTCAAAAGAAATGGGTCAAAATGTGCCTTTTTGCCCATGAAACATAGTAATATTTTGCCTTCATGATTAAGATAAATCACCTTGGCTATCTTACTGTGATAACTATGTATTAGGACTGACATTTAGGTACAAACTGGTAGGAATCTGGTCTGCTGCATACAAATGAGGAGGCTGTTATGATCCAATTATTATTAAGGCTCTTTGGAAATTCCTCTGCCCAAATTGAGGTGCAAACAAGACCATATGCCAGTGACAGTAATATGGATTTTATTGTATAGAAAATATGAGAGAAAGAGAAAAGGAGAAAGAAAAGGAGTAGAAAATAGGTGGGGGGACAGAAAAGTGTGACAGGGACTGAATAACGAAAATATCATCACTCCGTGGATCCCAATGATGTTCCTTTGATCCATTCCAGCTGGTCTGATGGTGGTGAAGGCCCCCCCAAAGGTGCAGAATCCCCTGGGTTTTGTATCACGTGTAGCCCTGTGGCGCAAGGCCCAGCACTTTGGGGGTCTTTGATGGATTGTGACTCCCCCTCATCTGCCTCTCACCTGAGTGTCCTGTGGATGTGGCCTGTGGGGTTGGGGGTGCCACAGCTGGGCCAGTTTGTGTAAGGGAGGATGGGTGTTCAGTGCCTCTGGCCAGAGGTTACACCACACACCTGAAACCTCCTCCTCCCCTCTCAGCTGGGGGGAGTCTGTGTGAACCTGGCTCCTGTGAGCTGTGCTCTGCCCCCACCCCAAACCTGGCTCCTGTGAGCTGTGCTCTGCCCCCACCCCAAACCTGGCTCCTGTGAGCTGTGCTCTGCCCCCACCCCAAACCTGGCTCCTGTGAGCTGTGCTCTGCCCCCACCCCAAACCTGGCTCCTGTGAGCTGTGCTCTGCCCCCACCCCAAACCTGGCTCCTGTGAGCTGTGCTCTGCCCCCACCCCAAACCTGGCTCCTGTGAGCTGTGCTCTGCCCCCACCCCAAACCTGGCTCCTGTGAGCTGTGCTCTGCCCCCACCCCAAACCTGGCTCCTGTGAGCTGTGCTCTGCCCCCACCCCAAACCTGGCTCCTGTGAGCTGTGCTCTGCCCCCACCCCAAACCTGGCTCCTGTGAGCTGTGCTCTGCCCCCACCCCAAACCTGGCTCCTGTGAGCTGTGCTCTGCCCCCACCCCAAACCTGGCTCCTGTGAGCTGTGCTCTGCCCCCACCCCAAACCTGGCTCCTGTGAGCTGTGCTCTGCCCCCACCCCAAACCTGGCTCCTGTGAGCTGTGCTCTGCCCCCACCCCAAACCTGGCTCCTGTGAGCTGTGCTCTGCCCCCACCCCAAACCTGG